>CAWUFW010014302.1:0-421477 GCA_963921515.1 Calotriton arnoldi | reverse complement strand
GCACCCGCCCGAGCACTCCAGGTGCCACTAACTCAGTGCACCACAAGTCATCGTGACGTGGCTGTGTGCCCTTTCTGACCGCTGCCTCCGGCCTACACTGCGGTCAGCAAAGCTCACAAACCAAATCCAATTCTGACATGCAAGGACACGCCATCATTGCTGGCTGCACACCCGCCACCACCACCAGGACCACCTCCAACCAACAACTGCCAGAGTCGGAGGAGTCTCACAGCCAGCCTATCTAAGTTGCTCACACCTGTCTTGGATGCCATCATCAGCTTGATACCCTGCTCAGCTCTTCAGGTGCCACTAACTCAGTGCACCACAACACATGGACCCTTCATGAATGAGTTTTGTGCTGTGGACAGCGGACGCAACAATGTAACCTCAGGCAGTGGGGAAGACCTGGGACGAAGATGATGAAGATGAGGCAGGTGTACCACACCCCACTGCAGCTGCAGCAGGAATATCCCGAAGGGACCAAATCATTAACAATTCCTTCAAATGAGCACGCTTAGCTCTGGTGCCCCTACCTCAGTGCACTGCAAGTCATGGACCCTTTATGATTGAATCTGTGTGTGTGATCCGATGATCACTGTTCTAGTTGTTGCCAGCGCCAACCACTCCCTGAGGGCTGGCTTACACTCACCCCATACCCATCCAGCACAGGCGTCACTGGACATGTGACCCTGGTAATAAAAAGTGGCCGGGCGCACGTGCCCGTAGCCAGTTCAACTATCTATCTAAGTGTGTCTGTGTGGTCATTATGTATGTATGATGGGCCAGGGCCCAACCACATTACATTGTGCTGTGGACAGCGGACGCAACCATGTCACCTCAGGCAGTGGGTACGACCTTGGACACGTAGCTTTGTCGTCCCCCCTGAAAGCGTAAGCGGAGTGGGCTGGGCCAGCGTACGCCAAGCCAGCGTAGGGGTGTGAAGGATTACCCCGGGGCTCTGGGTGGTTCAGTTCTGGCCTGGACAAGGAAGTAACTAATGCGTGTGTCTCTGTTGTAGTGTCAGCGCCACCCAGTCCGCAATCGACAATGTTGCAATGTAGCATGCACCCGGAGGGCGGGCTCGCACGAATGGGGAAATGAAGGCGCACAAGACCGCTCGGGGTCTTGGCTCATACATGCCAAGTGTTGTGTGTATCTGTATTGCCGCAGCATGAGCCAAATGCCTAGCCTTAATCGCAGCGCAAGTTCAGCCAGGCATGAACTCTACGTCTGTGTCCGCCCTATCCTTCCCACAGGCCTATACTCACGTGGCCGCCCACCTCCAATGGCCAACATCACAGTGTCGTTGTCAGGCTTGTGGACATGAGCAGACAGGCATGACAATGGTGTGCCGTAGGAGTGCCAGTGATGCAACCGCACAGCGCACACAAGTAAATAGGCTCGGGGGAGGGAGGAGCAGCTGTGAGGCAACGTTACACACAGTGATGCCGCTCATTTGCCACATGCAAGACATGTCGAACATGAATTCCAAAGTCGCACACATCCCACCCCACCCCCAACAAGCCACTTCACAGTACCTGAATGCAAGCAGATGAGAAACTAACATTAGGGATGAATGCTCCTTTGTCTGAGCTATCAGGCTGAAGCACATCTGCACCTCCGACCTCGGAATTGCATGTGTCCGGCACCCCCTGACAGATACTATAGCAGCTGATGACGACTCCCACACTACGCACAGCCCGACGAGAGACCAACGTATACACACACGTCACACACAGAAGTCCTTGCTCGAAGTTATCTTGCATGGAATGGCCTTCACACTTACTCCCACATTAACCCAGGCGTACAACCGTTGCACACTAAAACAACTCATTGCTCCAAGCTGTGGCATTTCATCCACAGAATTGGCGCAGGTCAGAACAGTGCCGCTTCAACCAGAGCCACTAACGCAATGGCAGACCATCACGGACACTTGCACAACCCCTGTCAGGTGGAACTGTACCGTGCACGTATGCTTTATTTACTGGCAGCACTGCCATTGGTAGTGCTGCGGATCAGTTACCGGCTGAGCTTCCGCCTTGCCAACGTCACCTGCGTGCAGCCTGTGTTGCATTTTCGCTCGTGCATATTCGAGTGGTCCGTGGATGTCTGCCTATCCAACAGGACGGTAGCCGAACTGGATTTTGACATGTGTGTGCGCCCCCTGTTGGCCCACGACCATGAGTGTCACCGTGATACCCGTCTATGGGATGCCTGGATACTTGGCATACATGCTGGCAGCTGGACCTGGGAGATTGCAGAACTCCTCATGTGCAGTGAGCAAATTGAGCCGCTTCCCTATTGGGCTGTAGTGCTAATTGGTGAAAGGGGGTGGACGCAGCACATCTGTCCGGACCTGCTAATGGTTAGCCTCGCCGTCCTGTTCGATGAAGTCGACGACGACCTCATGTTGGAAATGATTGCCTACGAAGCTGCACTAGCTTTCATGGACGTGTAACTACGTACCTGCAGACACAACAGTTTGGAACATATTGCACATGTCCCGACACCTTGTTGGAACTTGGGGTTCTGGTCACATCTCCGACAACGACAGTGGACATGGCTGCATTCGCCTGGACTCCGAATACATGAGCGGACAACAACACGGGTAAACACACACCTGTGAATGTTGCGGCACTCCCCCTCAGTGGACAGCGGCGCTTGGCAACGTTCCACGTTCTGACATACTGCTGCATTGGTCTGCATGTTGTGGCACTTATCTTGGCCGTACTGACACGCATATGCTAATAAAGTCTACGCACCTTCAGTTGTATTCAACTGTGATGAGTGTTGATTTGCATGACAATGTGTGACTCACTGCCTATCTGGGTCACGGCCATACATGCATTACTGCACCATCAGGGATGTGGGGTTGTACTAGTACAATATCAGTTTCCTGCTGTGCCACATGCGAATGGCCATTTTCCACACAAAAGCGGCAGCAGTTGTGTCCTCTGTTCTGTTGTGCTGGTGTTGCTGTTTGTTCAACATTGTTGTAAATGTTGCGGTGCTCTGGATCTTATGTGTGTGTGCTGCATTGTAGGTGAGTTGCCCCTTTAGCTCTGATTTGGCTGGCCCTTATCCCTTTCAGGCGGTGTGGCTTTCACTTCTGTGCTTATGCAGTGCTGTGATGTTGCAGACTTGGGTAAATTGAGCTCTTGGTTGGAGTTGTGACTCTTGGCCATGGTTTGTCCGCAGATGTGCTCTACTTAATTGTGCATGTGTGCCATTGTGCCCATCTCCCCCCGTCCCCCCAGTCTCTGGTGGTTACTCACCCTGTTGCTGTTGTGTCGGGTCATGTTGAGCAGTGTCCGGTCCCCCAACTCCTGCCACTGTCTCCCCACTGATGACTGTGGACACCATTTCCTCCATCTCATCCAACTCCTCCTGTGGCGCTTGACTCCCACCTCCAGTCTGCATTGCTGCCTTCTGGTTGTCTGCGAGTTTCTGCTTGGTCTTGCGCTTCACATCATTCCAGCGCCTCTTGACCTCGTCCATTGTCCTCCTCAGCACTCTGACTGCATTCGCCTTGTCCAGGATGGACTGCCATATTGTATTTTTTGTTGCCAATGACGCAGTGGAGGTGACGTACAGTTGTTGATGGTGTTCTATCACCTCCGTGATCAGGTTCCTGTTTTCCTGCGGACTGAACCGCGTCTTCCGCTTCTTCTTCTCCTTACCCTTCCCTGACCCCGAGGTCCCAGGCTGGTCCTCCGTGGGGCCTGTGGGTTTCTGGTTGTCCTCTGTGCTTGCTCCGGCTACCTCCATGGTGCTTCACAGTTGTTTGTGTTTTGTTTGTGTTTTGTGTTGCCGCTTTTATTGTGCTTTTTGCAGCCTGACTTGTGGGACTTGCAGGCCTGGCGCTGCTTTTCGCTGGATTTTTTATTGCGGTTGGGCCCATAGCAACTTTTTTCGCGTTCGGGTTTGGATTTTCATTGCCATCCCGGTACTGTTATCGCGGACATTTGAGGCGTTATCGGGAGACTATCGCATGTTACTGCCATGTTGAGAATACGACGTTAAACCGGAGTTATTTTCCCGCGATAGACGGCGATATGAAAACTTGCGTTAACCTATTTTGGCGATGTTTATCGCACGTTCTTGCGAATATCCCCCTATGTCCGATGCTCTTATTTTTCTCAACAAAAGCTTCCACCGATATTGACAAACTACATTAAAACTGGTCATGGATGGAATAATATTGTTATAACTGGCCTGTACCACCAGAAACATTTGTGTCATATGAAAATGATTTCTTTTTTTAAATGCCTCGAGTTTTCTATGCTTAGAAAAGGTGTGGAACATCTTGGTGACTTTCAAGTAGTGAGAAATCAGAAGTAAACCATGACTGGTTTATATTTTGGTAAAATGGCTGGCAAATTTTGTTGTTGATCAAAGGAGAAGTCAACTGTGATTTACCTTTTAGTTATTTATTTTTTAAATTGCAAGAATTTGTTTTTGCCACTTGTTATGCATGATTTATTACACAGTGTTGTTGTTGATGTTGTTCAAATGTTTATTCTGCTTCCACTATTTCGTATGCTTTTTCATAACAATGTGGATGGTACACAGTAGTGTAAAGCAGGTTTAGTTATTTATAATTTATGCAAAATTTGTTAGTGCAAGTTTTTTGTTTATAATACGTGCACAGGAGAGAGTGATGGCGTCAATGGTGAGAGCTTATGTTTTGTGCTTGCTGGAGAGTGTTGGACCCACTGCACCTTCATATTCAATTCACAAGGCTGGATAGCTATAGGTTAGGGTGATATTAGAACCCTACTTTGATTGAAACTATTTCTCACACTTGTTAGATGTCTTTTCTTTAAAAAGGTGCCCTCACCCATACATGGTGGCATGCTTCATCATTGGGGTGTTCCTTCACCATCAACAAGTGTTCAACAGACTGACCCAGAGCTCTTGAGGTGTGTTCTGATCTTTTGAGTAACATGTGACCATATTAGGGAGGCAGTACTGAGAAATCTGAGAGACCTGGGATGCTTTGATGTCAATTCACTAAAATGCCAGGGGTACCGAACGTGACATCACATGCCCTTTGACTTTCACTTACACACGCACTTACATATAGACACACATTCACACTTATAAACACTCTCTCACACAAAAACACATTCTCAGCCATAAGCATGCACCCACCATACATTTAAAAGCATTTTTACTTACCCCAGCCTCAACGGAATGTCACATCCCAGCTAATTGTACTTGTAGGAAAGTGCCTCATTTTCATAGTTAGCCCCCACTTTTTGCCTGATGATTGTAGTGATTTCGAACTGTAAGTGCACTGGGTCCCTGCCAACCAGGTCCGCAGTGCCAGATCTCTTTCCCAAAACACTGTACCACGATTGGCACAACTTCAGCTACCCTGTAAGTCCCTAGTAAATGGCAACCCTGGTACCTAGGGCATGGATACTGAAAAGGGTCCTCTGGGGCTGCAGCACTGGTTATGCCACCCCAGGGCCCCCTCACCAAGGCTATGCACTCTGCCATTGCAGGCTGCGTGTACTGGTGCAGGAAAATCAGAAGAGTCAACATGGCACACAGCCCTGTGTGCCATGCCACCCATACACTGCATACGATATAGGTAAGTCACCCCTACTGCAGGCCTTTAGCCCTAAGGCAGGGTCAACTATATCCTATCTGTGGGCATAGCAGCATGAGCAGATATGTCCCTACAATGTCCAGTCCATTCTGTGATATTGTAAGTGAACAGGGAAGCCATAAAGAGTACATGGCTGGATACCTCTCAACACGAGTTTCCTAGCTCCATGATGGCTTTACTGATTTATAAGATGTTGGGTGCCAAATATCATGTCTTAATAAATCATCACTGATGCCAGTGGTGGATTTATTAATAAATTCACAAAGGAGACCCTTTTATAGGGTCCCCTGAAACCTAACCAAATACTAGTGGGGTCTCTGGCTGATTTTCACCAGTCTGTCACCACCACACATGTTTCTGACTTCATGAGGTGAGAGCCAGTCCTTTCAGAGTTCAGAAACAATACCTGCTCTGGGCGAAGGTGTTTCACACCTCCTCCAGGACAGGATGGTCTTCCCGGATGGGAGACTTCAAAGCAATGCCGCCTTTAAAAGCTTCGAAGGCAATGTCATCTTTGAAATCCAACCCAGGAACATCCAGATAGAGGGGGAGTCCAAGCCCCCTTTCCTGCTTCACTTTTGGCAGGAGGAAAGGCAGGAAAATGTGTTAGATGAGGAGGAGGGCCCCCCTAAGCCTGCACCAACCCTAGGATGGGGCAGGCAAGGTGAACCCGTCTGCTGAAATTCCACCATCTTGAGATGGTGAGTAAATCTCCAATCAGGGCTAGGGTTGTGCCTCTTCCCACAGGAAGTGGGCACTAGAGGGTGTAGACACCCTAAAAGGTAAGAAGCCCAATGGCTACTGCCCGTCTCCCCTTGTAACGCCTCTAAATTCAGTATTTAGGTGGCTCCCCAAGATCTAAACCTCAGATTCATCTGACCAAATAAGACCAGGACAAAAGAAGACCTGCTACGTGAGAGCAGAAGCCCTGCTGCTGATAGAAAAGGCGCCAAACGCTGCTAGTTGCAAGAAGGACTTGACAATTGCTGCTGCTGTGTCGTCCTGAACCCCGAAAGGACTCCAAGAACCCCAGAGCACCTCCAGCCTTTGGGGAATCACTGAGAAGCTCCCTTTGAGGGAAGGTATCACTCCACCACATACTGCAGGCACCAATCCTGTGGTGTCCGGTTTGTCGACTTGCTTCTTCCCGATGACCTCAATGCAGCACCAAAGCAAGAAGAAGTAAAACAGCTTCGGAGGGTCAGATCTGCTTCTCCGCCAAGTTTGGAGGCACCAGAGCCTGCACCATATCAATACCCGGGGTACCAGACCCCCAACTGCAAAAACCAACAATACGAGTTCTCTCCAGACTTCTAAAGCACCTGAAGCAAGCACTCATCCAGGGATGTCAAGACACCAAAGGCCCACTTCCTGAGTGGCCCAGCTGTTCCAAGATCGCTTCTCCAATGTCCCTGCTCCTGACCACGAGGGCCCCAAAGATGCACGATGCCCGGCTGACCTGTTCGCTCTGCACCCGGCCCCTCTGGCCCTAGCACTGACTAACCAGCTCTGCTCCCCAAGCCCTTACAACCTCCTCCCTCCAAGGAGACCCACCCGGCTTACCTTTAGGTCCAAATGTGCCAAGCATTTTCAAGTGGCCACCTTCGTCTTTGTAGTGACGATGTCCGTAGCCAAGATGTAGTTTTAAGTAGATTTATTGAGTTCAGTTACATGTAGTTGAGTTGTAGAGATGCAGCCCCACCAGGAGCATTCTGCCTGCTGCTCAGCCCATACTCCAACTGTCATACTCAAGCATCCAGGCACCCAAACATTCCATTCAAGACCATCACACCAACATTCAATGCATCACATTCATACTGGCTGAGCAGCTATGGAGAAAGTAGCAGAAAGTAATCAGATAAATATAATACAGGTTACAACAAACTTTGCACATTACTTTCCAAGACCCACATCCCTCTGCTCTCGCCTAATACGCAATGCTCCTGAACTTCTCCTGCAGTAACTTTAGACCTGGCCCCGACATTGACATAAAATGAAAAAGTGAACTTTGTGAAATATGACCTGCATTTTTATGTGTTTTTTCCCTTTTTCCCCATTGATTCCTATGGTGTGTAATTGCGCACAAAAGTGATATATTCTCCGAACTTTGAAAAATCGTAACTTCGAAAGTACTTGTCTTAGAACTGTGTTCTTGGTCGTAAAAAATACATACATATCAACTTTATTTTTTCAAATTGGTCTCGGATTTATTCTTGAGTGTGTGTCTCATTTATTGCCTCTGTGAGTACAACAAATGCTTAGCAATAGCCTAACTGCTCGGCCACACTACCACAAAAAAAGCATTAGAATTGTCTACTTTTACCTTTGTGTACCAATTGGGGATTCTCTTGACTCTCTACACAGGGCTGCTACAGCTTCCCTTCGAGAGAAAGGAGTCAAATTTAGATGGGGCCACCTGTTCCGTCTGATCTTTGTCTGGGATAGTGAGACACAGGTGGTCCACTCCAAAAAAGAAGTTCACTCTGTTCTGGGACTGGACAAAGCCCCTAAAATCTCAAACTAACTCACTCACTCCCTCCCTCAACACTCCCACATGAAAGCTGATCACCAGACGGGGGCGACGCAATCTCCACAAAAAACCATCAGCTGATGAAAACCGCTGCGAGCGATTGCCACTTCTCCAACTTCAGCAACATTACAGCGACCAGAAGCAGATTCTGGACTGACCGTCGGCTTGCTTAACATCTAGCCCACTGTCCTACTTCGATCCTAATTGACTCACTGTCAACCACCATGTAGCAGTCAGCTTACTCCTCGTAATCTGGACCGCCGATATCTCTAGCTTCTTCATGGCAATAGGCACATGAAGAGCTCATACCCCTTTAATACCAGCTCCAACTCTATACCCAAGGACATATACCACCTGCAAGTGACAGCTAAGTCTCCCATGGAGGGAGCGTTTCAGTTTGTTACTTTTAGTTGGACTCTCCGCTCATCCCCATTTTACACCCACAGTGAATCTCATCAGCAGTCATGAGGCACCGTCTTCACAGGCTCCAAGCTGAACCCAATGGCTCCAACTAACAGCTACCTCTGCACAATACCACTAATCACCCACCACCACACCTATGTTAAGATAATGAGCTTTAATGTCTGAGGTCTCAAACCCCCTAATAAGTGTTTGGCGCTTTTGTCCATCCTCCGAGACTCAGACTGTGACATGCCTCTTGCAAGAAACACACTTGCTGAAGAAAGACTGGGGGGCAAAGGAAATCTCAATGGATTGATAGACAATACTTTTCATCAGGACCCAGTAAGTGGGCAGAGATAGTGATTCTATTGACCACTAAATGTCAAGGGCTAGTAGTGCACACCCAGGCAGAAGTGACAGGTAGGCTTCTCTCCTGGATGATCTTGTGGCTAACTTACACTTTCACACTGGCCAAACTTTATGCACCTAAGGAACAACAAGAACAGTTCATCCTCCATGCCTTGAGTCTTGTCACCTCGTTGATAGACACAGACCTCATTGTTGGCGGGGGACCTTGAAAGGGGTGGGTCTGCGATTGCTGGGGGAGGTGGGGATGACTGACGTCTCGCAGTCTCAACATCCCTCTAATGCAGACTATTCTTTTTCCCTGCATCCCTATGCCAGAATAGACTACTTTCTTGTCTCCTCCAACATCACAACAGCAACGCACTTACTGGCATAGGTGTCTCCACATTTTCAAACCACACTTCCATTGCTGTATCCCTGGGATCACGACTCCCCACAAGATCTCGCACCTCAATCAGAAACTCCTATCACATGAATCTACTATAAAGGAGGTTAGACTACTTCTTCCTTCAGTCGAAGAACACCCCAGTCTTCCCAGTCTGTTTTCTGTGGGATACACTGAAAGCAGTGGTACAAGGAACCTTCATAGCCATATCTGCTAGACTTAATAAGACAAGAAGGGACAAACAAATCACCCTACATGACAGAGTGAATGAATTAGAGGAGATACATAAACAAACTGGTACGCACAAAGTGAGGAGACAATTGACACTGGACCGGAGGCAGCTCAAGGCCTTAGATAAGGATAGGGCTGAATTTGCCCTTCTCCGCACAAAGCAGAAACACTATGCCGGTGGTAATAATGCAGGGCATCTTCAGGCATATAAACTTAAAGACGTGAGCAGAGGTGGGTTCACAGACTTAATACGGCGAGCATAGGGCTGAATGATGAAATTCCTTGGTTAGCCTTATGAAGCGGAGTGTCTTTCGTTTGTTTGTAGTACACCTCGGCATAGTACCCCTTCACTACAGATCTTAACAGAAATAACTAGATACACATTACTTGGTTTTCTGGTACCTGGTCAGTAGGGCGAGCATAGGGCTGTATGATGAAGTTTCACAGTTAGCTTTATGAAGCGGAGTGTCTTCCCTTTTCCTTTGTTTGCAGTGTACCTTTGCATACTACCCCTTCACTACAGGTCTGAACAGATGTGTCCAGGTACACTTAACTTAGCTCTCTACTACCTGGCTGGTACTTGGATGGTTGTTTTGAGTGTTACACATTTTTCCCTAGTCTAGTGGGTCATGATTTTGCTGACATACTCCTACCATGCTTTCAACACTGGAGGTGGTAGCGCAGTAGCCTTTGGTTCGCAAGGATGATGTTGCAACTGAAGTGGCCACGTTAATCGGAATTTTTGACCACACATCATCAAAACAAATCTTTCACTGTTTGGGCACTGTGGAACGCGGTACCCGTTTGGTGTCAATAAACACCATTTTTACACTCTACGTGGACTATAGCACATGCTTTATGTTGAACATACGACCTTGGTCCACACACGCGTTGTATTAATATATGCTATATCCTGATACTCCTTTTAAGTTGTATACATTTTGTCACTTTTTCGAGGGTTCAGTACTCGAGAATCGGTATTTTTCACGGAGGGACTCCATGTCCCAGCATCCACACGTGAAAGCACGCATGCGCGGCAGAATAGCGGAATTCATTACACGTTAAGGCACGCATGGGCGGCAAGATAGCGGAATTCACCACCGCACATGCGCAATCCACCCTCTATCGTGCAAGCAGACGCACCGGTTCCTCATTCTTTCAGTGAGACCGGGTATATAAGCAGCATCCGGGCGCCTGTTCCCTTACCTCCGGTCGCAGACTCTACCCGCCCGGGGTATCGACGGAGAGGTAAGTGAAACTCCGGTATGCGCTTTGATAAATGTGTTAGGAGTTTGAGATGTCTTTTCCCCGCACCTATTGCTGCCCTGAGTTTAGGAACACTATGATAGTGTTAAGAATAGGATGCTAACAGATCTCTGCAATAGGGTGTTTGGTTGCTGTTTGGTCAGGTCACACTCATTTATCTATTGTGTTCCGAGGCCTTCTCAACATGTGGTGACAGCACATGATTACCAATATTGTCACTCGTGTGGTAACTTACATCTTCAGATGTGTTTGCATCCATTTTTGAGTTAGGGGACCACCCTTGCCATCATGTGACAATGCCTTTGCCTTTTGGCACCATGGGATCCCCCGGATGCACTCGTTTATGTTTAAACAGACACACACCCCTGATGGTCACCATGGACATATCCTGCCAGTTCGAGGCCATTGTTTTTACAGTTTATCGTCCACCTGTTGCACCAACTCTCTCAGGTTTACACGTATACATAGATGCGCTGTGTCTCCCTCACTTCGCAATTAGATGCATGATTATATGTCTCCTTCATGAGTGAGCTTTGGGCCTTTTTTTGCCACTTAGTGGTTGGTTTTTAACTCTCCCTGCAATTTATGTTTAGATGGTGTCTTTAAACTAGCACACGCTAAAGACGTCACAAATTTCTCTTTGTAGAGTGGTGTCCCTCCCCTGAGCTGTCGCCAGGTTGAGGTGGAGCGACATACCCAGTTGTGACAGGTAAGCATGGAGTACTTTCTTTGGCTTCCTGTTAAATGTGTACACTTAACTGGTACAACCAGTGGGTAGAGGTTTCCCCAGCCTACTTCGTTGTCTGTTTTGTTGTGTTTTTGTGTGTTTGATTGTATGTCCAAGGTCACTGATGTTTGTCCTTTGTATCTATCCATAATAGGTATTGGCATTTTTCACACAGCAGGAACCGCAAGTATATCTGGTTCCTTCTTTTTGTTTTCTTATACATTTGAGTTTCACTTTTTTGCAGCAGCAGCATCTATGAGGTCCTGAAGAGCCATGCCCTATATAGGGGCGTAACGGCTGAAACTATGTCGACCACCTATTTTCACCTCAACATGTGGTTTAAATCCATACCACAGGTGCACTGTTTTTAACCCTAACAGCGAGAGTTTCCGAATAAAACTTTAATTCTACTCTCCCTAGTTAGTTTTATAATCACTTCACTTGTTCTTTTCCTTTGCGCTGCGCCCTCACCCTCTCTAGTGTTCTCATTTGGTGGATTTACTAATCCAGATAGAGTAGGAATTAAAAACATCCCTGAGCTCCTCCCTCTCAGAGAGGGGGTTGTAGCCCCCAGAGGAACTAGGTCTTCCTCTGGGAGGAGAATCCCAAATGATGAAGCATGCCATCATAGGTGTGTGAGGGATTTCGGCCTGAAGGGATTCTTCCCTCAGATAAGTTTGTAGTTCAGTGCCCTTGTCCTTCTTTGTGAGTCTTGTTGATTTTTCGTGTACAGACAGTTCAGACCCAAGGATTTTGTTGTATTTATAATATACTATAGTCGGGGATGCAATCCTTTGCTGGTCTTTAAAATTTTCCCTGGGACCCTCCCTTCTTTTTCTGATATAAACTTAAAGCCCAAGCACACAAGCACAGAATACAAGAGATCCATACACAGCCAGGGCTCAGAGCACATGAGGGCCAGGCATTAGCACAAGCATTCAAACAAGCCGGATATCCTTAGAAGCAGACATTCAGACTGGCGAAGTCCTCTCGCCTATTGCCATGCTTCAATCAGGGAAAACCCCTGGGAAGGATGGGTTCACTGCAAGATTTTATAAACTCTTTGGTGCCAAACTGGTTTCCAACCTCACTCACCTATACAACTCTTTTGGGTACACAGGAACACTTACTGATACCATGTGGGTGGCACTGACCATTGTAAGACCCAACAAATTGCCCTTCCTATCACCCCATATCCCTGCTTAACATTGATGCCAAACTTTTTATGAGCATCCTTGCCGCTCATCTCCACCAATACAAGCAGGTCTTTATTGACCTGGACCAAACCAGATTCATTATGGAAAGGGGCTATAGCGATAACTTTAAAAGAATGAGGCTCCTAATTGACAAAGCCACCCGCTCACATACCCCTGCGCTCCTGATATCGGTTGAAGCTGAAAAAGCATTCAACTTTGTGCACTGGCCCTGCCTGTGGAAGGTGCTAACAAAGGTGGGTCTGGGTGCCTGCGTCTGAACCTGGGTGAAGTGCAGTTATGCTAGTCCACTGGCATGAGTGCGAGTGAATGGCCACAACTCGCCTGCATTTCCTATAGCAGGGGCACACAACAGGGATGCCCCTTCTTCCTGCTCCTTTTTGCTCTCTATATGAAGAAGTTAGCAGAAAAGATCTGAGCTTATGTACACATCAAGTATTACTATAGGCTGCCAGGATCATAAAATAGCTTTCTATGCCAGTGATGTAATGGTTGCAGTAACACAGTCCTTCACATCCCTTCTGACCCTGTTGCAAGCACTAGCTGATTTCAGCACAATCTCGGGCTTTAAGGCAAACATTAAAAAATTGCAGGCCCTTAACCTTACAGTACTGCATAAAGACCGGCTCCTCCTGGAGCAGCTGTTTCCCCTGCCATGAACGAGTCACTGGGTTCCTTCTCTGGGGCTTAAGGTCTGCCCTTCCCCATAGAAGACTGCAGTCTGCAATTACACTGACCATATTGACACAGCACGCCTGGATTTGCAGACATGGAAAACAGGAGGTCTCTCTTGCGTGAGTAGAATAGCAGTGGTGAAAATGACTCTCCTGCACAAGATACTTTATGCAATGAAGAACCTTCCACTCCAGTCCTCCCAGGATCTCGTTACCATGTTGCACGCATTGGCAAAGAAACAAGCTTAATTACCAATGGCAGAGGGTGGGTTGGGTGTCCCGCATCTCACCCATTACTACATGGCAGCCCAACTGTGCTACATCATAGAATGGAATAACCTGCTCACTGAAAAGCATTGGTGCTTCACAGACCAAGCTATAGCCAGCCCCCATGTCTAGAAGATTACATTGCTCCCTAAATGGCAGCGCCCCAAAGGAGTTGACATTTCACCAGTTAGAAAGGGAACAGTAGCTTATAGGACAGGGTCAAAATCTCAAAAGGTTTATCCACCCCCATCTCCCCTCTCACCCCAATCATTGGAAATCCAGCGTTCCCCCGAGCAGCAATGCATTTCATAACTGGCAAGAGGCCAACTGCAAGACCCATGCTCCATTGCGGTCAGCCTGAACTTCTGGATTAGCTCTGGTCAAGTGCGACCAGATAGCCCCGGTTGATGCTTTTTGTTTCTAAGCACTACAAAACATTTTATTCTTTAAAAATGACTTCTACTCATTGGATTTTTGTCAGTTTGGTCCTGTTTTACTCATAAAAATATTGGTTATTTTTCGAAACTGGTATAGATTTCTTTTGTGGTGTTTTCAATGTGGAACTGTGTGTTAAGTGCACAAATACTTTACACATTGCCTCTTAGTTAAGCCTGACTGCTCTGTGCCAAGCTACCAGAGGTTGAGGACAGGTTAATTTAGAGTGTGTTACTGACTTTCCCTGACTAGAATTGTGGTTCCTGCTTGGACAGGGTGCATACCTCTGCCAACCAGAAATCCAATTTCTAACACTAGTACTTGGCCCAGCTGTTCAGGATCTATAGGTGGTGTGGTGCCCTGGACAGCAGGAGTAACAGGCCTCAGCCCCCACCCCCCCACACTGCCCCAGTTGGACCCAGCAGCTCCTGCTTGCCATGGGGCCAATGTTACAGTCCTGACACAGATGTTTACCTCTGTCTGGAACTAGCATGAACCAATTCCTGGTCACCAAATGTGGCCTGAGATGGTCACTGCATAAAATGTTTCTCCCCTTGCAAGGATTCTATGCAAATCCTTATCCTTTGTCCATAAAATCTGTGGAAAAAACAAACCACCCAGACAGAGAGTCATAACAGACTGGCTCTTATAAGGCTATAAATCTGGCTTTTTGTTTTGGGAAGTGCCTATTATTATGACATTGTATTATACTCAGCTGTCCTAGAAAGAAAATCCTATAATCACGAAACATCTTGGACTACAGCAATATGGGCCTTATACAGCCCATGTATAATCACATATTTACCTTCTGAACAAAAAAGTTGTGCATGCTTCATGTTATCATGACAACAAAGTAAAAGAAATGAATGCACAAGAGTGATTAGTAAATAGGAATGTGTCTTTAATGCAGGCATTGGTATCCGGGCAGCAAGCATTTCCTAAACAAGAAATTCATAAATTAACAATTAAAATGTTAAAATGTTGATGTGTCAGCAAAATAAACACATCAAAGAAAACACACCATCAGTTCCATGCATCTGCAGTGCAACAAATGGATTACTTGATGCCCCATCACCAAAGTCCAATGGGGGCATGAATGGGACATTGTAACCATCCACAAAATGCCTTAAAGAACAGACCACCCACGTAATGACAAACCATGATAAACACATCAAAATCAATAGATGAAATGGGCTGACTAAAAGCCACCTTTTTCTTAGTATTTGCAGTACCTTTTTGAAAAACGGTTGATGGGAAACTCCGTCTGCTAAAACGTTATGTACCTAGACCTAAAAAGGTCAACTATTTCTAATCCAAGGATTGATTGGTGTTTGGGGGTGGGGGGGTCTCTTGCATTCTCTGTCTTGACCTTAGAAATTCTGGTGCCTTCCACTACTCTTTAGAAGAGAAATGTTGACGATACCTCCCTACAGTTAGGTGAAAACCCATGGAAACAAGAGGATTTGTTGAAACATCCTGGTTTGGACTGTCACGTTATTGTCAAAAGAACAGTTATGCTACTGCGCCTTAAAAAAGTTTCTAAAATGTGAGAGAAAGTCTTCAGCAGCCGAGCAAGCGAAGTGAAGCTTTGCTGAAGGGGTACAACAGTGAAAAACAGCACAACTAGGGAGAAACTTTCACCGTTTTACTAATCATTCACTGTCTGTTAAGAATTAATATGGGCCTGTTGTTCCTAGGTACTGTATAGGGGACAGCCAGTTAAAAAAAAAAAAACAAGTGCAGATGCATATTATCTTTGCTGGTCACCTGGAAAGTTAAATTGCACTTTGTCTTGTGATAAATTTACTTATGAATTACTGAAGCACAGTGCATGCTCTGAATTCTTTTCTGAGCACATATATGCTAAGGGACCGCTGGTGCGGGCTCCCCTCTCTGCTTTGCATCCATGGACCACATTAAACTGCTTTTGGAGACGAGCAGTAAGCTTTCTAGCCGGTTATGAATATAGAAAAAGACTTCCATCCAGGTACACTCTTTGTCGATCTAATTTATTTCGCAATACCTACAATTCCAAATGTATGCTGATGATATCTAACTGCATATTTGAGTTGGGGGTGGGGGGAAGGGGGCAAAAAGGACCTCCGTGGAAATTATCACAATCTGCGGTGGATGAAGGATAGCTGACTTTGCTTGACCAGATCAGAAATAAATATCATCAATAGTCTGCTGCTGCTGCTGGTTTGATTCTCAAATGGAGAAGACTGTGACAAGTAAAATGAATGAAGTAGCAATGGCCTGATTGCTTACTGGTGAACATTCTGAGTTTCAATCATACTACCCAGTCATCTGTGTGTATACACCTTTGGTCATCCCACTTCTACTTTGGTGTGCAATAGAAAATGATATGCTGAGTATCCAAATGGGTACCCTCCTATAAAATGTAAAACAAATAATAATAAAACAGGCACCGTCAAAAGAAATAAAAATTGGTTGTGTTTACTATTATGTTATATTAAGGCAGAGAGAAAATGCATTTTATCTGTTGTATAGAGGACACAGCCCTATCAAAATGAGGGAATGCACTATGGGCATGGTATTGGTGCAAAATGTGCATCATTACAGAGGGGTTTGCACAAATGTCTCCTATCCCTTTTGTACTAACAAAGCGCCCTGGGGGTGTAAAAATTGACTCAAACACCGATTGTGCCCTCAGAGGACTTTTATTAACACTGACCCTAGTGAATATCTGTAAAAGTGCCAGGATCCCAAGACTAAAATCCGATTGAAGTGTTTACTCAACTCTTAAACCTTACAGAACAAAACAACTTAATGTTAAACCAACAGTCTGGATTCAGACCAGGAAGAGTCACAGAGTCAGCCATAATATCCATCTGGAATGATTTCAAATTCACAGAGGTCAAGAATGGAGTAGCTTCCATGTTGCTTCTGGATTTCGGCTGCATTTGACACTGTCCACCACCATATGCCAATACAAGGAATCCACTGTCTCGGAGTTCATGAAAGTGGGTTAAAATGGATTGCTTCTTATCTCATAGACAGTAAAGTGTAGTTTTTCTACCACCTTTTACATACTCTCCTCACACACTGCAAGGTGACATCCCTCTGGGGTCCACCATATCCCCTCTATTACTTCTACTGAACCCTCTTAGCAAATCTGATTAAATCATTCAACCTATGCAGTTGAAACCAAAATCATTAAAAAAAATAGATAGCCCAAAAGACCTCTACAATTCAAAACTTGATGACTGCCTTCATCCTATAAACACAAGGATGATGAATAGGCATCTAAAGGTCAATACAGAAAAAACTGAGATTATGACCTGCGGACAATGGAAAAAATACCGGTTTCTGTGAAGAAGGCAATGTCTGGCGAGAGGTTGTCGAGGAGGTTCCAGATGTCTACAGCATGTCTGTGCAGTGAGCGCACGTTGAGGAGGATGCACTTCAGGGCTTCGGTGGTGCTGACATCTGGTGTGAGTGCGGAGGTCGTGGGGGTGCGGAGGGTGGTGAAGGTTAGGCGGCAGTGTCGGCAGGAGACCTGGCCGTGGGTGGTGTTCAGCGTAGACATCTGGCAGTTGTTGTTCCTTCCGGGGTTGAGTGCAAGGAGGGCAGCTGAGTCATAGCGGTGGGTGGTCAGAGGACCAGGGCCCCTGGCGCTGGTCTCGGTCGGGTCGCGGACGGGGGCAGACGGGCTTGCCTCTGGCATGCATTTGAGATGCAGGGACTCTGGCCAGGAGGTCAGAGGTCCCGCTCCCATCACACATGTTAGAGATAGTATCACTTATTTATAGTACAACTAGTTAACTAATCTAACTTTTGTAGTAGGTTAGAATTAGTGTACCACCCATAAACTCTTAGAAACACTTACACTCACTTGATGATGTCATCAGTAATGTCATTTGATATGTCATCAGTGATGTCATTTGATATGTCATCAGTGATGTCATTTGATATGTCATCAGTGATGTCATCAGTGATGTCACTGATCATGTCATGAGTGATGTAATATGTCAGGTCATAAGCAGTGTATTGCAGGGGCAGAAGTCATATTTAGCTCAGTAAACTATAACTGCTGAATTTCACTGGTTGTGCACGAGTGAAATCTGAGCCTTACTATAACGCCCTTGCAACCTTTGGTTTTTTCAGAGAATTTCTAAGGTTTTTTTAATCTATTTCCTAACTGTAACGTCCCTGTAACATTTGTTTTTTTAAGTGAATTTCTTAACTAGTAGAAACGTTTGCAGAGTGGTAGTGAAAGGGGACCGGGCCTCTGACTATCTCTCAGGAATCACACTGTAAGGGGCTTACTAGAGGTAACATGAGGGCTTCTTGACCCCCAAGGTCCTTCAGCATTCAAGAGGTCTTCATTCCCCAACCAGTAGTGCACCAGGAGGTGAATTTGCACAGTGGTGGAGAATGGGGGCCTATCCTCCAACAACCTCTCAGCAATCCTGCTGTGTGGGACATACTGAGGCAACAGGCAGGGTAGTTGGCCCCCAAGTACCCTCAAGAGCCAAGGGTCTTTATCCCCTAACTAGTGGTACATTTGCAGAGTGGTGGAGAAAGGGGGCAAGGCCTCCAACAATCTCTCAGCAATCCTGCTGTGTGGGACTTACTGGAGGTAACAGGAAGGGTAGTTGGCCCTCAAGGACCCGCTGGAGTCAAGGGGCCTTCATTTCTCAACTAGTAATGCGCCAGGAAGTGCGTTTGCAGAGTGGTGGTGAAAGGGGGCAGGGTCTCCGGCAACTTGCAACTGGCTTTTAAAAAACATTTTTTCTCTTTTATTAGGGGAGGGGGGCCACCCGCACTGAATAAAAGGGAAAAACATTTTTCCCTGGGCTGGCTTGCGCCCAGAGGACCCTATTCCCCAGAGCCAAGCCATTTTGAAATGGGAAGGTGGGCCATGCACCCTCCCTACCAGGCTGATTTCGGCCCCGGGGATCCCATCCCCCGGGGCCTGGGCTTTTTTAAATTTTAATTTCTGTTTTGTATGGGAGGCATACAGGCTACGGGGCAGCCACCCACATCTGTTGGGGATAGCGGGAGGAGCCTCATGGACCCCGTGGTCCCCGCTGGCTTCCCGCCTCCTGCAGGAGCTAGCATTGCTTTCACAGTGAAAGCAATTCGGCTATGCTTCCAGCAAGCGAGAGCATTTTTAATGCTCTCACTTGCTGGAAGCTGAGAGTTTGATGTGGCATGGTGGGAGCAGTATAGCTCCCGCCAAGCCATAGCAAACAGGTATGTCCCCAGGATGGGCACCCCAGGACATAGCAGGGGCCAGCCCTGTGGGTAGGCAGTCCCCAGGGCCATCTATAGCTCTCCGGGGGTGCCACGTGGCCCCCTCCTTTCTTATTTATAGGGTCTGCCCTAGGGAGGTGACAGTCCCTAGGGCCAAGAATGGCCCAGGAGGGGGGTTGTGCGGCCCCCTCCCAAATTCTCAAAAAGAAGATGACCCTGGGGAGATTAATATTTTCATTTTGGCCTGTGGCCCAGGGGAGGTGTTGGTCCCCGGGGCCTGGGAAGTGCTGGTCCCTGGGGAATTAATAAGCCCCAGGAGCTGGGGCCCATGCACCCCAATCCTTCTTTATGCAAATGCCCCCGGGACCTGGCCCACCCTGGGGTCGGCTGTTAACAAAATGCGGGAGGCCGCACTGCGCTTAAAAACATTTTCACCAGGATCCAGGGACCCAACGCGACTCCTGCTGTTTTTTTTTTTAAATGCTTTTTTGGCCCTGCATGGTCCCTGAGCCCCTCCCCTCCCCCCCTCCAAGAGGCCTAGGGGACAGGGTATTTCTACCCTGCCCCCTTTTCTTTTTTTTAATGTTTTCCTGGGATGCGGTTCAAGCAAAGTCCCAAGATGGCTGTGGCTGTCAACACTTCCTGGTTTGAAGTGTTGGCAGCCAATCAGATCTCAGCACAAGATCAAATTTGGATTTCAGTTAATTTTTCCAAAGCCACTGATCGGATTTACACCAAATCACAAAAAGGCACTTCCCTGGACCAACATCTACATTCCTGCCAAATTTGGTGTTATTTCGTTCAGCAGTTCGGGCTGTAGCTGTGTCTAAAGGTCCTATGGGAATTAACATGGGAAACGCATGTTTTTTGACCCCCCCTTTTTCTCAGCCCCCAATTGACAGATCACCCCAAAACTTTCCATGTGCAACAAGAATCAGAGGGGCACTTATTTTGGAAAATTGTGTAAAGATTCGTCAAACGACGCCAAAGATATAAGCAAGTCAAAAAATGCTTTTCCTATGGAAACTAGAATATCCTTGTCAACGCAGCAACGCCGCGCCGCAAAGAAAGGTGCCCGCACTCCAAGTAAGTCCAAAGGATTTTATTCAGGTAGCTGACGCGTTTCGACCAGGAGGTCTTTGTCAAGCCCTCCAGTGCGCCTTAGAATAAAAACAAGTTCCTCAATAATTTGCCTACTGTGCCGCTAACGAATTCGAACAGTTCATATTTGAAATAAATGATTTTGCCAATCACCTGCTGTGGAGTGCGTCTTTAATTACAGGGCAAACTTGGAAAATATAACTCACGGCGGTCTCGGCTGTGGAGGACTGCACCGCCCAGAGAACTGAGGTGGGGCCGCTGGAATATGAACTGTTCGAATTCCGTTAGCGGCACAGTAGGCACATTATTGAGGAACTTGTTTTTATTCTAAGGCTCACTGGAGGGCTTGTACATTACTTATCCTTTTAATTTTTCAGAATTCACATGGACCCACTGGAGTTCTTGTTGAAATAAATGATTTTGCCAATCACCTGCTGTGGAGTGCGTCTTCAATTACAGGGCAAACTTGGGAAAAAAAAATATATATATATATATATATATATTCACTGAAAAAAACCATAGGTTTCAGACACGTTATAGTTAGGAATTAGCATTTACAAAACCTTTGAAATTCACTGAAAAAACCATAGGTTTCAGACACGTTATAGTTAGGAATTAGCATTTAAAAACCTTTGAAATTCACTGAAAAAACCATAGGTTTCAGACACGTTATAGTTAGGAATTAGCATTTAAAAAACCTTAGAAATTCACTGAAAAAACCAAGTTTGGACAGTGATTTCAGTTGAGATGCATCACTGATGTCATCAGTGATGTCACTGACCATGTCATGAGTGATGTAATATGTGACGTCATCAGCAGTGCATTGCGGGGCGCGAGTTATAGTTACCTGAACTAACTATAACGGGGAATTTCACGGGTTTTGTACATGTGCAATGTCCAACTAACTATAACTGTCCCTAAAACCTTATGGTTTTTTCAGTGAATTTCTAAGGTTTTTAAATGCTAATTTCTAACTATAACGTGCCTGAAACCTATGGTTTTTCAGTGAATTTCAAAGGTTTTTAAATGCTAATTCCTAACTATAACGTGTCTGAAACCTATGGTTTTTCAGTGAATACTATATGTATATATATATATATATATGTATATGTATATATATATACATATATATGTATGTCTGGCAACTCCGTTAACACACTGGATATCTTCCTTCCAATAACGGAGCACGGACCACAAAGTAATGCAGCAAGATGTTCTTTATTGCTCACCAACCACCTCTACAGCCATATATATATGTGTGTATATGTATGTATATATATATATGTGTATATGTACATATATATATATATATATATATGTTTATCTGTATGTATATATATATTCACTGAAAAACCATAGGTTTTAGGGACAGTTATAGTTACTTGGACATTGCACTCGTACAAAACCCGTGAAATTCCCCGTTATAGTTAGTTCAGCTAACTATAACTCGCGCCCGTAATGCACTGCTGATGGCGTCACATATTACATCACTCATGACACGGTCAGTGATATCACTGATGACATCACTGATGACATCTCAAATGACATCACTGATGACATCATCCAGTGACTGTGTGTTTCTGTAAAGTTTAAATATTTTTAATATATATAGGAAAAGACGTATTGAAGAATGAGTGGGTGTGTAAGTGTCTGTATGGATGATTTAGTAGGTGCGTGACTGACTCTATAAGTGAGTGATTTAACGTATCTTACTGAATGCATGGGTTAGTGACTAAACTGGGTGAATGTCTGTATCCGTCTGTCTGTTGCTGTGTAAGTGGCTGCATGTGTTTGTGAATAGCTAAATGAGTGTCTATATGAGTTATTGAATGCTTGTCTGAGTATCTGTATGGGTGCCTCAGTGTTTTGTGTGGAAGGGGTGTGTGCAACTCTGTGCATAGATGTGTGAGTGGGTGATTCACTGGGTGGATGGTTTCAAGAGTGCATCTGTGATAGACTGTATGGGTGGGTAAGTGTGTGTAAGAGTGTGTTAGTGAGTGAATGTATGTCCCAGTGGTACATGTGTGAGTAACTACATATGTGAAAGGCAGTATATATGTGTGTTGGAGTATATAAATAGCTATAAGCAAGAGTGAGTGATTGTGATAGTGGCTGTATGGATGAGTGTGTGCTTGTATCTGTGATTGTATAAGAGCGTAACAATGTGCTACTATTTGTATGAGTAAGTGAGCTGGTGTGTGTATAACTGTATAGGTGAGTAAATGGCAGTGTGTTTAATTATTTGCATGACTGACTAGGTGTGTGAGTATCTCTATGGATGAGTGGCGTTGTTTGAGTGTCTATATAGGAGTAAGAGTGCATATGATAGTCCTGTACTGAGTGACCGTAAGTATGAGTGACTGTACGGGTGAGTGAGTGGATGTGTGTGTGTAGACCTAAGAATCAGTGAGTGGGTATGTAGTTATTGGTGTTGGAGTGTCTATGGTTTTGCGAATGGCAGTCTGTAATTTAGAGTGGGTGTATCAAAGGTTATATTAGGGTGTGAGGAGGTGCATCAGATTATCACGTGGATGATGTCATCAGTGATGTCATTTGAGATGTCATCAGTGATGTCATCAGTGATGTCACTGACCATGTCATGAGTGATGTAATATGTGACGTCATCAGCAGTGCATTGCGGGCGCGAGTTATAGTTAGCTGAACTAACTATAACGGGGGATTTCACGGGTTTTGTACGAGTGCAATGTCCAAGTAACTAAAACTGTCCCTAAAACCTATGGTTTTTCAGTGAATTTCAATGGTTTTTAAATGCTAATTTGTAACTATAACGTGTCTGAAACCTATGGTTTTTTCAGTGAATTTCAAAGGTTTTTTAAATGCTAATTTGTAACTATAACGTGTCTGAAACCTATGGTTTTTTCAGTGAATTTCAAAGGTTTTTAAATGCTAATTTCTAACTATAACGTGCCTGAAACCTACCGTTTTTTCAGTGAATTTCAAAGGTTTTGTAAATGACAATTTTTAAATGTATTAATTGTTATATTAATTTTTTCATACTGATTTACTACATTTTTAGAAACAATTTTTTTTTACATATTTTATTTTTTAAATTACATTGTAATTACATTATACATTACATTACAAAAAATACTTTCTCAGAATGAATTACTTTAGTTTAAATACTTTGCAGATAGGCAATAGACTTTTAAGTACAGTAGTTACAGTTGTTTCAATGGGCAACACATTTTCAAACACAATGCAACATTCAGCTCAATGTGAATTTCTAGTTAAATGCAATTAGTTACTTTATGGATTACTTTTGTAACCACAGGACTGGATCCTAGATTCAGTCCTGGTACATCTCCTGTAAACAGTTGAGTAAAAGCGTTTTGGTTACAGTCGTGATTTTTAAGGAATATTATTGTATTTTAAAAGTTGACACTTAGAAACTTTTTCTCATAGAATCACCAATGTTATCCTATGGAAGGAAATTCACTTAGCAGGTAAAAACTGTTATCGTTACTTTTTCTTACTCAGTGTTGGATCCTGGATCCAGCACTGGTGCATCTCCTGTAAACAGTTGAAAAAATGCGTTTAAGTCATACAGGCGATTTTTAAGGAATATTTGTAGTTTGTGAAAATCAACACTTTGAAACTTTTTTGCTGAAAACCAGTCAATCTTAGCCTATGAAGGAAATTCAAGTTACCGGTAAGTACGGTTAAAATTACTTTTGAGGATCAGTACTGGGCTGAAAGATGCAGCACTGAGGTCTCTCCTGATAACAGGTGAGGTAAATCGGAATTCAGTATTTCGGCTGATTTTAGAGGAATATTTTAAAGTTCCAAAACTCCACACTTAGAAGAATTTCCAAGTGAAACCAGTCAATGTTAGCCTATGAAGGAAATTCAAGTTACCGGTAAGTACGGTTAAAATTACTTTTCAGGATCAGTACTGGGCTGAAAGATGCAGCACTGAGGTCTCTCCTGATAACAGGTGAGTAAATCGGAATTCGTATTTTGGCTGATTTTAGAGGAATATTGTAAAGTTCCAAAACTCCACACTTAGAAGAATTTCCAAGTGAAACCAGTCAATGTTAGCCTATGAAGGAAATTCAAGTTACCGGTAAGTACGGTTAAAATTACTTTTCAGGACCAGTACTGGGCTGAAAGATGCAGCACTAAGGTCTCTCCTGATAACAGGTGAGTAAATCGGAATTCGTATTTTGGCTGATTTTAGAGGAATATTTGTATGTTTCAAAAATCAACACTTAGAAACTTTCTCAGCAAAAAGCAGGCAATGATATCCTATGGAAGGAAATTCAAGTTACTGGTAAGTACGGTTAAAATTACTTTTGAGGATCAGTACTGGGCTGAAAGATGCAGCACTGAGGTCTCTCCTGATAACAGGTGAGTAAATCGGAATTCGTATTTCGGCTGATTTTAGAGGAATATTTTAAAGTTCCAAAACTCCACACTTAGAAGAATTTCCAAGTGAAACCAGTCAATGTTAGCCTATGAAGGAAATTCAAGTTACCGGTAAGTACGGCTAAAATTACTTTTCAGGACCAGTACTGGGCTGAAAGATGCAGCACTGAGGTCTCTCCTGATAACAGGTGAGTAAATCGGAATTCGTATTTCGGCTGATTTTAGAGGAATATTTTAAAGTTCCAAAACTCCACACTTAGAAGAATTTCCAAGTGAAACCAGTCAATGTTAGCCTATGGAAGGAAATTCAAGTTACTGGTAAGTATGGTTAGAATTACTTTTCAGGACCAGTACTGGGCTGAAAGATACAGCACTGAGGTCTCTCCTGATAACAGGTGAGTAAATCGGAATTCGTATTTCAGCTGATTTTAGAGGAATATTTGCACAATGGTGAAGGGAGGGGCGGGGCCTGAGGTTACATCTGTGCAAACGCGCCCCGTGGCGCGTTTTAAGTTGGGGGATTAAGTCCCCTTGAATCCTGAGGGTCCCTAGGGGCCAACTAGCCCACCAGGAACCTCCAATATGCGCCAGGGGCTGCGTTGCAGAGACGTGTAGAGAGGCCACACCCCTTTTACACCTCTCTGCAACGCAGCTCTGTGGTGCTTTCTGGATGTACCTGTTGGGCTAGTTGGCCCCAGGGACCCTCAGGATTGAAGGGGATTTAATTCCCCATCTTAAAACGCGCCACGGGGCCTGTTTGCACACATGTCACCTGAAGCCCCGCCCCTCCCTTCACCACTGTGCAAACGCGCCCCATGGCGCGTTTTAAGTTGGGGGATTAAGTCCCTTGAATCCTGAGGGTCCCCGGAGTCCAACTAGCCCACCATATACCTCCAAAAGCGCCACAGAGCTGCGTTGCAGAGAGGTGTAAAAGGGGTGTGGCCTCTCTACACGTCTCTGCAACGCAGCCCCTGGCGCATATTGGAGGTTCATGGTGGGCTAGTTGGCCCCAGGGACCCCCAGTATTCAAGGGGAATTCGTTCCCCCTCTGCAAACGCGCCAGGGGCGCGTTTGCAGAGTGGTGAAGGAAGGGGCGGGGCCTGCGGGCCCGATCGTTTTAAAATTTTTTTTTGTCCCTGAAGGGGGCTGTGTAGCCCCCTTCCTTTTCCTGTTTTTATGCCCTGGGGACCCCATCCCCCAGGGCCTTACCCTTTTTTTAAATTTTTAATAAAAAAAAACGGGAAGGGGGCCGCGTGGCCCCCTTCCCTGGGCCTGTATTGGCCCCGGGGACCCCATCCCCTGGGGCATGGCCTCTATATTTATTATTTTGAGGGGGCAGCGTGGCCCCCTCCTCTGGCCATTTAAGGCCCCGGGGACCCCATCTCCCGGAGCCGGCCTTTACGTTGTTTTTTTCTTTTTTTTAAATTTAATTTGTAGAGGAGGGGGCCGCGTGGCCTCCCTCCCGAGCCACTACTTGCCCCGGGACCCCATCCCACGGGGCTGGCCCTCTCCGTTGGGGACTGTGGGGGGTCCCCAATCCCCCACAGTCCCGCCGGCTCCCACGTCCCTTGGGAGCCGGCATTGCTGTTCCACATGGGGAGCAGCTGACATGCTGCTCCCCATGTGGAAAAGCAATCGCTTTGGATATTGGAAGAGAGAGCAGGTTTCCCTGCTCTCTCTTCCAATATCCAAAGCAGTTTGCTATGGCAGGACGGGAGCCGCGAGGCTCCCGTCCTGCCATAGCAAACTACAGTGTCCCGGGGTAGGCACCTCGGGACACTGCAGGAAGCCGGCCCTGGGGGTGGTGGTCCCCAGGGCCATCAAGGGCTCCAGGAGGGGGCGCGTGGCCCCCTCCCATTCAGTACACAGCCCCGGGGAGGTGGTGGTCCCCGGGGCTCTGGGGGTCCGTAACGGACCCCCATATTAAAATGTTTTGTGCCCCGGGGAGGTGGCGGTCCCCGGGGCATGTGGGGGCTGGAGCCCCCCACACTGGTTTTATTTTCAATTAAAAAAAGCCCGGGGAGGTGGTGGTCCCCGGGGCTGCGGAGAGGCTCAGAGCCCTCCCGCACCATTCCTTAAAAAGCCCCGGGGGTGGCGGTCCCCGGGGCTTGGGGGCCCTTTGAGGCCCCCACACATTAAATTATCCCCCCACCATGCCCCCGGGACTTGGGCCACCCGGGGCCAATTAACATCGAGCGCGGAGACCGCGCTTCGATTTCTCGGCAGGATTCGCGCACCCTGAGCGCATCCTGCCGTATTTTAAAAAAAAAAAAATGCTTTTTGCCCAGGGGGTCCTTGTGGGACCCCCTGAGCAGGCCTAGGGGTTAGGGTGTTTCTACCCTGCCCCCTTTGTGCGGTTTGCGCACTTGTTTCTTTTTTTCTCGGCGGGATACGTGCACCCTAAGCGCATCCCGCCGATTTTTAAAAATAAATAAATCTTTTTCTGCCCAGGGGGTCCTTGTGGGACCCCTGAGTAGACCTAGGGGGTTAGGGTGTTTCTACCCTGCCCCCTTTTGCGCTTTGCGCACTTGTTTCTGTCCCTCGGTTCTACCGAGGGACAAAATGGCTGCCAACATTTCCTGAATCGGAATGTTGACAGCCAGCTGACACCATTAACATGCAGCTCGTGATCGGGACGGTGCGCGCAGGGTGCGCTGAGGGTACGCGGATCCGACGCGCCCATAGATATATATGTGATTTTAATTGTGAATTTCTCAGGAACTACTGAACGGATTTACACCATTTTAGCAAAAGGCACCAGTCTGAACCAAGGGCTACCTCTTTGCCAAATTTGGGGTAATTCCGTTCAGCAGTTCGGGCTGTAGCTGCGACTAAAGGTTCCTATGGAAAAATGAATGGGGAAAACGCGTTTTGGGACCCCCTTTTTCTCGGCCCCGCTTGACGTATCACCCGAGACTTTCAGGGTAGGAGCGGACCGGAGCGCCCCAACAAGTTAGAAGCTTTCGCGAAGATTCGTCAACCGGCGCCAACGTTATTGCAAATAGAATGTCGCGGATTTCCTATGGATAATAGGTTGTAACTATAACTATCTACTGGCGACCGCCAGTAGATATATATATATATATATATATATATATACATATATATATATTACCTGCTGGCGGTCGCCAGTAGGTAGTTATAGTTAGGACCTAGTTTCCATAGGAAAAGCGTTTTTTGTTTTCACAATAACTTTGGCGTCGTTTGATGAATGTTCGTGAAATTTTCAAAACTAGTGGGGCGCTCCGGTCAGCTCCTGTCTTGAGAGTTGCAGGGTGATTCGTCAAGCGGGGGCCGAGAAAAAAGGGGGGTCCCAAACTCGTTATCCCCATGTAAATTTCCATAGTAAATTTAGACAGAGCTACAGCCCGAACTGCTAAACGGAATTACACCAAATTTGGCAGAAAGGTAGCTCTTGGTTCAGAAAGCAACCTTTTTGTTAAATGGTGTAAATCAGTTCAGTAATTTTTAAAATATTAAAGGAAAAAGAACTTTATATATCTGGGAGGAGCCTAACCACACATCTCATCGTGAGATCTGATTGGCTGTCAGCACTTCATTCAAGTAGTGTTGGCAGCCATCTTGGGACCAATATACATGATAGCACCCCATTGAAATGCATTGTAGTGAATGGAAGGTTTTGAGGGTCACCAAAAGGAGAACGTATAAAGGGCGATAACAGACTTTAGTTACATTATAAATCATTTGTTGATGGTACCATACTAATTTTAGGAATTGTGGTGTGTTCTAAGGTGATTTGACCCTGTGAAAAAGCCTTCTGCTGGGATATCAGGAATCATGTTTGAGAGAAAACTATTTTCTCATACTTTTCCCATAGAGATTTGGAAGGTGATCTAGAAGCTAAAATGAGAGCATATTTTCTGTAAATTCACATTATCTTTCTCAGTCATGTGAGAATGAAGTCTGACATTCTCAGTAAAACATGTACATCCAACAAGGGCAGAGACTGTCAGTTGATTCCTTTGTGTTCTACTGCAGCTTCCCAGAGTGTTCTACAGAACAACTAGAGCGCTAACAGTCTTACTTATGACAAAAGTATGGCACACCTGAAGCCATCTTGATTGGAATAAAGTGGTAACACTTACAACATTTAATTTAAAAAGGAACAAAATGAGGGGGTTCATTTTGCCATAGAAATTATGATTAGTGCTGCAGAATGAAAAATTAGGGCACATTTTGAGTGACTTCTCAAATCCTCTTCTATTTCATTAAAGAATTCTGACATGCAGACTGAAAAATGCACTTTCAATACCAGCAGCAGACTTCCCTGGTGAGCAGTAGCTTTACTACAGTGATCTAATGAGCAACTAGAGTGCTAACATTCTGAATTTATGGCAAATGTGTGACACATCTGAATGCCTTCTTGATGGAATCAAAGTAAAAAACTGAAAGTATTTCCTACTGAGGAGACTGTAGTGAATGAGGAAATTAGGAAACTTCATAACAAATAAGTCTCCCAAGATGGCCACCAGAGACAAAAGAGCCCAAATGTAGCACAAATATCATCCAGATGTAGCCCATGTATAGCCCAATGACAGAATGTCCCAGAGTGTTCTAAAGAACAACTAGAGCGCCAACAGTCTTACTTATGACAAAAGTATGGCACACCTGAAGCCATCTTGGTTGGAATAAACTGATAACACTTAAAACATTTAATTTAAAAAGGAACAAAATGAGGGGGTTCATTTTGCCATAGAAATTATGATTAGTGCTGAAGAAAGAAAAATTAGGGCACATTTTGAGTGACTTCTCAAATCCTCTTCTATTTCATTAAAAAATTCTGACATGCAGACTGAAACATGCACTTTCAATACCAGCAGCAGACTTCCCTGGTGAGCAGTAGCTTTACTACAGTGATCTAATGAGCAACTAGAGTGCTAACATTCAGAATTTATGGCAAATGTGTGACACATCTGAATGCCTTCTTGATGGAATCAAAGTAAAAAACTGAAAGCATTTCCTACTGAGGAGACTGCAGTAAATGAGGAAATTAGGAAACTTCATAACAAATAAATCTCCCAAGATGGCCACCAGAGACAAAAGAGCCCAAATGTAGCACAAATATCACCCAGATGTAGCCCACGTATAGCCCAATGACAGAAGTGTGCAAAACACTTTTTATTTTTGTGTTTTTGCAGTTTTATATAGTGCAGACTGGTCAGGTATTGGAGTGCTTTACATGAGCATTGGTTACATCACACAAGGACAAATTCATTTTGGTTGTAGACATGGGGAGATTAAGTGATTTGACCAGAATCACAGAATGTCGAGCTGAAGCAGAAACTCCAACCTGGTTCCCCAGTTGCAAAGTCTGCAGCTCTGGAAGTAACACCACATCCTCTCCCCTAAGAGCAACATTTAATCAAGTGGTCAAAAACATAAAGATAACAAATAATTTAAAAGTGCTTTGTCGCTATTTGAAAACTCTGAAAATATGTCCTCATTTTAGTTTTTAGAGCACTAACCATAATTTCGATGCAAATAAGACCCTCTCATTTCTGTAATTTCTAAAGGAAATGCTCTAGGTATTACAGTTTTGATTACATCAAGATGACGTCAGGCGTGCCACACTTTTGTAATAAATATAGAATGTTAGCAATCTAGTTGTTCATTAGGATACTGTTGAGAGGCAGAGGCCAGGGGCATGGACTCAGAAAATTGAAGGCAGGTAGGAGGGTGCAGAGGCAACAATTTGACCACACTGGGCAGGCAGGAAGGACAGTGGCAGCACAACAGACTATGGAGGGCAGTGGAAAGGGGGCAGGGGCAACAAACCAACAATGCAGGACAGGCAAGAGAGGCTGTGGCAATATAATAGACCATGTGTGGGCAGAAGGAAGAGGCAGTGGTAGTACAACCATACATGCCAACAGACCCGATTCAGCCAGGAAACGCCCAATGTTTTTAAGCCCAAATGGGCTTTATTTGATCTGTCTCCTGTCTACAATCTCCTCTTTTTCAATGTAAGTCAATGGGGAAAATCAATACCCCAGTTTCTTTTCAAAATTTCCCTCTTACCAAGTTCAAAATGTTAGCAAGTATGGTACATTGGATCATGGAAGGCAGGAGGAATTGGGGTAAGGACATGGACTCAGATAACAGAGGACAGGAGGGACATGGAGAGGTGCACCAACCTGACCTTACAGGGCAGGCATCAGGGTTTGCAGCAGCACAATACACCACACAGGGCATGCGGGACGGGAGTGCAGCACAACAATCCATGGAAAGCAATAGGGAGGGGACAGGACCATGCACATGGACAACAGAGAACAGAGGGGAAAGAGGCAATGGCAGCTAGCTGACCATAATGGACAGACAGGAGAGAAAGCTGCAGCATAACGGACCATAAAGGGCAGGAGGGAGGGATCAGGGGCATTACAATGGAACAGACAAGCCAGGAGAGAGGGAATAGGGGTATGCACATGGAAAACAGAGGGCAGGGGGCAAGGGGGCAGGGCAGGAGCAGCAAGCTGACCATGGAGGTCAGGCAGGATGGGCACTAGAAGCTAGACACACCATGGAGAGCAACAGTGAGACTATAATGGCATACACACAGACCATGGAGGGAAGGTGGGAGGGGGTTAGGGGCAGCTAGCTGACCACACAGGGAAGGTGGGAGGGGCAATGGCAGCACAGAAGACCATGCATGGCAAGCGGGAGGGTTAGTGAGCAGCACAATGGCCATGATGGGCAAGAAGGAGGGGGCAGGGGCATGCACAAAGGACCATGGAGGATAGAAGGGAGGGGTAGGAGCTGGGCACAGACAAGAGAGTTCAGGGGAAGGGGCCTCACAACAGACCACGCGGGGCAGGCAGGAGGAGCAGTTGCAGCACAACAGACCAGGGAGGGCAGAAGGGTGTGGCAGTAAAATGGACCATGGAGGACAGGAGGAAGGGGATAGGGGCATGGAATGTGGACAGGCAGGGTGGAGGTGGCAGGGACAGGTTACAGTCATCTGACAATGCTAGGCAGGTGGGAGGGGAGTGGCAGCTCAACAGAACACTCAGAGTAGATAGGAGGGGCAGGTCCATGGAACATGGTGGGCAAAAAGGATGGAGCAGGGGCATGCACACAGACATCGGAGGGCAGGGGGAAGGAGAGTAGGGGCAGCAAGCTAAGCACAGAGGCTAAGCAGGAGGTCAATGATGGGGCATAGAATTGGGCAATGGAGGGCAGGAGGAGTGGACTGGGACATCATGCTAAATTGAGGGCAGTGGCAGCACATCAGACCATGCATGGCAGGAGGGAGGAGGCTAGTTGCTGGATTCAGACAACAGAGGATAGGGAGGAGCAGGATGGGGCAGCAAGCTAACTGTTCAGAGAAGGCGGGAAGGCCAGTGGCAGAACAATGAGTCACCGAGAGATTCATCAACACCCAGCTGACCACCTTCATCGAAGAGAACGCCATCCTCGACTCCTCCCAGTTCGGATTTCGCAGCAACCACAGCACCGAGACGGCCCTCCTCGCCGCCACTGATGACATCCGCATGCTCCTCGACCAGGGCCACACTGCTGCCCTCATCCTACTAGACCTCTCCGCAGCCTTCGACACCATCTCACACTGCACCCTCGCAGCCAGACTCCACGATGTCAGTATACCAGGAACCACCCTCGACTGGATCCCCTCCTTTCTCTCCGGCAGAACCCAAAGGATCAGACTCCCTCCCTTCCTCTCTGAACCTACAGAGATCAACTGTGAAGTACCCCAAGGATCCTCGCTCAGCCCCATGCTTTTCAACATCTACATGGCCCCCTCGCCGCCATCGTCAGACAGCATGGGCTCAGCATAGTATCTTACGCCGACGACACCCAGCTCATCCTCTCTCTCACAAAGAACCCTGAAGACACCAGACTCAGCTTCCAAGAAGGAATGAAAGACGTCGCAGCCTGGATGAGCAACAGCTGCCTAAAACTGAACTCGGAGAAGACCGAGGTCCTCATCCTTGGACCCACCCCCATGGCATGGGACAGCTCCTGGTGGCCCCCTGCCAACGGAAACCCCCCCACACCGACAGACCACGCCTGGAACCTCGGCTTCATTCTAGACTCCTCCCTCACCATGACCCGCCAGATCAATGCCGTTGCCTCGACCTGCTTCAACTCCCTCCGCACCATCCGCAAGACCTTCAAGTGGATCCCCCACGAATGGAGAAAGACCGTCACCCACGCAGTCGTAACTAGCAGACTGGACTACGGCAACGCCCTCTATGCCGGAATCAACAAAACCCTGCTACACGAGCTCCAAACCATCCAGAACACCGCAGTCAGACTCACCCTTGGAACCCCACGACACGAACACATGACCCCGCACCTATGAGACCTCCACTGGCTCCCCATCGAGAAGAGAGTAACCTTCAAGCTACTCACCCACGCATACAAATCCCTCCACAACAATGGACCCAAATACCTCAATGAAAGAGTCTTCTTCCACGTACCCAAAAGGAACCTCCGCTCCGCCGACCTAGCCCTGGCAGAGACCCCACGCATCCGCAGAACCAGAGCAGGCAGAAGAGCCTTTTCCTACGTCGCAGCAAAGACCTGGAACGAGCTCCCAGTCAACATTCGACGCTCCCCCACTCTGCACACCTTCAGGAGGAGCCTCAAGACCTGGCTTTTCGACTAATCCGGAGCTGCCCCCCCAGCGCCTTGAGACCCTCACAGGTGAGTAGCGCTCTTTATAAACCCCTGATTGATTGACTGATGGAACGGCCACACAGGACTGTAATGAGGGAGCAGGGGCATGGACTTGGACAATGGATGGAAAGGAGGAGGGAGGCAGGAGCAGCAAGCTTGGGTGGGGGCAGCACAATGCCAGGCCAGGCCCTGCTTCCAACCCCCACCATCCATTGTGATAGGCATCTTACTTAACGTTAAAAAAAACCTAGAAATTCGCTGAAAAAAACAAAGATTACAGGGACGTTAAAGTTAGACTCAGATTTCACTCGTACAAAACCAGTGAAATTCAGCAGTTATAGTTACCTGAGCTAACTATAACTTACGCCCCGCAATGCACTGCTAATGACCTCAGACATTACATCATTCATGACATGGTCAGTGACATCACTCATGACATCACTCATGACATCTCAAATGAGCTGTGAATGGAATGGAACTATAATCGCTAGAACTTTATTTAGGGATAGTGTGAGTATATTAACACCCATTTTTTTTCTTTTCTTTCGTGTAAGAACCATTATAATACGCAACGTGTCCAGATCAATATGGCCGATAGCCTTTCCCTATAAAGTAATGTGTAGTCCATTGTTTATGTTGATGTTTGCAATCCTAAGTATGCATATTAACACTTCTTTTTTTCTTTATTGTATCAATTCCTGAATTTTCACATTGTGATCAGGCCAATATGGCCGCCAGCTTTTTGGATTAAAGTAATATGTAGTCCTTTGTTAATGTTGGCAAATGGAGGCATTTGTACATTTAAATAAGGAAGCTACAATGACGTCTTGTATCGTTATCAAGGTTCGGCCGAGCCGAAACGCGTGGATCGCGTCCTTTGCAGACTAAATACTTCTAAACTTCAACCTGAGTGCAGATTCCTTCCTTGTAAGAGTGAGAGGAGATTGAATACATATATATAAAATTCACTGAAAAAACCACAGGTTTCAGGGACGTTATAGTTAGAAATTAGCATTTAAAAAACCTTAGATATTCACTGAAAAAACTACAGGTTTCAGGGACGTTATAGTTAGTCTGACATTTCACTCTTACAAAACCAGAGAAATTCAGCCATTATAGTTAGCTGAGCTAACTATAACTCAAGCCCCCACAATGCACTGCTGATGACTCATGACATGGTCAGTGACATCACTGATGACATCACTGATAACATCTCAAATGAAATTACTGATGATATCACTGATGACATCATCAAGTGACTGAGTGTTTCTAAAAAGTTTAAGAATGTGATATATATATGATGATTCAGTCAGTGTGTGACTGACTGTATAAGTGAGTGATTATACGTGTCTGGGTGAATGTATGGGTGAGTGACTAATCTGGGTGAATGTCTGTATCAGTCCATCAGTTGGTGTGTAAGTGGCTGCATGGGTTGGTGAATAGGTACATGAGTGTCTATATGGGTTATTGATTGGTTGCCTGAGTACCTGTATGGGTGCCTGAGTGTCTGTGTGTTGTGTGACTACCTGCATGGATGTGTGAGTGGGTGATTCACTGGGTGTATGGGTGAGTGAGTGCATCTGCGAGGGGCTGTATGGGTGAGTGAGTGTGCATATGGCTGTGTTGGTGAGTGAATGGATGTCTCAGTGGTATATGTGTGAGTAACTGCATATGTGAGTGTTGGAGTATATAAGTGACTGTATGTGAAAGTGAGTGATTGTGAGAGTGGATGTATGGATGAGTGTGTGCTTGTGTCAGTGATTGTATAAGAGAGTAAGCATGTGTTAGTATCTGTGAAAAAGTGAGGTGGTGTGTGTAGAACTGTATAGTTGAGTAGATGGCATTGTGATTGACTCTTTGGGTGACTGACTAGGTGTGTGAGTAACTCTATGGGTGAGTGGCGATGTGTCAGTGTCTGTATGGGTGTATGAGTGTATATACCTTTCTGAAGAGCTCTACTTAGAGCGAAACACTGTGTCAGAGGTTGCTTTTACTCATTTCAGGTTGGCTTGGTTGGTATTTTACCAATTCAATGCTGTAATACTGTGCCTGGAGTGGTAAATGGCTTTTGTCATTTTACAGCTCGGCAAGGACAGCACTGTGCTAGTCCTATGCTTAAAGATTTTGCTGTAGAAATGTCAAAAGACTTTGTCCATTTCTATCTCGGCGTGGATAGCACTTGCTAATCCTATGCTTAAAGACTTTGATAGAAAAGCAGACATTTGAGGTGAGCAGATTTAGAGTGTCGCTGGTGTTGAGAGTGCTCTATACAGGAGCTTCTTTCCACCTAAACTTGAGAACTACCCAGAGTTCTCTGCTTCTTTTTTGCATATATATATATATATATATATATATATATATATATATATATATATTATCTACTGGCGGTCGCCAGTAGATAGTTATAGTTACAACCTATTATCCATAGGTAATCCGCGACATTCTATTTGCAATAACGTTGGCGCCGGTTGACGAATCTTCGCGAGCTTCCAACTTGTTGGGGCGCTCCGGTCCGCTCCTACCCTGAAAGTCTCGGGGTGATACGTCAGCGGGGGCCGAGAAAAGGGGGTCCCAAAACGCGTTTTCCCCATTCATTTTTCCATAGGAACCTTTAGTCGCAGCTACAGCCCGAACTGCTGAACGGAATTACCCCAAATTTGGCAAAGAGGTAGCCCTTGGTTCAGACTGGTGCCTTTTGCTAAAATGGTGTAAATCCGTTCAGTAGTTCCTGAGAAATTCACAATTAAAATCACATATATATCTATGGGCGCGTCGGATCCGCGTACCCTCCCGATCACGAGCTGCATGCTAATTGGCTGTCAACACTCCAAATCAAGAAGTGTTGGCAGCCATTTTGTCCCTCGGTAGAACCGAGGGACAGAAACAAGTGCGCAAAGCGCAAAAGGGGGCAGGGTAGAAACACCCTGACCCCTAGGTCTGCTCAGGGGTCCCACAAGGACCCCCTGGGCAGAAAAAAAGATATATTTTTTTTTAAATCGGCGGGATGCGCTTAGGGTGCGCGTATCCCGCCGAGAAAAAAAAAGAAACAAGTGCGCAAAACGCACAAAGGGGGCAGGGTAGAAACACCCTAACCCCTAGGCCTGCTCAGGGGTCCCACAAGGACCCCTGGGCAAAAGCATTTTTTTTTTTTTAAATCGGCAGGATGCGCTCAGGGTGCGCGAATCCTGCCGAAAAAGAAATCGAGCGCGGTCTCCGCGCTCGATAGCAGTGGCCCCGGGTGGCCCAAGTCCCGGGGGCATGGTGGGGGGATAATTTAATGTGTGGGGGCCTCAAAGGGCCCCCCAAGCCCAGGGACCGCCACCCCCGGGGCTTTTTAAAAAATGGTGCGGGAGGGCTCTGAGCCCTCCGCAGCCCCGAGGACCACCACCTCCCCGGGGCTTTTTTAAATTAATAATAAAACCAGTGTGGGGGGCTCCAGCCCCCACACGCCCGGGACCGCCACCTCCCGGGGCACTAAACATTTTAATATGGGGGTCCGTTACGGACCCCAGAGCCCGGGGACCACCACCTCCCCAGGGCTGTGTAAAGAATGGGAGGGGGGCCGCGCGGCCCCCTCCTGGAGCCCTTGATGGCCCTGGGGACCACCACCCCCCAGGGCCGGCTCCCTGCAGTGTCCCGGGATGCCTACCCCCGGGACACTGTAGTTTGCTATGGCAGGGACGGGAGCCTCGCGGCTCCCGTCCTGCCATAACAAACTGCTTTGAATATTGGAAGAGAGCAGGGAAACCTGCTCTCTCTTCCAATATCCAAAGCGATTGCTTTTCCACATGGGGAGCAGCATGTCAGCTGCTCCCCATGTGGAACAGCAATGCCGGCTCCCAAGGGACGTGGGGAGCCGGCGGGACTGTGGGGGATTGGGGACCCCCACAGTCCCCAACGGAAGGGCCAGCCCCGGGGATGGGGTCCCCGGGGCAAGTAGTGGCCCGGGAGGGGGCCACGCGGCCCCCTCTCCAAAAAATGGAAAAAAAAAATGGAAAGGCCGGCCCCGGGGATGGGGTCCCGGGGCCTTAAAATGGCCAGAGGAGGGGGCCACGCTGCCCCCTCAAAATAATAAATAAATATAGAGGCCATGCCCCGGGGATGGGGTCCCCGGGGCCAATACAGGCCCAGGAAAGGGAGCCACGCAACCCCCTTCCCGTTTTTTTTTTTTGTAATTTAAAAAAGGGGTAAGGCCCTGGGGGATGGGGTCCCCAGGGCCCAAAAGAGAGAAAAAGGAAGGGGGCCACACAGCCCCCTTCAGGGGACAAAAAAAAAAAACGATCGGGCCCGCAGGCCCCGCCCCTTCCTTCACCACTCTGCAAACGCGCCCCTGGCGTGTTTGCAGAGAAGACGAATTCCCCTTGAATACTGGGGTCCCTGGGGGCCAACTAGCCCACCAGGAACCTCCAATATGCGCCAGGGGGCTGCGTTGCAGAGACGTGTAGAGAGGCCACACCCTTTTACACCTCTCTGCAACGCAGCTCTGTGGCGCTTTGGAGGTATATGGTGGGCTAGTTGGACTCCGGGGACCCTCAGGATTCAAGGGGACTTAATCCCTAACTTAAAACACGCCACGGGCGCGTTTGCACAGTGGTGAAGGGAGGGGCGGGGCTTCAGGTGACATGTGTGCAAACAGGCCCCGTGGCGCGTTTTAAGATGGGGAATTAAATCCCCTTCAATCCTGAGGGTCCCTGGGGGCCAACTAGCCCAACATGTACATCCAGAAAGCGCCACAGAGCTGCGTTGCAGAGAGGTGTAAAAAGGGGTGTGGCCTCTCTACACGTCTCTGCAACGCAGCCCCTGGCGCATATTGGAGGTTCCTGGTGGGCTAGTTGGCCCCTAGGGACCCTCAGGATTCAAGGGGACTTAATCCCCCAACTTAAAACGCGCAACGGGCGCGTTTGCACAGATGTCACCTCAGGCCCCGCCCCTCCCTTCACCATTGTGCAAATATTCCTCTAAAATCAGCCGAAATACGAATTCCGATTTACTCACCTGTTATCAGTAGAGACCTCAGTGCTGTATCCCCTTTTGTATCTTTCAGCCCAGTACTGGTCCTGAAAAGTAATTCTAACCATACTTACCAGTAACTTGAATTTCCTTCCATAGGCTAACATTGACTGGTTTCACTTGGAAATTCTTCTAAGTGTGGAGTTTTGGAACTTTAAAATATTCCTCTAAAATCAGCCGAAATACGAATTCCGATTTACTCACCTGTTATCAGGAGAGACCTCAGTGCTGCATCTTTCAGCCCAGTACTGGTCCTGAAAAGTAATTTTAACCGTACTTACCAGTAACTTGAATTTCCTTCCATAGGCTAACATTGACTGGTTTCACTTGGAAATTCTTCAAAGTGTGGAGTTTTGGAACTTTAAAATATTCCTCTAAAATCAGCCGGAATACGAATTCCGATTTACTCACCTGTTATCAGGAGAGACCTCAGTGCTGCATCTTTCAGCCCAGTACTGGTCCTGAAAAGTAATTTAACCGTACTTACCGGTAACTTGAATTTCCTTCATAGGCTAACATTGACTGGTTTCACTTGGAAATTCTTCTAAGTGTGGAGTTTTGGAACTTTAAAATATTCCTCTAAAATCAGCCGAAATACGAATTCCGATTTACTCACCTGTTATCAGGAGAGACCTCAGTGCTGCATCTTTCAGCCCAGTACTGGTCCTGAAAAGTAATTTTAACCGTACTTACCGGTAACTTGAATTTCCTTCATAGGCTAACATTGACTGGTTTCACTTGGAAATTCTTCTAAGTGTGGAGTTTTGGATCTTTAAAATATTCCTCTAAAATCAGCCGAAATACGAATTCCAATTTACTCACCTGTTATCAGGAGAGACCTCAGTGCTGCATCTTTCAGCCCAGTACTGGTCCTGAAAAGTAATTTTAACCGTACTTACCGGTAACTTGAATTTCCTTCCATAGGCTAACATTGACTGGTTTCACTTGGAAATTCTTCTAAGTGTGGAGTTTTGGAACTTTAAAATATTCCTCTAAAATCAGCCGAAATACGAATTCCGATTTACTCACCTGTTATCAGGAGAGACCTCAGTGCTGCATCTTTCAGCCCAGTACTGATCCTCAAAAGTAATTTTAACCGTACTTACCGGTAACTTGAATTTCCTTCATAGGCTAAGATTGACTGGTTTTCAGCAAAAAGTTTCAAAGTGTTGATTTTCACAAACTACAAATATTCCTTAAAATCGCCTGTATGACTTAAACGCATTCTTTCAACTGTTTACAGGAGATGCACCAGTGCTGGATCCAGGATCCAACACTGAGTAAGAAAAAGTAACGATAACAGTTTTTACCTGCTAAGTGAATTTCCTTCCATAGGATAACATTGGTGATTCTATGAGAAAAAGTTTCTAAGTGTCAACTTTTAAAATACAATAATATTCCTTAAAAATCACGACTGTAACCAAAACGCTTTTACTCAACTGTTTACAGGAGATGTACCAGGACTGAATCTAGGATCCAGTCCTGTGGTTACAAAAGTAATCCATAAAGTAACTAATTGCATTTAACTAGAAATTCACATTGAGCTGAATGTTGCATTGTGTTTGAAAATGTGTTGCCCATTGCAACAACTGTAACTACTGTACTTAAAAGTCTATTGCCTATCTGCAAAGTATTTAAACTAAAGTAATTCATTCTGAGAAAGTATTTTTGTAATGTAATGTATAATGTAATTACAATGTAATTTAAAAAATAAAATATGTAAAAAAAATTGTTTCTAAAAATGTAGTAAATCAGTATGAAAAAAATTAATATAACAATTAATACATTTAAAAATTGTCATTTACAAAACCTTTGAAATTCACTGAAAAAACCGTAGGTTTCAGGCACGTTATAGTTAGAAATTAGCATTTAAAAAACCTTTGAAATTCACTGAAAAAACCATAGGTTTCAGACACGTTATAGTTACAAATTAGCATTTAAAAAACCTTTGAAATTCACTGAAAAAACCATAGGTTTCAGACACGTTATAGTTACAAATTAGCATTTAAAAAACCTTTGAAATTCACTGAAAAAACCATAGGTTTCAGACACGTTATAGTTACAAATTAGCATTTAAAAAACCTTTGAAATTCACTGAAAAAAACATAGGTTTTAGGGACAGTTATAGTTACTTGGACATTGCACTCGTACAAAACCCGTGAAATTCCCCCGTTATAGTTAGTTCAGCTAACTATAACTTCGCGCCCGCAATGCACTGCTGATGACGTCACATATTACATCACTCATGACATGGTCAGTGACATCACTGATGACATCACTGATGACATCTCAAATGACATCACTGATGACATCATCCACGGGATAATCTGATGCACCTCCTCACACCCTAATATAACCTTTGATACACCCACTCTAAATTACAGACTGCCATTCGCAAAACCATAGACACTCCAACACCAATAACTACATACCCACTCACTGATTCTTAGGTCTACACACACACATCCACTCACTCACCCGTACAGTCACTCATACTTACGGTCACTCAGTACAGGACTATCATATGCACTCTTACTCCTATATAGACACTCAAACAACGCCACTCATCCATAGAGATACTCACACACCTAGTCAGTCATGCAAATAATTAAACACACTGCCATTTACTCACCTATACAGTTATACACACACCAGCTCACTTACTCATACAAATAGTAGCACATTGTTACGCTCTTATACAATCACTGATACAAGCACACAATCATCCATACAGCCACTATCACAATCACTCACTCTTGCTTATAGCTATTTATATACTCCAACACACATATATACTGCCTTTCACATATGTAGTTACTCACACATGTACCACTGGGACATACATTCACTCACTAACACACTCTTACACACACTTACCCACCCATACAGTCTATCACAGATGCACTCTTGAAACCATCCACCCAGTGAATCACCCACTCACACATCTATGCACAGAGTTGCACACACCCCTCCCACACAAACACTCAGGCACCCATACAGATACTCAGACAAGCATTCAATAACTCATATAGACACTCATTTAGCTATTCACAAACACATGCAGCCACTTACACAGCAACAGACAGACGGATACAGACATTCACCCAGTTTAGTCACTAACCCATGCATTCAGTAAGATACGTTAAATCACTCACTTATAGAGTCAGTCACGCACCTACTAAATCATCCATACAGACACTTACACACCCACTCATTCTTCAATACGTCTTTTCCTATATATTTTAAAAATATTTAAACTTTACAGAAACACACAGTCACTGGATGATGTCATCAGTGATGTCATTTGAGATGTCATCAGTGATGTCATCAGTGATGTCACTGACCATGTCATGAGTGATGTAATATGTGACGTCATCAGCAGTGCATTGCGGGCGCGCGAGTTATAGTTAGCTGAACTAACTATAACGGGGAATTTCTATGGTTTTGTACGAGTGAAATGTCCAACTAACTATAACTGTCCCTGAAACCTATGGTTTTTTCAGTGAATATATATATATATACTGCTCTTCATCTGAAACTTGGGAACTAGCCCGGGTTGCCTCCTCTTTTTTTTTTTTTTTTAAATAATTTATGTCGCACACTAAGCCTTAAAGGGCATTTATTATATATAGACTGCCCCTTTTATGGCTCAATACATTAAAATTTTAAATATTAAATGAAGACAGCCCATGATTTAGCTAAATGTTAAATGCGACGATGAAGTCGACTCTACCCCATGTTTTGTGCAATAGTTTATTGATATGCTAGGCACAAACTCCCTCTTTAACTTACGGACCGGCTATCCAATTTTTATTTCCCCCTGTATTTCTGACCCCTTGTACTACTCTGTGGATACTGCTTTCACTATTCTGTGGATGTTGTTCTTCATTTAAAGTGTTTACTTTTTTCTTTATTTTCCCCCAAACTCGCGGTAGTTTCGACCGCACCGAAACTCACTGATTTTCCGCGAGCTGCCCTCTTCATTGGCACGCACCGTGTGATACGTGTCACATGGCAATACACCTGCATTATCGGCGCATCGCCTCACGCCGCACACTAGCAGCTGCTCGGAGGGACATTACATCTACTAGTATACCATACAGTTCCATAGAACCCTTCGTATGCTAAGATTGTTAATCATTTTGAAGAAACCATGGCCTACATATATGTGTAACTATATAGATATTACACACATTAAGAACTGCTGCATTCTTTTCGTGGCTGAAGCAAAAAAATATCCCACGGTCAGCATGTGTAGGGGAACAGAAGGCACACCATGCCTGCATCAAAGAAGGAGAAGGCGAAAAAAACACCCACACTTTTTGCCGTAGTACATTATTTTCAACAGGGGCTTTTACTTATTTTCGATAAAGTTTTGTATTTTAAATTTCTGCCTCCATAGTGAATTGGGAGTAGGGTGTGCATTTGGTGTTTTACACTCAACTTGTTCATTTTTTGCAAAATGTACTTGTGTTTCTTCTAGCTTTCGGTTGTTTGTCTTTCTGCCTGTCTTTTTCTTTCTTTCTAAGAGTGTTTTTTGTTATTCGCTTCCCACCGGTCTTTCTGTTATCATCTCAGTCTGGTTTCACTCCATTTCCCTTTTATGCTAGTATCTGTCCTTCTGCCATCCACTAGCTGCAAACGTTTTTCAATCTATGTATTTTTCTATTTGCCCTCCCCTCTATCTAGAAGCCTGTCTTCTGCTTTTTAAGTCTTTCAACCGACCTATCTTCCCCCTTTTATCATCCGCTGCACATCAGTAGCGCTTGTCTTTTCGACATTTTCTATCTGCTTTTCTTGTTTTCTCTCTGTCTGCCCGACTCTCCTATGTTTAAGCTGTGCATGGCTGCCCGAATGTGTGGTTGCCATTTTCTGTCTGAGTTCCCATCCGCTTGTCATTCCATTTGTCTTTTGCCGAATTTCTTTTTTACCCTTTTGTGTCTGTGTGCCGTTTGCCCATTCTCTGTTCTACTGCTTAATGGTTGTTTTACTTTTCAGTCTGTCTTTCGTCATTTTTTTATTCGTCTGTCTGCCTGGTTAAACCTATTTTTTGGCTTTTTTAACTGCCTGTTTTTTTATATTATTGTATCTGTCCCTTATCCTGCCTTTCTTCATTTTCCCCTCTTGGTTTACTTGTGTGTATCCCTTCTTTAACTGTCTGCCTGCCTTGTTGTTATTCTCTGTTTGTTTTTACTTTTTCCATAGCTAGCTTTTCTCTGCCTTTTCACTGTCTTCCTGTGTCTCTTTGCTGCGTGGCACCTGTCCGTCTGAATATTCGTTCATCCTTTTGCCTTTTTTTCTATCTGCCTGCCTCTGCTTTAGCCATAGCTCACTGTAACTGTCTCTTTGTTGTGATTTTAATTTTTTTATCTGCGTGTTTCCCTTGTTACCTTTGTTTCTGTCTGTCTTTTCTCATTTTATATCTATCTTAATCTTTTCTGCCTGCCTTTTGTGACAGTTGACCACTCTGTCTCTTTTCCTCTCCTGCCCCATCTTTTCCCATGTTCTACGTGTGCATCTACTCTGTATTCTACTTTACTTGCCTTTTTTCGAACACTCCAACTGTCAGCCTCCTCATGCCCCCTTGCCTTTTCTATATGTTCCTGTTTTATTCTCATTATATATATTATTTTTTCTAATTCTCCCGCGTGTTTTGTACCTAACTCAAAACATTTGTGAAGTCATGCCATCTTGTCCCCGAGCTCTTTGGTACATTGCATGTAGATGCTTAGCAAGTGACAGTACCGCAGGACAGGCTTCTGCAATGGTTTACAAGGCCCACGTCATAGGTCAGAGGGACCTGAAGACAGACCGGCATTTCACAGCGCATATGTGCCCACACAGCGTACCTCTCCACTCCCTGCAGCAAGCATGCCAGTGGTGGACCCTAAGATTCTAGAGAAGCAAATGGTACTGCGTGGATCAATATGTCATAAGCCTCTTTTTGCACCTCTGTTGGTTCTTTCTGCACTGCACCTCTTTTGCAAATTTCTGCATCCCTCTTCGCTATTTCTGCACCCCTCTTCACTTTTTGTCCACCTCTCTTGCTTCTTTCTGCACTTCTCTTGCTTCTTTATGCACTGCTCTTGCTTCTTTCTGCACCTCTCTTGCAAATTTCTGCATCCCTCCTGCCTCTTTCTGCACCCCTGCACCCCTGTTCCCTCTTTTTGCACCTTTCTTGCCTGCTTCTGCAGTTGTCTTGACTCTTTCTGCACCTCTGTTGCTTCTTTCTGCACTTCTCTTGCCTCTTTCTGCACACCTCTTGCCTCTTTCAGCACCTCTGTTGCTTCTTTCTGCACTTCTCTTGCTTCTTTCTGCACCCCTCTTGCCTCTTTCTGAACCCCTCTTGCCTCTTTGTGCACCTCTCCTGCCTCATTCTGCACCTCTCTTGCCTTTTTCTGCAGTTCTCTTGCCTCTTTCTGCACCTCTTTTACTTCGTTCTGCACTTCACTTGCCTCTTTCTGTACCCCTCTTGCCTCTTTCTGCACTGCTCTTGCTTCTTTCTGCACCTCTGTCCCAAATTTCTGCATCCCTCTTGCCTCTTTCTGCACCCCTCTTCCCTCTTTCTGCACCTCTCTTGCCTCAGTCTGCCCACCTGTTCCCTCTTTCTGCACCCCTTTTGCCTATTTCTGCAACTCTCTTGCCTCTTCCTGCAGTTCTCTTGCCTCCTTCTGCACCTCACTTGCCTCTTTCTGCACCTCTGTTGGTTCTTTTGCACTGCTCTTGCTTCTTTCTGCACCTCTCTTGCAAATTTCTGCACCCGTCTTGCCTCTTTCTGCACCCCTCTTACCTCTTTCTGTAACTATCTTGCCTCTATCTGCACCCCTGTTCCCTCTTTCTGTACCTCTTTTGCCTGTTTCTGCAAGTCTCTTGCCTCTTTCTGCAGTTCTCTTGCCTCCTTCTGCATCTCTGTTGCTTCTTTCTGCACTTCTCTTGCCTCTTTCTGCACCCCGTTGCTTCATTCTGCACTTCTCATGCTTCTTTCTACACCTGTCTTGCTTCTTTCTGCACCCCTGTTGTCTCTTTCTGCACTCGTCTTCCCTCTTTCTGCACCTCTCTTGCCTCTTTCTGCACCTCACTTGCCTCTTTCTGCACTTCTCTTGCTTCTTTCTACACCTCTGTTGCTTCTTTCAGCAATTCTCTTGCCTCTTTCTGCACTTCTCTTGCCTGTTTTTGCACCTCTCTTGCCTCTTTCTGTACCTCTCCTACCTCTTTCTGCACCTCACTTGCTTCTTTCTGCACCCTCTTGCCTTTTCTGCACCCCTTCCTCTTTGTGCAAGTCTCTTGCCTCTTTCTACACCTCTCTTCCCTCTTTCTGCACCACTCTTGCCTCTTTATGTACCTCTGTTGCTTCTTTCTGCACTTCTCTTGCCTCTTTCTGCACCCTTCGTGCCTCTTTCAGCACCTCTGTTGCTTCTTTCTGCACTTCTCTTCCTTCATTCTGCACCCCTCCTGCCTCTTTCTGTACCCCTCTTGCCTCTTTTTGCACCTCTGTTGGTTCTTTCTGCACTGCTCTTGCTTCTTTCTGCACCTCTGTTCCAAATTTCTGGATCCCTCTTGCCTCTTTCTGCACCCCTCTTCCCTCTTTCTGCACCTCTCTTGCCTCAGTCTGTCCACCTGTTCCCTGTTTCTGTACCTTTTGCCTGTTTCTGCAACTCTCTTCCCTCTTTCTGCAGTTCTCTTGTCTCCTTCTGCACCTCCGTTGCTTCTTTCTGCACCTCTCTTGCAAATTTCGGCACCCCTCTTGCCTCTTTCTGCACCCCTCTTGCCTCCTTCTGCACCTCTGTTGGTTCTTTCTGCACTGCTCTTGCTTCTTTCTGCACCTCTTTTGCCTGTTTCTGTACTTCTCTTGCCTCCTTCTGTACTCAAATGGGAAGTGCAAGCTGTCAAGTTTAAAGGTCTGCGTGCTCTCGTGACTGAGGTATATGTCTACTTGTATATGTATTCTTACATGTGTTATGCATCTGAAGATGGTAGCTTAAAAGCGGGTAACTTCTCCTATAGGTGGTCAAATCTTCTCAGTTCTGCTCTGTCATTCGGTTGCACAGGCAGACATGTCTTATGTATATATGTGTTATAGAGCCCCTCAAATATACTATTGAATACCCATGTGCCCTGTATTGTGAGCAGAAAGAAATGCATACACCTTCTTTTACACAAATTTACAGAGTATGCTGTTTGAAACACAGGTATTCAAGTGTTTGTATGTTTATTTTAATTTAACATGTCACTAGGTAAAAGCATAGACACGCATGCATACCTTCACAAACTTGGTCAGACTTACAACAGTGATATGCTTAGGATTGCTGTTTTATATTTGGTAGGCCTAACATTCTGAGCAGTCGATTAATAGTGAACCTTCAAGAGAAAAGTGAGGTTTAAGACATCTTCGGAGAAGGATTAGTGATTAGGGTACTTTGTATGAGTCTGTTGTAAGGTACAGTCAAAGTAGGCCTCTTTCTGCACCTCTGTTGGTTCTTTCTGCACATCTCTTGGTTCTCTCTGCACCTTTCTTCCTCTTTCTGGACTCCTGTTGCCTCTTTCTGCACTTCTCTTGCTTCTTTCTGCGCCTTTCTTCATCTTTCTGCACATGTCCTACCTATGTAGGCATATTTAGAAATTAGCATTTAAAAAACCTTACAAATTCACTGAAAAAACCAGAGGTTTCATGGACGTTATAGTTAGGAATTAGCAGTTAAAAAACCTTTGAAATTCACTGAAAAAACCACAGGTTTCAGGGACGTTATAGTTAGTTGGACATTTCACTTGTACAAAACCAGAGAAATTCAGCCGTTATAGTTAGTTGAGTTAACTATAACTCGCGCCCCGCAATGCACTGATGATGACGTCACATATTACATCACTCATGACATGGTCAGTGACATCACTGATGACATCACTGATGACATCTCAAATGACATCACTGATGACATCACTGATGACATCATCCACGTGATCATCTGATGCACCTCCTCACACCCTAATATAACCTTTGATACACCCCTCTAAAATACAGACTACCATTCTCGAAACCATAGACACACCAATACCAGTTAGTACATACCCACTCACTGATTCATAGAGTCTACACACACATCCACTCACCCATACAGTCACTCATACACGCAGTCACTCATCAATATAGCCACTGAAATATGCACTCATACACCTATACAGATACTCACACAACGCCACTCACCCATAGAGTTACTCACACACCTAGTCAGTCATGCAAAGAATCAATCACACTCCCATTTACTCACCTATACAGTTATACACACACCACCTCACTTATTCATACAGATACTAACACATACTTACTCTCTTATACAATCACTGACACAAGCACACACTCATCCATACAGCCACTCTCACAATCACTCACTCTCACATATAGTCATTTATATAGTCCAACACTCACATATACTGCCTTTCACATATGTAGTTACTCACACATGTACCACTGAGACATCCATTAACTCACCAACACACCCATACACACAGTCACCCACCCATACAGCCCTTCACAGATGCACTCTTGAACCCGTACACCCAGTGAATCACCCACTCACACATCTATGCACAGAGTCACACACTCCCCACCCACACAGACACTCAGGCACCCATACAGATACTCAGAAAACCAATCAATAACCCAAATAGACACTCATGTAGCTACTAAACAACCCATGCAGCCGCTTACACACCAACTGACAGACTGATACAGACATTCACACAGTTTAGTCACTAACCCATGCATTCAGTAAGACACGTTTAATTACTCACTTAAAAGATCAGAAAACAGGGGGAGAAAGAGGGATACGCTAGGTCCACCCTCCTAATATAATCATAAGCCCACAAAAATCCGAAGTCTCGGATAAAGAACCTAGCCAATTTGTACAAAATAGGTTTTCCGCTCAGTGAGAGTCAGAAAAGCAAGAAAGTGAAAAATGTCCTTTCTGAGTCCCCTCACTCACCATGGTTTCCCCACGGTTTCATGCTTCATCATAGGGCCATCCCAACCGCTGCGGGTTGGGGCGTGCTGCATGACTTGCGACACTACGTAGGAGCACTTATTGTGAGTGACTATGTGTAGTGCGGTGTTGAGAGTGGAGTGGTGAATTAAAATATCTAGCTAGTGGGCGAAATAGATTTATTCTGGCTCTTAGCCGATATATTAAAAACGGGGTCGGTCTCTAGGTTCCTGTCTGCAATGGGTCAGGGGTCCCTAGTGGACGTCAACTAGTTTCGAGCTTCCCCAGTGCTCTTCTTCAGGACAAACATGGTCCTGCCCTGTATTGTACCACTCCTAAAGTGACCTAAAATAGGGAGAAGGTGGTGCTGCAATTATTAAGCAGGCAAAGCTAATACATACGATCCAATGATCACGTGGTATCTGTAATAGAAATGAAAAACAGCATTATCGAATACAACCTACTCCATGCGATGTAGGTGAATTCTTGAGACCGCAATGCAACGAAATCACTCATCCATGTAACAATCACTCATCCATGGTGTCCTCAAAGCTCTCACGCAGCTTAACCGGTACGGTTACAGAAAGCTATACACGCCTTACTCAGACACATCAAGTTGTGACATAGTCAGTGCCTGGTGCAAGTAAAAACAAAATGTCACCACGTGACATTACCCTTTAAAACATGACGATCTACGAAGTGATTTTGTTTGTTGTCGTTCTCATTGTGAGCAATCAAAGGCATGCACGACCAGTTTTATGCCTCCGTAATTGCCGTGGATGGTAATTTATGATGTACGATAGATGATAGAACCGAACCTGGACTGACACAGACAGACAGTACGATGAAAACTACATATATGGAGTAAAACATACTGATTAGATAGCAGATTGTGCTTCATGGTCTCTGAGGGACTGGAGAGTCTCGACACGTGGGAGGAAGCAGGACAAGCATTGCTGAAAGCTTCGCTGCTAAGCAAGACGGTGCGGGTGCGCTGTGGAGGCTTCGCTGGCTGCCCTGCCCGTTCCTGAAAGGGAATTGACTTACTTGGAGAAAATATCCTCACCGGCTGTTCACCTGCTGCCTCCGACCGCATGTTAGCGAGTCTCTCCCGTGAGCAGGTTTTAAAAAGTGAGGTTCGCCATGGTCATGCGGTGAAGACTAGACGGAAACCTCACGAAATGGTCGCTGCACTTGACTCAGACCGGCGGCCCTTTTGGTGATATCAAAGGCTTTGTCTACAATAGGTGCCTGTTATGAAAATGGTTTATGGTTAAAACGTAGAAAATGAAGGAAAATCCAAGGAAAAAACCAAGGAAAAGACTAAAGAAAAACTAAAGAAAAACTAAAGAAAAACTGGGTGTTGGTGAGATTCTTCACATAAAGGGAGCGGGAAACAATACATACATACAAACAAACGCAGTGTGCCTGACTTTGAGTTTGTAGATTATGAGAGGCTTTTGCATTACTTCTCTCGTAGATAGGGTATGTCTGTTAAAAGAAGAAGCTATGATTCTCAACGAGGGTTTTCTAAAGGGCCCATTAGTGGCAAAAATGCTTTTTAGCTCCTGACCAAAGGGCTAACAGAAGACTAATAACATAGTAGTGGGTTCCTCTGCGATTTATCTTGAGAATTGGCCCTACGGAATATTGTCATTGAGACTTGGCTATCAGTACGTAATTTGAACACCCAGCGCTGTTCTTCTCGAGCAGTCTTTGCTCAAGGTTGTCACTGTCTTTGATAGTTCTAGGACCACCCATTTCATGTTGTTGGGTGTGTGTTGCTTTCAGCAAGTGTGTTGTCATTTTTGTTGTCGCACGCTTGCACATGATGTTATGCGTGCTCAACGTCCTAGTACTGGCTTTCTGTGGTCATCCCTACGCAGTGGAGGTGCAGGTGCAGGTGATCAGATATACTACCCCTGTGGTGCTGCAATTAGTGAAACTGCGAGTTCCCGGTCATTTGATTGTTGAATGCCACTTTCTGTGGCTGACGTCAGGTGGCAAACGCTGCAGTTGCTGCATGGGTAATGTACGACAGGTAAAGTGTGCAGGGTCTTTGCCCATTAGATTTGGTGTTATTTTGGGACGGTATGGACAAAGCAGTTTTTATGTTCTTCCTTTTCTGTGGCTAAACATAGGTCTTGGTATGTTTAGGTCTGTACTGTTCAGTGTCCGCCAGTGTTTTTGATGATCTTGGTCACCTTGCTTTGACGCAGTGCTATAGGTGGTTATGCAAATTGGTCTTTTATCTTCTACGGTGTTGTTTTTGTCTGGGTTCAAGGAGAGCATCTCTGTGGTTGTTGGCTGCTCTTTGGCTGTTGAGATCAGGTGCTTTTGGATAATGTCTTGCCTTTAGCTTCTCTGCTAGTCTTTGCTGGATGTGATAGTCAGCTTTTTCTGTGCAATCTCGTCTCAGACGTAAGAATTGTCCGAAAGGTAAGTTATCTTTCAATTGCTTTGGGTTGAAGCTGTCGTAGATTAGAAGACAGTCCTCGCTGTTGGTTTGAAATGCGTGTTTGTAGTCAGACCACTTTGATTTGCCATGATGTTTGGTCCAGAAAGACCAATTGGGACCTACTCATAGTGTGAGTAAACTTTAAAAGGTGTCCTGTAGGTTCAGCCACTGATGAATCTGACTCGGTCTCACTGCCTTCCCAGATCACAGCACATCATCGATGTAACGCTTCCAGAGTTTTAGGTTTTTAATGTGCGGATTCTGGTGGTTGAGTATCTTGTGTTTCAAGGTGATGGACGTAGAGTCTGCCACGCTCAGCGCAAAGTGCTCCCATGCTGGTGCCGTGCACTTGACGGAATAAGGTGTCTGATCGAGTAATTCTCAGCTATGCCAGCCAGCAACATTCATGACTACGTAGTCTGGGTGTGTGGTAAACCCAGGTTTCAGCAGTACTTCTCAGGATTTGTAGGTTTTATGCGGTAGACAGTGTAGGCTTCCACATCAAGCCCAATTAAGATGTTGGTTGTTGGGCTGAATTGTAGGTCTAGCACGCACCTACAGGACACAAAAGCAGTCCTGTGCCTCCTACAAGACCTACAATTCAACCCAACAACCAACATCTTAATTGGGCTTGATGTGGAAAGCCCTCTACACTAGTCTACCGCATAAAGAAACCTTACAAATCCTTGAGGAAGTACTCTTCGAAAAGCCTTGGGTTTACCACACACCCAGACACGTAGTCCTTGAATGTTGCCGGCTGGCTTTAACTGAGAATTACTTCAGATTCAAAGACACCTTATTCCGTCAAGTGCACGGCACCAGTATGGGGAGCACTTTTGCGCCGAGCGTGGCAGGACTCTACGTCCATCACCTTGAAACACAAAAGATACTAAACCACCAAAATCCGCACATTAAAAACCTAAAACTCTGGAAACGTTACATCGATGATGTGCTTGTGATCTGGGAAGGCAATGAGACCGAGGCCACGAATTTCATCAGTTGGCTGAACCTACAGGACCCCTTTTTAAAGTTTACTCACACTATGAGTAGGTCCCAATTGGTCTTTCTGGACCTAAACATCATGGCAAATCAAAGTGGTCTGACTACAAACACACATTTCAAACCAACAGCGAGGAACTGTCTTCTAATCTACGACAGCTTCCACCCAAAGCAATTGAAAGATAGCTTACCTTTCGGACAATTCTTGCGTCTGAGATGAAATTGCACAGAAAAAGCTGACTATCACATCCAAGCAAAAGACTTAGCAGAGAAACTAAAGGCAAGACATTAAACAAAACACCTAATCTCAACAGCCAAAAAAAAGAGCAGCCAACAACCACAGAGATGCTCTCCTTGAACCCAGACAAAAAAACAACACCGTAGAAGATAAAAGACCAATTTGCATAACCACCTATAACATTGCGTCAAACAAGGTGACCAAGATCATCAAAAAACACTGGCGGACACTGAACAGTACAAACCTAAACATACCAAGACCTATGTTTAGCCACAGAAAAGGAAAGAACCTTAAAACTACTTTGTCCATACTCGCCCCAAAATAACACCAAATCTAATGGGCAAAAGACCCTGCACACTTTACCTGTCGTACATTACCCATGCAACAACTGCAGCGTTGCCACACTGACGTCAGCCACCAAGAAAGTGGCATTCAACAATCAAATGACCTGGGAACTCCGCAGTTTCACTAATTGCAACACCACAGGGGTAGTATATCTGATCACCTGCACCTGCAACCTCCACTACGTAGGGATGACCACAAGAAAAGCCAGTACTAGGATTGTTGAGCACCGCAGTAACATCAGGTGCAAGCGGGCGACAACAAAAATGACTACACACTTTATTGAAAAGCAACACACACCCAACAACATGAAATGGGTGGTCCTAGAACATGTCAAAGGCAATGACAACCTTGAGCAAAGACTACTCGAGAAAGAACAACGCTGGGTGTTCAAATTACGTACTGATAGCCAAGGTCTCAATGACAATATTCCGTGGGGCCAATTCTCAAGATAAAATCGCAGAGGAACCCACTACTATGTTATCGGTCTTCTGTTAACCCTTTGGTCAGGGCTAAAAAAAAACATTTTTGCCACACTAATGGCCCCTTTAAGAAAAACCTCATTGAGAATCATAACTGCTTCCTCTTTTTAACAGACATACCCTATCTACGAGAGAAGTAATACAAAAGCCCTCGTAATCTACAAACTCAAAGTCAGGCACACTGCGTTTGTTTGTATGTATGTATTGTTTTCCTCTCCCTTTATGTGAAAAATCTCACCAACACCCAGTTTTTTCTTTAGTTTTTTCTTTAGTTTTTTCTTTAGTCTTTTCCTTAGTTTTTTCCTTAGTTTTCCTTCATTTTCCTTCGTTTTAACCATAAACCATTTTTCATAACAGGCACCTATTGTAGACAAAGCTCTTTGATATCACCAAAAGGGCTGCCGGTCTGAGTCAAATGTGGCAGCTATTTTGTGAAGGTTTCCGCTCTCAGTCTTCACCGCATGACCAGGCGGAAACACTTCCTTTTAAAACCTGCACTCGGGGAGACTCGCTCAACATGCGGTCGCGAGGGCAAGCAGGTGAACACGCCGGTGAGGATATTTTCTCCAAGTAAGTCAATTCCCTTCAGGAACGGGCAGGGCAGCCAGCCGAAACCTCCACAGCGCACCCGCCCGTCTTTCTCTTTAGCAACGAAGCTTTCAACAATGCTTTGTCCTGCTTCCTCCCACAGTGTCCGAGACCTCTCCAGTCCCTCAGAGACCATGAAGCACAATCTGCTATCTAATCAGTATGTTTTACTCCATATGTGTAGTTTTTTCGTCGTACTGTCTGTCTGTGTCAGTCCAGGTGCGGTTCTATCATTTATCGTACCTCATAAATTACCATCACGGCAATTACGTGAGGCATAAAACGGCCGTGCATGCCTTTGATTGCTCACAATGAGTACGACAACAAACAAAAAATCACTTTCGTAAGGTCGTCATGTTTTTAAAGGGTAATGTCACGTGGTGACATTTTGTTTTTAACTTTGTTTTTAACTTGCACCAGGCACTGACTATGTCACAACTTGATGTGTCTGGGTAAGGCGTGTATAGCTTTCTTAACCGTACACGGTTAAGCACGTGAGAGCTTTGAGGACACCATGGATGAGTGATTGGTTACATGGATGAGTGATTTCGTTGCATTGCGATCTCAAGAATTCACCTACATCGCATGGAGTAGGTTGTACTCGATAATGCTGTTTTTCATTTCTATTACAGATACCAGGTGATCATTGGATCGTATGTATTAACTTTGCCTGCTTAATAATTGCAGCACCACCTTTTCCCTATTTTTAGGTCACTTTAGAGTGGTACAATACAGGGCTGGACCTGTTTGTCCTGAAGAAGAGCACTGGGGAAGCTCGAAACTAGTTGACATCCACTAGGACCCCTGACCCATTGCAGACAGGAACCCTAGAGACCGACCCCGTTTAATATATCGGCTAAGAGCCAGAATAAATCTATTTCGCCCACTAGCTAGATATTTTAATTCACCCACTCCACTCTCAACACCGCACTACACATAGTCACTCACAATAAGTGCTCCTACATAGTGTCGCAAGTCATAGCACGCCCCAACCCGCAGCGGGTTGGGATGGCCCCTATGATGAAGCATGTCACCGTGGAAAAACCCTGGTGAGTGAGGGGACTCAAGAAAGGACATTTTTCCTTTCTTGCTTTTTACTGACTCTCACTGAGCGGAAAACCTATTTTGTACAAATTGGCTAGGTTCTTTATCCAAGACTTCGGATTTTTGTGGGCTTATAATTACTCACTTATACAGTCAGTCACTCACCTACTAAATCATCCATTCAGACACTCATACACCCACTCATTCTTCAATACACCTTGGCATATATATATATATATATAAAAAACATATTTAAACTTTACAGAAACACACAGTCACTGGATGATGTCATCAGTGATGTCATTTGAGATGTCATCAGTGATGTCACTGACCATGTCATGAGTGACGTAATATGTGACGTCATCAGCAGTGCATTGTGGAGGCGCGAGTTATAGTTACCTCAACTAACTATAACAGCCGAATTTCTCTGGTTTTGTACAAGTGAAATGTCCAACTAACTATAACGTCCCTAAAACCTGTGGTTTTTTCAGTAAATTTCTGAGGCTTTTTAAATGCTAATTTCTAACTAAAACGTCCCTGAAACCTCTGTTTTTTTCAGTGAATATATATATATATATATATATATTTTGATTGTTGACTTGCTTGCCGTTTGACGAATCATCACAAACTTTTCATAAAAAAGTGTCCTCCTGTTTGAGGTGATCCGTCAAGCGGCATAGAAAAAGTATTTTTTGACTTCCCCATAACTTTGGCGCCGTTTGACGAATCTTCACAAAAAATGGCCTGGTGATTCTTGTTGCCCACAATAAGATTTGGGGGGATTCATGAAGAGTGGCTGAGGAAAATGGGGTTAAAAAAAGGGTGCGTTTCAAATGTTCATTCCCATAGGACCTGTCAACCAAACCACAGCCCAAACCACTGAACCTAGTTACACAAAATCTGGCAGAGAGCTAAATCTGGTTAAGCCTGCTCACTCACCCAGTCAGCTACTCATGCCCCCACTCATTCATCATTCACACCCACTGACACATCCAGTCACTCACCCATACAAAAACTCACACAGCCACACACCCGTACACAGTCTCTCACATACCCACACACTCTTCTAAACACCACTTACATACCAACTCACTCATCCATACAAGCACTCACACAGCAACTTACCTTAGTATATATGTTTAAGTCTCAATTAGTTTTAGAAAACACTCAGAATCACTGGATGATGTCATGAGTGATGTCATGAGTAATGTCATTTGAGATGTCATCAGTTATGTCATTTTAGATGTCATGAGTGATGTCACTGACCACATCATGAGTGATGTAATATGTGAGGTCATAAGCAGTGAATTGCGGGGCGTAAGTTAGTTAGCTAAGCTTACTATAACTGCTGAATTTCTCTGGTTTCAAAATACTATAAATCGCGCATCTCCGAACACAGTCTTGTCACCTCACTGGCCAAATTATATTGTATATAACTCATGCCTTTTCCATGCACTGTTTATACCCTTGCATACTACTTAACTTAAAGGATGTGAAATCATATCATTCATAACAACACTTCTAACTTTCAAATGACATTATTTGTCACAACACAGTGCATGGTAGAGTGGTGAGTTATAGTTAGTGTTAGCAAACTGAAAAGAGTGTGTGGAATGAGGTCCACTACTTATAATAATTTCAAGGTGGTGGATAAAATGTAAACAAAAATGCTAACTATAACTTTAGAATTTATAAAGTTTGAGTAGTTTGATCTTGTTTAGTATAGGGAAAATAAGTATTCCTAACTATAACTAAGCTTCACTCTTTGGTTTTTTCATTGAAAAAAAAGTGTATATATATATACCAAGCAGTGATGTCATCGCGGTTGGGGTTTCACAAATTCTTGCTAGCAGAGGAAGTAAATTGTCTCAGACAGGACAGAAAACAAACTCTGAGACCACGCAAGCAAGTGTCACAACAAGACAAAAACGCAATGCAAAACGAAGAGAAAGGCGCAAATGTAAGTGGAGGAATTATCAACAGGAAACCACAGTACAAAAAGAGAGGGCAATGGAAGTAAAGCACAAAACGAATACTGTGGTAAACCTAACGCGCATGAATCTAACGAAAGCTGAAATACAATTGTTGGAATTGGGACTTTCATATTGCCCTGAAAGCAACTTTGATTTCACAAGAACTCGAGTTGATGTTTACCAATTTATTCGCAAGCTGAAACTTAAAAAATATTTTTGGACCAATGACTGTAACAAAACGACATCTACACAACTTGAAACTAGGAACGAACAACCTACTTGCATGCTGACGGCAGCGAATGCTGACCTGTTGGCAAATTTACAATCATTAGCGGAAGAGAGTGCAGTCACAGGCAATGATGTGGGTAGTACGAGTGGCAACACTTATGGCACAGCTAGAACTAATTTTAAACCGAAATCTACCTTTCAACCTATGACAGCAAGAGACTCCTTGGATATCTTTGGAGAACTGTTGACTGCAGAAATCAAAAGCCTTAAATTTAAAACTGCAAGGACACAAAAGAAATACAGGTATCAATAAAACGGGTACAACAAGTTGATGGCAAAACTGCAAAAAAATGAACAAATAATTGTCCGCAACTCGAACAAGGGAGGCAATATTGTTATCTGGTCTCGCCATGAATACATGAAAGAAGCATCATTACAACTGGACGATATTAATTGTTACAAGCGATGTAACATGCAGACAGTCAGAATGTCTTGGAATTAATTTTATTCCAAACTAAATGTATGGCGCAGCGCGGGTTGTTAAATATGCAGGAACTAAAATTCTTGAAAAATGAACATCCGATAATGCCTGTCATCTATATGATCCCTAAACTGCACAAAAATGTGTCAACACCCCCTGGCAGACCTATAATTTCTGCAAGAGGAGGACTGTTAGAAAACATCTCCAAATATATAGACTTTTTCCTGCAGGAACATGTTAAAAAGTTGCCTTCTTTTGTACAGGATTCAGGAGACTTTTTGAGAATATTGAATACATTCGAATGGGACTCCAGCTACCTTTTAATGTGTCTAGATGTAACGTCATTGTATACGTGTATTCACCACAAAGATGGAATCAGAGCCATAGAACATTATTGAGTTCAAGACCACTACACTTATGTCATCATAACAGAATGTTGATTACAATGCTAACATATTGTCTTAACAACAATTATTTTCTGTTTTTAAATCAGGTTTATCAGCAAATAAGAGGAGTGGCTATGGGGGCTTGCTTTTCCCCTAGCTACTCCTGCCTCCTCATGGGTTGGTGGGAGGAGATGATTTTAAACAGAGAACACAAAGTAGTTGTAGATGGTCAAGTAAAACTATGGCTACGTTACATTGACGATTTATTTGTTGTGTGGCAAGGTACAGAGCAGTCAGCCCAAGAATTTGTAAATATGATCAATCAAAATAACATCAACCTTCACTTTACTGCCAACATCAGCAGTACTAATGTATATTTTTTGGATGTAGAGGTGTATATCAAAAAACAAAAAATAGAGACAAAGCTGTACCGTAAACCAACTGCCGGTAATAGCTTACTACATGCAACAAGTCATGATCCTCGGCATCTAATCCAAAGTATACCTTAAGGAGAGATGCTGAGGATACGTCGTGCATGTAGTAATGCACGTGATCTTGCAGAGGCCCAACATTCTAGTAAAATAAGATTTCTGGAACGTGGCTGCGATGAAAAGACAATAGACATAGCCATAAAGAAAGCTAATGGTTTGGACAGAAATAACCTACTAGACAACTACTCGAGAAAACAAAGTACAACTGACACTACAGAGTCTGAGACTAGGCTTATTCTCACTTATAGTCGTCAGCATAACTCTTTACGAAAGATTGTTAACAGAAATTGGCCAGTGGTCAGAAGTGATCCAGTATTGGGCAGAGTGCTGCCCAAACATCCCTGCATTACATTTAGAAAATCCAAATCTATGCGGGATTCACTGGTCAAAAGTAGTCCAGAATTATTAACATCAGCAAACTGGCTTACTGCCCGCCAAGGATTTATCAAATGCAATAATTGTCGGGCATGTAAATATGCAGTGAATAAAACTACATACAAAACACCTTTTTCTGAGGAAAATGTTAAGATCACCAAATTCCTTACTTGTCATACAGAGTTTGTTGTCTATGTGTTGAGTTGCTCTTGTGGGTTGCAGTATGTGGGCAGTACGAAGTTACAGGCCCACAAACGCATACTGCAACACATGAGAGCAATTACCAACAACGATCCAACATACCCAATAGCCCGCAACTTTAAAGACACGCATAACAGTGACATCAAACACCTTACATATTTCTTGATTGATTCCATTCCAACATCTAGACGTGGGGGTAATAGAGAGGCGAAATTAAGACGTCTAGAAAGTAACACAATATATTGTTGAATTTGATACTAAGACCCCCAATGGACATAACTCAAGTGAGGATTTTTATACATGGTTATAAGAAATGTATAAGGATAACCATAATGTCCAAGTTGGGTGTATGTTCAATCAGGTTATTTTTCCAACAAAACATTCTTTTCTCTACACTGATAGAGGAGTATATTTAATCTTTTCAGCAAGCTGCTATAAGCATATTAGCTTTTTTTTCTAAATACAGAGTTTTAGGTAAAAATAATCTCTTAAACTCAGGTTTAATAGCCTTTTTAAACTTAATCCTATTCATGTTCAGGAACAGGGATCTGTTCCTAGGTAGCACTTTTTTTCTCTTCTTTTTTCATAACACTTTAACTAGCACTGTAGATTGACATGGAAAATTGTTACACTGTAATTGATCCACACTCGGTATTATATCATATGGGTCAAGCACACGTGACTGCCACAAGAGGTCGGGCTCAACTTTAGTGATTTATAATGTATTATACAGACATTGAATAAATTGCTGTCACCCCGTCCTCTTTTAAACATATGAATTTTACAACAATATGTTTTTAAGCATTGCGGTTCTTAAAGATGCAATTTGGATATTCGTATATGACATTTTTATGTATTTTATATGGAAATGTTTTTTTATGTATTTAAACATGCATTTTTAAATGGATTTAACCTAGCATTGTGTATATATATATTTATATAATAATTCAAATGTTATTTATAATATAAATATTTATGGCAGTCTTTGCACAAATTGAAAGACAATTTTTGCAGATAAACTGGCGAAAAAAGATAAACATGTATATTTTTTCCATGTCTATGCATTGGTTATCACGTGTATGGCACCTTGATCTTTAAATGTAGTATCTGGGCTTCAGTAACACGTCATGTGATCAAGGCCGTGGCAGGCCGAAACGCGTCAGGGCGATTGTGGTGTTTTGAGAAATAAACATTTCACGCACAAAATTTGGGTTCGTGTTCCGTCCTTTCCCAGAGAAGGGAATCAACGAGGAACGGCGTCTGCTATATATATATTATCTACTGGCGGTCGCCAGTAGATAGTTATAGTTAGGACCTATTTTCCATAGGAAATCCGCAACATTCTATTTCTAATACCTTTGGCGCCGGTTGACGAATCTTCGCGAAATTTTCTGCTCCTATCCTGAAAGTCTCGGGGTGATTCGGCAAGCGGGGGCCGAGAAAAAAAGGGGGTCTAAAAACGTGTTTTCCCCATGCAATTTTCCATAGGAACCTTTAGTCGCAGCTACATCCCGTACTGCTGAACGGAATTACACCAAATTTGGCAAAAAGGTAGCCCTTGGTTCAGAGTCATGCCTTTTGGTTAAATGGTGTAAATCCGTTCAGTAGTTCTTGAGAAAATCAAAAGTAAAATCACATATATATCTATGGCCTCGGTGGATCCGCGCACCCTGAGCGCACCCTGCGCGCACCCTCCCGATCACGAGCTGCATGCTAATTGGCTGTCAACTGGCTGTCAACACTCCAAACCAGGAAGTGTTGGCAGCCATCTTGTTTCCTCGGTAGAACCGAGGCACAGAAACAAGTGCGCAAAATGGAAAAAGAGGGCAGGGTAGAAACACCCTGACTTCCTAGGTCTGCTTAGGGGGTCCCACAAGGACCCCTGGGCAGAAAAAAGCATTTTTTTTTTTTAAATCGGCGGGATGCGCTTAGGGTGCGCGGACCGCGCTTCGAGGATATTTTGCCCCCGGGTGGGCCAAGTCCCGGGGGCATGCGGGGGTTGGTTTATATTTTATAGGGGGCCTCTAAGGCCCCCAAGCCCCGGGGACCGCCACCCCCAGGGCTTTATATAAATGATGGTGGCAGGGGGGCACACGGCCCCCCCGCAGCCCCGGGGACCGCCACCCCCCGGGGCTTATTTTAAAAAAAAACAAATTACCTGTGTGGGGGGCTCCAGCCCCCCCACACGCCCCGGGGACCACCACCTCCCCGGGGCACTAATGAAACAAATGTGGGGGTCCGTTTCGGACCCCCGAAACCCCGGGGACCACCACCTCCCCGGGGCTCAGTAGATGTTGGGAGGGGGGCCGCGCTGCCCCCCTCCTGGAGGCTGTGGTGGCCCTGGGGACCGCCACCCCCCAGGGCCGGCTCCTCCAGTGTCCCGGGGTGCCTACCCCCGGGACACTGCTGTTTGCAATAGCAGGACGGGAGCCGCGCGGCTCCCGTCCTGTCATTGCAAACTTGGTTTGCTTCATTGAAGCGAGAGCAGGGAAACCTGCTCTCGCTTCAATGAAGCAAAGCGGATTGCTTTTCCATAAGGGGAGCTGCATGTCAGCAGCTCCCCTTATGGAAAAGCAATGCCGGCTCCCACAGGACGCGGGGAGCCGGCGGGATGGTGGGGGGATTGGGGACCCCCCACGGTCCCCAATGATTGGCCAGGCCCCGGGGGATGGGGACCCCGGGGCCATTAGTGGCCCGGGAGGGGGGCCACGCAGCCCCCCTCCCCAAAAAGATTATTAAAAAATAAAAAAAAACTTAAAGGCCGGCCCCGGGGGATGGGGTCCCCGGGGCCTTAAATGGCCTGAGGAGGGGGGCCACGCAGCCCCCCTCCAAATACTTAAAAAAAGAGGGCATGCCCCGGGGGATGGGGTCCCCGGGGCCAATAGAGGCCCAGGGAAGGGGGGCCACGCGGCCCACTTCCCGTTTTTTTTTCTTTTACAAAGAAAATCCTCAGGCCCCGGGGGATGGGGTCCCCGGGGCCAAAAGTGGCCGAGGGGAGGGGGGCCATGCATCCCCCCATACAAAAAAAAAAGAAACAAAAAAAAAAAAAGACCGGCATTGTGCCAGAGGCCCCGCCCCCTCCCTGCAGCAGTCTGCAAACGCGCCCCCTGGTGCGTTTTAAGAAGGGGAAGTAATTCCCCTTGAATACTGGGGGTCCCTGGGGGCCAACTAGCCCACCAGGAACCTCCAATAAGCGCCAGGGAGCTGTGTTGCAGAGAGGTGTACAGAGGCCACGCCCCTTTTTACACCTCTCTGCAACGCAGCTCTGTGGCACTTTTTAGAGGTACATGGTGGGCTGGTTGGACTCCAGAGACCCTCAGTATTCAAGGGGACTTAATCCCCCAACTTAAAACGCGCCACGGGGCGCGTTTGCACAGTGGTGAAGGGAGGGGGCGGGGCTTCAGGTGACATGTGTGCAAACAGGCCCCGTGGAGCATTTTAAGATGGGGAATTAAATCCCCTTCAATCCTGAGGGTCCCTGGGGGCCAACTAGCCCACCAGGTACGTCCAGAAAGCGCCACAGAGCTGCGTTGCAGAGAGGTGTAAAAGGGGCGTGGCCTCTGAACACCTCTCTGCAACGCAGCCTCCCTGGCGCATACTGGAGGTACAGGGTGGGCTAGTTGGACCCCAGGGACCCTCATGATTCAAGGGGACTTAATTCCCCAACTTAAAACGCGCCACGGGGCGCGTTTGCACAGTGGTGAAGGGAGGGGGCGGGGCACATTATAGTTAGAAATTAGCATTTAAAAAACCTTTGAAATTCACTTAAAAAACCATAGGTTTTAGGCACAGTATAGTTAGAAATTAGCATTTAAAAACCTTTGAAATTCACTGAAAAACCATAGGTTTTAGGGACAGTTATAGTTAGTTGGACATTGCACTCGTACAAAACCCGTGAAATTCCCCCGTTATAGTTAGTTCAGCTAACTATAACTCGCGCCCCGCAATGCACTGCTGATGACGTCACATATTACATCACTCATGACATGGTCAGTGACATCACTGATGACATCACTGATGACATCTCAAATGACATCACTGATGACATCATCCATGTGATAATTTGATGCATCTTCTCACACCCTAATATAACTTTTGATACACCCACTGTAAATTACAGACTGCCATTGTCAAAACCATAGACACTCCAACACCAATAACTATATACACACTCACTGATTCTTAGGTCTACACACACATCCACTCACTCACCTGTACAGTCACTCATACTTACGGTCACTCAGTACAGGACTATCATATGCACTCATACACCTACATAGACACTCACACACCGCAACTCATTGATAGAGGTACTCACACACCTAGTCAGTCATGCAAATAATTAATCACACTGCCATTTACTCACCTACACAGTTATACACACACCAGCTCACTTACTCATACAAATACTAGCACATTCTTACGCTCTTATACAATCAGTGATTCAAGTACACACTCATCCATACAGCCACTCTCACAATCACACACTCTCACTTATAGCCATTTATATACTCCAACACACATATATACTGCCTTTGACATATGTAGTTACTCACACATGTACCACTGAGATATACATTCACTCACTAACACACCCATACACACACACATTCACCCACCCATACAGTCCATCACAGATGCACTCTTGAAACCATGCACCCAGTGAATCACCCACTCACACATCTATGCACAGAGTCACACACACGCCACCCACACAAACACTCAGGCACCCATACAGATACTCAGACAAGCAATCAATAACTCATATAGACACTCGTGTAGCTATTCACAAACCCATGCAGCCACTTACACAGCAACAGACAGACGGATACAGACATTCACACAGTTTAATCACTAACCCATGCATTCAGTAAGATACGTTTAATCACTCACTTATAGAGTCAGTCACGCACCTACTAAATCATCCATCCAGACACTTATACACCCACTCATTCTTCAATACACCTTGGCATATATATTAAACCTATTTAAACTTTATAGAAACACACAGTCACTGGATGATGTCATCAGTGATGTCATTTGAGATGTCATCAGTGATGTCACTGACCATGTCATGAGTGATGAAATATGTGACGTCATCAGCAGTGCATTGCGGGGGCGCGAGTTATAGTTAGCTGAACTAACTATAACAGGGGAATTTCATGGGTTTTGTACGAGTGCAATGTCCAACTAACTATAACTGTCCCTAAAACCTATGGTTTTTTCAGTGAATATATATATATATATATATATATATATATATATATATATATATATATATATATATATATATATATATATATATATATATATATATATATATAAAAATGCTCCCAAAACTTAATTACAAGAAAGGGAACCGGCACTCGAAGTCAGGGGTTCAAAAACCTGTTTATTAGGTCAGTTCACACCGGACACTTGGGGCACCAAAGATGCGTTTCGGCAGTTATACTGCCTTTATCAATCTAAACTGCGCCATATTGGTGCTCCTTTTTAAAACATAAACAACCATGAACATAAAAGATGCACTTCCCTTAAGCAGCAAAATAGTTTACCACATCAGGACACACACGTAATTATACAGCAGTAAAACATTTTTATTGCAGCTACCCAGTGTCAGTAATGCCTTAATTCAAGCTCAATCTGAGTTTTCATGAGGCTTCCAATCTCTACACCTGTGTGCTATTGCTGTATAACAAATTTTTCATTACGTTTCAGTCCCTTCATGCATTGTAGTGGCATTTGTAAAAACCGGACTGGAATGCCATTCAAGTCCTCAGCTGCAAAGGAGGCATTTAGAAGTTGTGTAATAAAACCAAATGGCACGCATTAAAGTTCTCCTTTTAAAATACAATTATTCACTGCAACTGCCGCCTTGTGAGTTAGTTAAAAGACTCCCGCCTTATAAATCATGTTTCAAACCTTCGAGGGGCAATCCACTCTTGTGAACTAAAAGAAATGTCAATTTCTGCATTCGGTTAAACATGTTACACTTTCCATAACAGCTTACTCACAAAAGGCGGCTGCAATGTTCAACTTTAATCCCTGTGTCAGGTGTAACTCAATCCGACAATCAGTTCAGACGTCCCCTGACCCCACTGCCAGGCCAGTGCCATTTGCAGTGCCCAGCTCCAAACAAAGACGGTAATCCTATGGTGAGATTTGGCTGAATTGCGGGGGAAGCCCAGTCTTGTCACGAAAGCATCTGCTTCCAACGTTGAACCTGCCTCTTCCCTTCTGCCGTCTCCTCATCTCCATTGACACATTCCTTGTCTGGGGGCACGCCTGCCTCGTACATCCAAGAAAAAGGGGGTTGTGGTATGTTGGTGTGCTACCTGATTACTGGTGGTGCTCGGAAAACAGCGCCACCGCCAGCGCTGAAAATATCCAAAAAAGCTCCCAAAACTTAATTACAAGAAAGGGAACCCGCACTCAAAGTCAGGGGTTCAAAAACCTGTTTATTAGGTCAGTTCACACCGGACACTTGGGACACCAAAGAGACGCGTTTCGGCAGTTATACTGCCTTTATCAATCTAAAGTGCACCATATTGGTGCTCCTTTTTAAAACATTAAGAACCATGGACATAAAAGATGCACTTCCCTTAGGCAGAAAAATAGTTTACCACATCAGGACACACACGTAATAATTTCAAGGTGGTGGATAAAATGTCAACAAAAATGCTAACTATAACTTTAGAATTTATAAAGTTTGTGTAGTTTGATCTTGTTTAGTATAGGGAAAATAAGTATTCCTAACTATAACTAAGCTTCACTCTGGTTTTTTCATTAAAAAAAGTGTGTATATATATACTACCGTGAACAAGAACTTTGTGTTCGAAACGCGTAGGTGGAGGAGAAGGAGGTCTCAATAAAAAGAATTATTTTTGTACCAAGGAGAGTGCCGTGTAAGCTGTTGTTGAAAAATAATTAGCGAGAGGTGGTCCTGTCTCGCCACGAGCACCAGCTGGAGGGTGCTCCCCGAAAAGGACCGTGTTTGCTGATAATATATATATATATATATATATATATATATATATATATATATATATATATATATATATATATATATATATATATATATATATCGATTTGACACTGTATCTCCTTGGAATCCTCAAAATAACGGGTCCGGACCACGATTTTGTGCAGTATTAATCCTTTATTGCATGCAAGACGGCATCATATATATATTACGTACTGGCAGTCGCCAGTAGGTGGTTATAATTAGGACCTAGTTTCCATAGGAAAAGCATTTTTTCTTTTGTCAATATCTTTGGCGCCGTTTGAAGAATCTTCGCAAAATTTTCAAAATTAATGGGGCATTCCAGTCAGCTCCTGTCTTGAAAGACGGGGGCCGAGAAAAGAGGGGGGTCCCAAAATGTGTTTTCTCCATGTTAATTTCCATAGGAAACTTTAGAGACGGCTTTAGCCCGAACTGCTGAACGGAATTACACCAAATTTGGCAAAAAGGTAGCTTTTGGTCCAGAAAGCACTCTTTTCTTTAAATGATGTAAATCTGTTCAGTAGTTCCAGAGAAATTCATATTTAAAAAATATTAGAATCTGGTGACCGCGGTGGATCTGCGAACCCTCCTGAGCACGAGCTTGACTCTGATTGGCTGCCAACACTTCAAGCCAGGAATTGTTGGCAACCATCTTGTGACTCGGTTGAACCGAGTCACAAGAAAAAAGGAAAAAAAAGCATTGATAAACAAGAAAAGGGGGCAGGGTAGAAACACCCTGACCCCCTAGGCCTGGTCAGGGGGTCCCACAGGGACACTCAGGGCCAAAAAAGGCATTTTTAAAAAATATTTTTGGCAGGATTCGCGTATGGTGCGCAAATCCTGCCAATTTTTTTAAAAAAACGTAGCACGGTCTCCCGTGCTTTGTTTCCTTTTAAGCCCCCAGGTGGTCCCGGGGGCAATGCATAATTGTTTTGCAGGTGCCCCAACAGCCCCGGGTACCGCCACCTCACAGGGGCTTTGTAATTAATGTGCGAGGGCACGTGGGGACTGCCACCTCCCTGGGGCTTTAATTTACTCTGGGCGGGGGGCCCTCGCTGGCTCCCCCAAGCCCCGGGGAGGTGGCGGCCCCTTCCCCGGGGCTTTAATAATTTAAATTAAGTTTAGGGGGCTCCTGCCCCCCCCACAGTGCCCCAGGGACCACCACCTCCCCGGGGCATTGAGTAAATGAAATACTGAGGGACCACCACCTCCCCAGGGCTTTAAATGTGTTGGGAAACCTCCTTGGCCCTGGGGAACGCCACCCCCCAGGGCCGGCTCCAACAATGTCCCGGGGGGCCCACCCCGGGACATTGCAGTTTGCTATGGCAGGGCGGAAGCACTGCTCCCGCCCTGCCATAGCAAACACTTCTTTGCTTCATGAAAGCAAGAGCAGGAAACCTGCTCTCTCTTCCATTAAGCAAAGCAGAATTGCTTCTGGGCATAGGGAGCTGCATGACAGCAGCTCCCTTTGCCCAAAAGCAATGCCAGCTCCCGCAGGAGGTGGGGAGCCGGCAAGGACCACGGGGCATTAGGGCTCCCCCGCGTTCCCCAACGTGAGGCCAGGCCCAGGGGGATGGGGTCCTCGGGGCCAAAAATGGCCTGGGAGGGGGGCCACGTGGCTCCCCTTCCTTTATTTAAAAAAAAAATTACATTAAAAAAATGAATGGTCGGGCCCCGGGGGATGCGGTCCCCAGGGCTGAAATCGGCCTGGGGAGGGGGGCCGCGCGGCCCCCCTCCCTGAAAATAATTTAAAAAATAATAATGGCCAAGCCTCGGGGATAGGGTCCCCGGGACCAAAATAGCCCGGGAGGGGGGCTGCTTGGTCCCCCTCCCTTTTAAAAAAAAAAAAGGAATGGCCAAGCCCCAGGGGCTTTTAAATGGCTTAGGCCCTGGGGGATGGGGTCCCCAGAGCCCAAAAAGTATTAAGGGAAGGGGGGTCACAAAGCCCCCCTTCCAAAAAGAACACAGGAAAGAGAAGCCGGCATCTTGCCGGAGGTCCCCCCTCCCTGCACCACTCTGCAAATTTGCCTCCTGGCATGTTCCAGGTTGGGGGATTAAGTCCCCTTGAATCCTAAGTGTCCTTAGATGCTAACTGAGCCCACCAGGTTCCACCAGGTTCCTCCAGGTGGTCCAAGGCCACGCCCCTTTTTGCACCACTCTGCAAACGCGCCTCTTGGCGCACTGCTGCTGTGGCGATGAGGTCCCCTTGTGTCCTGAAGACTTCAGGACTAAAGTGGACTTCATTCCCCAGACTGATACAGACATTCACACAGTTTAGTCATTCACCCATGCATTCACTAAGACACGTTTAATCACTCACTTATATAGTCAGTCACGCAACCACTAAATCATCCATTCAGACACTCATACACCCACTCATTTTTCAATACACCTTGGCGTATATATAGATATATATACAATTCTTAAACTTTTTAAAAACACTCAGTCACTGGATGATGTCATCAGTGATGTCATTTGAGATGTCTTCAGTGATGCCATCAGTGATGTCACTGACCATGTCATGAGTGATGTAATATGTGACGTCATCAGCAGTGCATTACGGGGGCGCGAGTTATAGTTACCTCAGCTAACTATAACAGCAGAATTTCTCTGTTTTTGTATGAGTGAAATGTCACCCTAACTATAACGTCCCTGAAACCTGTGGTTTTTTCAATAAATAAATATATATATATATATATCCAAAGGGAAGAAATGCTCCTGCTGGAAGCCGGAGTCCCGTGGAAGGTGGCGCGAGAGTCGGCGGAGCCGCCGATTATCCAATTGAAGTAAATGAAAAACGGTCGCTCGCAGACTCAGAAAGATAAGGCAGGTTCGGGAAAACGAAGATTTATTCCATCATAAATCAAACGTGACGCGTTTCGCCTTGCGGCTTGATCAAACAAAGTGCACGTAGTGAATGCCTCGTTACATACTGATAGATAGAGATTAACAAAGGACTACTTGGCTATGGGCGAATCACCCGTGATTTCAGTCGCCATCTTGTAACGTGTTAAATTCAAGTGAGCATGTTGAGTATATCTGACAAAATTCATAGTCTATGTAAGGATTGTTATAAAAGTAAACCAAATATATGCATCCTCAGTTCCACAATATAATACAAGATAAACAAAGCGAAGTATATTCAGTGTATCTGTCCCCACACTCTGTGATGGTCCGGCCGATTGTGGTCGCCATTTCATAGTGGCTATACGTGCATGGTGTACCTAATCAACCATATGCATTAAAGTTAAAAAAAGGCCAGTCCATTGCTCGTGAACCCCAAGTGGGTTATTGCGCGGACATCAAATATCTATACTACATTCATAATAAAGTAGTTACAAGAGAGGAAACACAGTTCACATTGTGTATCTCATGTTACATAACCCCCTTAGTGGGTACAAAATCAGTAAAAATGTAGAGGCATGGAAAACCTGAGTGATAGCATGTATAGAGGAACATTGCATATCTCATATTGCATATCAACCCTTGGTAGGTACACAATCAGTGGGTAATTCGAGGCATGGAAAATCTGAGTGACAGCATGTATATACAAAGTATGACAAAAGTCAAGTGGAAAAAAATGCCAAATCTGAATAAACAAAATTGAAAGAGATGATTCTTATCTGCAGCATATGGCCATTCCAGGAGAATGATACCACGAAGAAAAGGGTAGGGACCCGATCTATCTGTTCCATCCAATGTGTCCCTTCCTTTCCTCCTGCAAATAAAGAGAAAAGGATCGACAGTTAGAATGTTGTGAAAGGCAGTAGGTCTTTAACATACAGGGAATTATGAAACAGTATATACACGTCAACAAAATTCATAATTGACTCAGCAAATATAAACATTCCTATTCATCATGGAGATGTATTGCTATTTCTTCGTCCATATTGTGTCCCTTATGATGACGTGTTCCTAACTCAATGATATATCTGGATTCCTGTTTTCTTAATTGGAGTTCTCGGTTCCCACCCCTGGGGTCTTTCTGAGTGTGCGAGCGACCGTTTTTCATATATATATATATATATATATACATATATATATATATATATATATATATATATATATATATATATATATATATATATATATATATATATATATATATATGGGTTTTTAGTCACATTTCTTTATTAACTGGCCATTTCTATTCACATTTTTCTTCAGCTCAATAAAGCATACAGCAAACAGCAAGGGGCAGTGGGTCAGCCCACATCGGACATTTACTCTCTGTTTTGTGAGTGACAACATTCTGCCAAAGCAAAATGAATAACCCATACAGAAAATAGTTCCCTTCCATGCTAAAGACTTGGCACATGCACACTTATAAGCAGCCATCTTTCAATGATTTTAGTAAACCCTTCAGGCGGCCACCTGTGCAAACATGGCCAGCCATTTTTTTAAAATACATTTTGAAATAAAGTTTCACAAAAGTGATTTCAAAACACGGAAGCTTTGGCCAACAAATGGACAGCCATTCTTAATGAATTGTGTACTAAAGTTTTACAAAAATCATTTCAAAACAAAAAAGTTTTAGCAAAGCAAAAGGGTCTGAAACCAAAATCAGGTCTATTGACTTTGTCAACATTTATTTTTAGAATTGATGGAGCAGAGATTCTTGTATCGCAATCAGTAAAATCATCAAATAGGACTCTTCACAGGTCATATGGACCTTTGATTGTAGACTTGAAGTGTGAGAAAGGAGTTAGCATCAGCAATACATTTCAAGAACCGTTAAACCAATGTGGCTCCAAAGAAATGACAGAAAGGATGATGTCCAAACCATAAGGACTTTACTAGAATTTTTGTCAAATCACAATCCAAATCTAGAAAGGTTCAGTAAGAATATCATAAGAGCATACATATTGACATGATCATGCAATCAAATTTTATATATTATGAGAAAAAGATGCAAAATATAATCATGTAGGGAGGCAAAATTCCAAATATAAGTGTTCCATAAAGTTTCTCCCCTTTCTAAATATAGCACTGAAAGTGGCAAGGGGGTTTCTATGAGGAAAGTGTTAGCATCAGTTGAACCAAATGTAAGGTTTAGGGGAGAACAAAATGTTGAGCATGAAGTTCAACACTATGGGCAGGGGAAATCAGCCGAGTTGAGAAGTTGTTATTCTCTCACGAAAGTCAAGACAGAATCTGCTAAACTAACTAAGGACTAGGAGCACATGATTAAAGCAGGAAATAAACTTCGGGAAGACTCAGTTTCCATTAAATGGAACAATCGGGAAAACCATTCACTGGGAGCAGGTAAACTTACCAGTTTCCTAGCGCTGGACAATGCACAACACATCTGTGTGCCCTTGGATGTAACATGAGTCCAGTCCGCCTGGTACGAGAAGCTTTCTCCCAGTGTCTCAATCTCCTTGTTCGAAGCCAAATTCTAATTAGATTTCAGGTGTCTATCAGTCTAATACAGGAAACAGACTATTCTACTGAACGAGACACACTATAAGAGACATGCAGAGGAGGGAAAATCAAGACTCTGGCGAAGCATTTAATAAAAAAGAAATTCACATTATTATGGCTGCCAAGCAAATACAGTAAGTATATACAAACGCAGTGACTGCATTTAAAGAAATTATACATTGCTTGTAGTTTAACTAGATTTATGGGTGGCTTCTCATTTAGGTAAATATAGCCATTTACAACATTCATTTAATATAAGGAACACAGATTAATACTGTTAACACACTTTGAGTTTATATGTTACATATAAAGGAGTGGAACACTAAATTATGCTGCTCCAGTATCAGTAATGCAGTGAGCATTTTGGAGGATCAGTGACAAATAGTATATTTTAAAGAACAGCATTTGTTGACACTAGGTAAAATGTTACAGGGAGTTTGGTCACCTTGAAATCTTTAAAAAATCAGGGACAAAGCAAGCAATATATATCACACAGAAATAGTAACCTCTGACCACATGTAATGACTTTTTAAAGACAACTTTACATGGACTTATATGGACGTTTAGGGGCCTCTTCCAGTGAGTTTTGAGAAAAATGTATGAAAACTTCTTTTTATGTATATACAGTTTTACAGTTGGGCTTAGGCTCTGTCGCCTAACTATATACTTGCAACAAAAGTAGCACATTAGTGTGAAACCCTGAAGAACATGTATGGCACATTATGAACTTTAAACTACATTGTACTGGCTTTTAAAGCCAGTAGGCAGAAATGGGCACACTGCCACAAATTCCTTACACTCTGAACAGTCAGTGAAGCACAAAGCTGTGTAAGCTGAGGCCTATACCAGACAGCAAACCATAAGCAAGTTGTCAGAGTAATGGGTCAACCACTAGGGAAGCGAGCACAATGCCCAGTAGATGAATGCCGTTATATTGGGAGCAGTGATTACATCTTTATTAAAAATAAAAAGAAACAAGCAAGAAACAAATATTAAATAGAAATACAAGGGTCAAGCCACAAATCATAGGTAACTACTGGAAAGCATTCACACTGCCTCTTCCATACACACATGCGTTTTGCAATTGATTTTTGTTATTTTAAGTCATGTATCCCATTTTCTCCTCATTGTATGATCCTATGAAAATTGCCTGACCTCCCTGGGACTCAGTTCCCATTACAGCTAAAGAAATTACAGTTAAAAATAGACTGTCACCAAAGTGGGGCACTATACAAACTGACATGTACATGTATTAGGTTTAACTTTGCTACAAAAGTGATCAGTGTTTGACACTGCAACCAGTTCTAAAACCTTCTTACAATGCTCTATGAGTGAGTATCCTGGTCAGAGCAAGTAAAGGAATTTAGGTGATTTGGCAGAGCAGTCCTCCGGGTGAGTCTAGATGTACACTGGCAGAGCGGTGTAGGTTCTGTGTGCTGGGAAAATGAATGTACTGCAGGCAAGGGCTGATGTACATTGACAGAGCAGTGTTCAGTTTTAGAATGAAAAAGCTACATTTGGTATGTGTTACCAGCCGTGACCAGTGCTGATAGGGGCAGAGGCAGTACCAGCCTCAGAAATTTAAAATTAATTATATTTATAATGATTAAAAATATTATTAATAATATTATTTCTTTTTAGTATGTTTATTAGTAGTAATAGTAGTAGTAGTAGCAGTAGTAGCAGTAGTAGTTTTAGTTTCACTATTATTATTATTATTATAAAGATAAGGCACTGGGTGCAAAACAATATACCTAATTTTCTCCTCCCATTCTCACCAAATACCTCTGTGTCTTCAACATATTTTGAGAAGGCATAAAGGAATTTTACTTAAAAAAAAATGTATGCAGAGAAGGAAAACACTGTTTGAAAGACTCAAACAGCTTATAATGAAAAGAGCAAGACATAAGAATGCATTTTCTGAGTTGTTAAAAAGAAAATGCTTTCCACTCAAACTTCACCATTGCAAAGCAGCCAGGAAAAGTTACTGTCCTATTCAGTAATTAGAACTGGAAGCGCTGATATTACCTTGCGAGGCTCTCGAAACTAGCTATGCTGCCTTTTGTTTCCTTCCAAATCACTCTTTCTATTATCAAAGTTGAAATAAAGGAAAGCTTGAGAGAAGGGTGACGAGGTTTTACTATTTTCTATGTTAAGAGTTTGCATGCGGCAAATGTTTCTGCATGTGGCATCCAGAAGAAAGATGGGTGGCTGTGCTGGTGCGCAGTCTGGGAAGAACGGTGGTTCTTCATAGAGCATGTAAAGAGCAGTTTACACAAACAATGCAGGCACTACCTAAACGATGGAGCAGTAGTTCAAAACCGCCGGTCAGTCCGATTTAATGGGACCCGAAGAACATGCCCGGACTGGCTACCGGGCGTTTTGGTGTGCTGCCAGACTGGGGGCTGATTTCACTGCGGTGGGGGCTGATTTCGTTGATGGGGACCTGCGTGTGCTTCTAAATAAACAAAGCAAAACGAATGGTTTTAAGCACACGCAGGTCCCCATCAACGAAATCATCCCCCAGCTTGGCAGCACACCAAAACGCCCGGTAGCCAGTCCGACCCTGCCGAAGAACATTATGAAAAGGCCAGATATGTCCATCCAGGCAAGTAAAGTGTATAACTGAACCCACCTGCAGGTGGATGTCCGTTGGTCCCTAATGTATTTCTTGAAGGTTTTTTACCTTGTTTAGGTTTTATGCATTACAGCAATAAAATGTAACCAAATTCAACACAGAATTATATATCTCTCCTAGAAATATTATCCAGAATCTATCTCCATTTTGAAAATTGCTGATTTAATTTGAATTAGCTGTGCAATAGTGATTCCGATCATGGCAAGTGACAATTCAGGTCCACTGGGCTTTCCAAAATATTGTTTCACATGCAAAAGACAGTGGGGGATATGTACAATGAAGTGGCGGAGCGTGTCGTTAGCCTCCTGGGCTTAACGACACGCTCCGCCACTTTGGAAATATTTACAAGAATGTGGTGCAGCCTTGCGTTTCCCCCTGCGATGGCGCTAAGTTTAACAACTTAGCGCCAACGCAGGCACCCTTGCACCAGAGTGCAAGGGTGTCTGCGTGCAGGGGAGGATTGGTTATGTGTAGGAAGGTGTCCCTTCCTGCACATAAACAATCCTAAAATGCAACTATTGTAACTTTCATGTGTGCTGCTTCATGCAGCACACATGAAAGTTACAAAATGGCATTTTTAAAAAAGGTTTGTTTATGTACAGGAAGGGACACCTTCCTGTAGATAAACAAACAATAGCATTTTGCTTTTTCCATATGTGCTGCAGAAGGCAGTACACATGGAAAAAGCAAAAACGAGGAGAAATAATGCATTTCTGTACGCCACCCTTGTACATAGGTAGCAGCGTCAAATACAATGGGTGTTGCGGTGGAACTCCCACCACAACCCCCACTGCACGCCCCTTTCACGCTAAACATAGCGTGAAAGGGTGCCTTATGTACAAGGCAGCGTTAAGCCACTTAACGCTGCCTTGTACAGAAGGCAAGGCCCCTATCGCCACGGGAACGTCACAAAAAGTGACGTTCCCATGGCGATAGGGGCTTGTACATATGCCCCAGTGTTTCTTACAAACATATTAAATTACTCTTAGCTTTTGCACAGAATAAAAGATTTGCTTATCTTCTTATACTCAGGGAATTAACAGATAGCTGATTTAATTACTATACCATTTTAAATGTAAGAGAAGAGAATACAACAGAAGAGAATACAGCAAAAAGATGAGAGCAACCTGGTAAAATATCATGGATTAAATGATCAGTCAATCCTCTGTGACCTGGATAATTGTCCTGGTTTTACTTTGGTAGTCATGATGATATCATAAATATTGCTTAACTTCTGATACTGTGTGCAGCATTTCAAGCTGCAGATATCCTTTTCAGTAACATTCACAATATAGCATATTAAATTTCAATGTGGCTTGTCGAAAAAATGAAATGTAAAACAGTTTTCCAACTTTCAGTTATTTAATCATTAACCGTTTCCTTGCATAAGAGATTTGATCTCTGTATTTTCAAAAAATCTCAAAAAATTCTTAAGACCTTCATCAGTCATTGCTTATATAGAGTGAAAGTAGACCAAAGCAACAGATTATACATTTTTAACTTCCTGCTGGTGGATGGCAAATTAAACTGGTGGCCTAATAGTATGATCCATGCGATGATGAGGGGCCAATTCACAAAAGCATTTATGAGTAAAAACGTTAAGCTACAGGAGTACTCTACGGGGCATATTCTCAAGGACTCATCGCCGATTTATCGGCACTTTAGCGCCGCAAAAGTGGCGATAGATTTATCGCCCTATTCTCAAGCTGGTGCAAACTGCCGATATCGCCAGTTTTCCAGCGATAGCTGCCGCAAAAAACATCGCCACAACGACCAGTCAGATCTGCGATGCGACCCAAAAACAGGCGATAAGGCGCGTTAGCAGCAGGGATTTAACACCTGCCTTTTACTGGTGTAAAGCAGGACGACAACCTGCAGCATGAAAGGGAGCCCAGCCCAGAGCCACATCTGAAGTCCAACACATGTCATGGAGACACTGATCATGCAGCTCGGAGACCCAAGAGGGCCACAACACCCACCCCTACCACCCCCAGGCACCCCCCCAGACCGTCCCCCCAAGGTCATGAAGTTCAGTAGTCAACGGTAGTGGAAGAACAGAACTTTATTACAAATACATAAATCAACAAAACGAAAAGCTCAGCCAACGCATTCCATTCCCAACGGGGAACTCCAACAGAGCAACGTGTCTTCAGAAACCTGTGGGAGAAATGGTGACAATGGTCAAACTTCCGTATAGTCACATGCCTAATGTGGTACAGTGTACTGCACTTGGACAAACCTGAATGCTCACAGGCCAGATAAACCATGCATGAGAAGACCGTAACAGAACTACGTGTGGCCGTAAGCGTCGTAGGAATGAAGAGGAAGGTAACGACCACACGAACTGCTGCTACGGTCACATCATGCAGGACTCATCACACCTGAAAGCATCACAGTGTGTGTCAGCTCGATACCCCTGCCACTCACACCCCCCACACTGCGCATGAACATCTTGAGACCACGCAAGGGAACTATGCCATAGCTGGCGTCACGCACGTGTTGGGGGCAATTCACAGCACACGTGTATGACTTGTGCCCCCCTGCTGACACTGCACACAATCACCGCAACAGCAACCACACGCATGCCAACACTGTGCATACAAAAGTGGACCACCGTGGCCTGTCCACCAATGTCGTCGCAAATTTTCCAGGCAGTGTGCATGATCCCCACATGTCCGCAAGGCCGCCTCCAACCAGCGCTTTGAGGATGGCCCCCATGGAAATGAACTGCCCATCGGCAAGTTCCAACTGAACACACCACACACCTCAACTCCACAATGCCCCAACTCACAACTGTGGGAATGCACACGTCACCAATCCATCACCAAAGTGACTACTGCGTGTGTCTCAGTCTCCGCCACAACCTGCCCATAGGCCTACACACACGTGGCCGACCACCTTCAACGGGCACATTCACACTGGAGATGAGGTGGCTACGTCACAAACCAACCCACGCACATCATGATCATCGCATGCAGGGTCGTGTCAGCAAGGGCGGTGCCCCCCACCCAGCCACGAGTCCGCCGCCGTGACCGGTGGTGCCTGCGCGATCCTGTGCGCCTGCTGCACCCCAGCCCTGGTCCCCAGATCGGTCCTCCGCAAAGTGATGACTGGCCGCCCCTGAGCACCCAGGCCTCAATGCTCACCTGCCGCCACCGGCGTGTCTCCAAGAGGGCCCACCACGTGCCGGTGCATCCTCCTCAGCCGATCGCTGGATTCCGCGCCACAGGCCCCCAGCGCACCCTGCGGCACCGCACCGCGGAGTCATGTGTGTGCTGACTGCTGCCTGCGCGTACACTGCGGTCCAGCAGGGCACACTGTTCAATTTGAGTCTTGATTCGCTGGACGCCGTATCGAGGCCAACGCATCATCGCAGGCTGCACACCCGCTCAGCTCTTCAGGTGTCACTAACCCTGTGCAACGCAAGTCATCATCACGTGGCGGTAGGCCCCGGCCATCCGCAGTGCAGCGGGTGCCACTAACCCTGTGCAACGCAAGTCATCGTCACGTGGCGGTAGGCCCGTGCGGGTCGCAGTGCAGCGGGTGCCACCAACTCAGTGCACCACAGGCCATGGCCCCTTCATGATTGAGTCTCGTGGTGCAGACGCCATCATGTCACCTCCAGCAGTGGGTGATGTGATGTGGTATGCCCCTTTTATTGGCAGGGTCACATGTCCTGTGACGCCGGTGCTGGATGGGTGTGGTGTGGGTGTACACCAGCCCTCAGGGAGTGGCTGTGGCATGCTGACAACTAGACCAGTGATCATCAGATCACTACAGGGAAGACCTGCGACATGTAGCTTTGACGTCCCCCCCTGTAAGCGTAAGCGGAGTGGGCTGGGCTGGCATATGCCAGTCCAGCTTAGGGGTGTGAACAATGAGCTGGGGGCTCTGGGCGTGGTTCAGTTCTGGGCTGGACGAGGCAGTAACTGATGCGTGTGTATCTGTTGTAGTGTCGGGTGCCACCCGGACCGCAATCGGCAATGTTGCACCCTGTGACTCAAGTTCCACTACATGGGCAACATGGACATAAGGGGGAATCACGGACCCTACATACATCCATACTTTCATACTTGAATGATCATAAACATGACACATCTGTGTGACTCTGAATGTTTAATTCACATCCAGTGGAGTGTTGCAGCTGGAGCAGTACAGGGCCATGCAAACTCCACTTCACATTATTGGCCCATGGAGGGCCAGCCAGAGTCCTTCAGGGAATGACAAGTACATCGGAAGGGGAAGAGTTCAGTCCGCAGTCTGATCGCTGTGTCATTGGTAACCAAACAGAAAATGGCAGTCCATGTCGAGGTCCAAGGTGAGTGTCATAGAGTGTATCGGGGGACAGTGGAAGGTGATGATGCAAAGAGCATAACCAAGCAGAAACAGGCCATATGGCGGAGATGAATGCTACTGCCTCCTCCTTACCAGTAAGGTTGGTTCACCCGCATCTTCGTCCTCTGATGTCACATGTGGGTGGTGGTGGATTACCTGCCGCACTGTGAGGCACTGACACATCAGGGGGCGGAGATGTGGATGTAGAAGCAGCAGCAGCATTCATCTGCGCAAGGCCTTGAGGCAGCAATGTCATGATGATGTGCTGCAGGGCATGGAAGGTCCCAGCCACATCTAGCTGGTGTGCAGCAGTGGCAGCCATTCTTTCCGCCATCATCCGCTCCATGTTCTCCATGAGCCCCCGCATCTGTCCCAACTCCCGGATGACATCGCTGGAGCCACTCTGACTGGACAGTTGTTCTTGTCTCAGTATCATGACTCCAGCGATGTCAGCCATGGATCGTTGTAGAGCATGGAGCGGACTGTGGGAGTCCGTTAGGGACTGTAAGTGGTCCATGATGGTACTCAGACACCCATGATTGGCATCAAGTTTGGCTGCCATGAGGTCGAACCCCACCTGCACCTGATCAGCCATCTTCTCCTGGACCTCTAACACACAGCGTTGAAAGGCCATGTGTTGGTCGTGGGGGTCCTGGGAGACAGCCGTGGTGGTGGGTGCTTCCTGCTGTGTGGTCTGTGCAGGGGGTGGGGTCTCCTCGATGCAGCTGGGCTGCCCTGATCCTGGAGGTGTGGTGCCGTAGCTGTGCATGTACTCTTGGAGGGCGTCGGTGTCGAAGGTGTGAAGGTCCTCTTCGTCATCAGTGAAGAGCTGTTGGGTCTGCTCTGCAGGAGGTGTTGGTTCTCCCTCTGCAATGTGATGGGGAGATGCAGTTTAACATTGTGTTCACATGTATGTTGACGCATTGTACAGGTTTACATACAAACTGCATGACAATGTACATTGTGACTGTTTGAGAGGAGCTGCCTATTTGATGCGTGACAGTGGACATTTTGACGACATCACAGATGGGTGTTTGTACTTGTACATTATCATCTCACATTTCCCTGCTGTGCCAAATGTAATTGACCAGTTTCTACACACAAGCGGCACCAGTTGTGTCCTCTGTTCTGCTGTGAACGTGTTGCAGTTTATACCACATTGTTGTCAATGTTGATGTGCTCTGAATGTTATGTGTGTGTGCTGCATTTTGGGAGAGTGGCCCCTGCAGCTCTGATTTGGCTGGCCCTTATCCCTTTCGGGCGGTGTGCCTTTGACTTCTGTGCTTCTACAGTGCTGAGATGTTGCATTCTTAGGGAAATTGGGCTCTTGATGGGACTTGGGACTCTGGGGCATGGTTTGTCCGCAGTTGTGTTGTTGAGGTCAGGGGTTGTTTGTGCACGTGGATGTGTCAGAGTGTGACCTGCTCCTTTACGGATGTGGTCCACACCTCAGTGTGGTGGCGTGCAACATGTCATGATATATTGACTGCAGCCATGCTATTCATCATGCAGTGTCACTTGCATTGTCAGTGTGGCTCACAGACACGCCGCTTTGCTGGGTTTGCACATGCACATGGGTTGGTTGTGAAATTGGTGATGTGCGGGGAGGGCCCCCTCTGGGCACATTGTCGACGGGGGCCTACTTGCTGTTTCTATATGTGCTGCAGTATGCCAAGGAGATCAGGGACATGATCCAGAGTCATTGTGGGTGTGCACTGTGCTATACTTGATTGTGCATGTGTGCCATTGTGCCCATCACCCCCCCCGTCCCCCCAGTCCCTGGTGGTTACTCACCCTGTTGCTGTTGTGTCAGGTCATGTTGAGCAGTGTCCGGTGCCCCAACTCCTGCCACCGTCTCCACACTGATGACTGTGGACACCATTTCCTCCATCTCATCCAGCTCCTCCTGTGGCGCTGGACTCCCACCTCCAGTCTGCATTACTGCCTTCTGGTTGTTGCCGAGTTTCAGCTTGGTTTTGCGCTTCACATCATTCCAGCGCCTCTTGAGCTCTTCCATTGTCCTCCTCAGCACTCCGACTGCATTCACCTTGTCCAGGATGGACTGCCATATTCCATTTTTTGTTGCCAATGACACAGTGGAGGTGACGAACAGTTGTTGATGGTGTTCTACCACCTCCGTGATCAGGATCCTGTTTTCCTGCAGACTTCTTCTTGTCCTTGCCCTTCCCTGTCCCCGAGGTCCTAGGCTGGTCATCCGTGGGGCTTGTGGGGTTCTGGCCGTCCTCTGTCCCTGCTCCGGCTGCCTCCTTTGTGCTTCGCTGTAGTTCGGTTTTTGTTTGTTTATTTATTTTTTCTGCTTTTGTAGTGATTTTTCCCGCCTGACGTGTGTGATTTGCAGGCCTGGCGCTGCTTTTCGCTGATTGTCTTATCGCGGTTGGGCCCATCACAACTTTTTTCGCGTTCAGGTTTGGATTTTCATCGCCGTCACGGTAGTGTTATCACGGACATTTGCCGCGTTATCGGGGTACTATCGCATGTTACCGCCGTGTTGTGAATGCCACTTTGACAAGGGGTTATTTTCCCACGATAGACGGCGATATGTAAACTTACGTTAACCTATTTTGGCGATGTTTATCGCACGTTCTTGAGAATATGCCCCTACATGTCTACGTAAATGTGCAAAGGGGGCATAGTTTATTCTTTTCGTATTTTAAATGGAAATTGCCTCAAATTTCCCATTCTATTTCTATTTTCGATGTTTTGGGATCCATTTAAAAGGCATGTAAGAGAGTGTAAAGGGAGTTCTACAGGAGCATCACTGTATATACTCCAAACTGCCAATGTGAATCGGCCCCCATAGGCTTCCAATCCCATAAACTACAACCAAACTTGGTAAAGAAAAACTCACAAAGCAGACAATCGGAGATTTACATACATGCCCAAGTGTAGCCTGACTAGCTTTTGGAAATCACAAATTCTGTATGGAATCCTTTTGGTATGCTGTGCATGGTGTAGGTTTCCATCTGTAATCCTTGAAAAATCATGTGATTTCCAAATTGGGGTCCCATTCACTCTGTGCTCTGTGGTAGAGAAATTTGCACAGATGGATTGGAAGCTCCATGCAAATGCACATTATTTTTATTTACTTTTCGAGGGGGACCACCTAAATCCAAATCAGTGAGTGGAATTTATGGGTGATTAAATCTCAGCACTAGTGGCAGGTTTCTTCACAACTGTAAAAGGGCTTCCATCTGCCATGAATCCCTTCGTAAATTCCTGGCATGTGTGAGTAAGTGAAATTCAGAATTTACCTTGGTTAACAGGCCTCAATGTCTAGGTACATACGGTAATGTTTTTTTCTGTATTATAACAGAAATGAACCAGAAAGATTCATGAGTGTGCAAATGGGTTGTGATTATACAGATTTAATTCAAAGTATCGTGGGTATGCATAACTTAGACCCTGCCTGCCCTTGGTCCATTCGGTTCTTCTTGCTTTATATCAACTGAAAACATGGTCCTTCAAAAGGATTTTTGCTGCACTGCTTAATGTGATTGTGCCGTGTTCCAGCAGACACAAGTTCTTGTAGTCCATTTGTGTGAATGCATTTATTTTTTCATAAGTCTACTGTGTAGGGTGCAAGAGTGTATGCTTATGCAAATGACATGGAACGTGTATCAAGGTCATGAATGCAGCATTCGGTAGACGATCTGATCCAACATACCTGGCACAGGAGCTACAAGGAGCTGTCAGTTGCATTGGAACATTGCCTGATCTTTGATTACATATTTTTATGAAGACTCTGAACACAAAATATAGAACACACAGTTCATTTTCTCGAAAGATTAGCTCCCTTTAAATGTGTACAATACTGGATGAAAAATTATAGCACAATATGTTTTCCTATGTGAAGTGGCAGAGTTTTCTGAGTGAAAAGGGTATCTAGTTACCTTCTGCTGCCTTTGGAGGGACTTCGAGTAATGACCTGAGGTTACTCAAGATCTACTGACTACAAAGAGCCCTCAAAGAAGAACCTGTGGCACCACTTCTGTTTCGCTGACTTCAGAGAACTCTTTAGTAGCATCTTGCTGTATGCCTCCAATTATGCTCAGGCATAAGGAGGACAGGCTCAGGAAATTCACTACAGCATAATGATGGTGAGGTGATTAGGGTCCCCAGCATAAACTAAAAGGGCCTCATTTAGAGCTTGGTGGACAGGATACCCCGCCACAAACGTGGCACAGTAACCTGTCCACTAAACTGTCAGTACACCTTCTCTATTTAGAGTCAGGTGGATCATGTTTTCGCCTGTGATGACCTCGCTGGCTCCACTGGTAGAAACCTTACACAGTGGCGGCGTATCAGACCATTGGTGTACATGCATCAAATAGTCCACCCTATTTAGTTAAAGCCTGGCAGGCCCAAACAGAAAAAGAAACGAAAAATTACCCCCTCACACCCTGGTAGGAAACTCCCAGGGTGTCGGGGTTATGGGTGCTTTGTTTTACAAAAAGAGAACACGCTTTGAATGTTTTTGCAAAACAAAACAGTGTGTTAAGTGCCCACAAAAAACATGGCAGTGGCTGAACAAACTTTCAACCTATTCGGAGGAGCCTGCATGTCAGACACTCTTCTAAAGGCACAGAAATCTCCACCAGATTTTCAGAGATCTCTAAATATGGCAGGCGACAGTCTTCTTTACTAACTGCAAATACGTTCCTATGTCATTTCCATTTGAAAATAGCTCAATATTAGTAAAAGTGGCATTTTTTTTTATATATTTGCAAATGGAATATAGCAGTATTTATGAGATAGAGTACAGATATGTGTATGTACTAAGGGGCATATTAGCAAGACTGGCGATACAATTATCGCTGTTTTAGCGGCAGGAAACTGCCGCTAAAACGGCGATAATTGGCTTGCTAATAAGCGTTATAGAATTCCAATAGAAGCTCCAGGTTAGATGTGCAGGACATCTAACCTGGGCTTCTATTGGAATTCTATAACGCTTATTAGCAAGCCAATTATCGCCGTTTTAGCGGCAGTTTCCTGCCGCTAAAACGGCGATAATTGTATCGCCAGTCTTGCTAATATGCCCCCAAGTTTTAGTCACTGATGGTGAAAATCCCAAAAATGCACTAATGATTACAGTGTGATATTGCAAGTCTGACCAAACACTAATATTATTGAGGATTGCTGTAAATGTCCCCATGCAGCCAAGTCTTTTAAGTGATGATGCAAATCTGCCTCGGAGGCCTTGTAGATGAATTATGCCTTCTTCACTAGTCCACCCCCCACTTATGCTCCCTTCACATCACATCATTCTTCCCCACCCAGACGTACCCCAGACTGGTACAGGGACAGGGAGTGAAGGACGCTGCATCACATGAAAACCTCTCTCGAACATCAAACATAGACACATAAGCACAATGGGTGGATGCCTTAACCACCAGATACTGTCAATAGCAACAATACGTTTAAACGTTTTGTTTGTTAAAAAACAAGAACAAATAAAAAGTAGTAATATGACGGGAAGATAGCAATTACAGATGGATCACCCCCGGGGTAGAACAGAAGGGGCTATAGGTCGGGCAATATAAGGCGAAACCCGCACGCTGGGTATGTCTGAAACGTTGCACTTGTAATGAGGGCTGGGTTAATATAGGAGATCAGCTTATGTGAGATGCCTGCAATTTGCCGCTCTATGTTATAAGAATTGCACCAAGGGGTCCCTTGGCAGGGAGATCACATACTTATCATGTTTTTGAAACAATGTATGTACATTGATCCTGATTTTCTTACTACCAATAAAAAGAATTAAAAAAAAGTAATGATGCAAATCTGAAACTCTGACACTAAAGATTGCTGGGAACTCATCTGAACAAGCATTCAAGATTAATGACTGGAGGTGCAACTCTTAACATGCACTAAAGATTACCGAATGATGGGGCAAATTTACACATACACTAAGGATTTACCAAGTAATGAAGCAAAGTTAGCATTACTTTGAAGTGATGGAGCAAATCACAGCATGCACAGGAGTGGTCATTTTTTAAGATATTGGGTGCATTCTTGGCTCAATCGTGCCCTCCCCTATCGTATTGCTTGCACTGGCATAGTGTTGGTAATTCTTTAAATATATTGCTGTCTGTTTTGGCACAATGGTGCCCAACGCTGCAGTACTGATTGCCTAGGTATACTAATGATTATTCATGTTTCTTTACACTGCTACTACTGCTGCTGTCTGAGGCCCCAGCCAGTAACAATGATGTAACCTGCTCATGAGATTTACAATTATTAGTTTGCATGGGGTTTACTCCACCACCTTTTTGAAACAATATCCTATTAGCTCAAATACTGATAAGAACCTTGCACAATCCTGTTAGATATGGCACAGGTTAAAGCCTTTTTTCCAGAGAATTGTATGTTAGGTTCTTGGTGGTGTAGCCCTTGTATAAGTCATTTGACTCTAAGGGCCGAATTGACCAATCGGGAGGGCCCGGCAAACCTCCAAGAGACAGGAAGCCTGAAGGCACATGGAGGTTGTATTTGGCAAGTTGTCCTCTATTTTACTTCTTTTCTTCTTAAAAACGAATTCTGATGCATTTTAAAGGCATTTATTTCTATTTTTGAAGAGTGGAGGAGGAGGGGCAGGTTGCATGCAACCGTCCAAAAGTACATGAATAGCCCCCTTGCTTTGGGTCAACGTTAGGTGATAAAAATATGGACCGGTGTCAGAAAATGAAAGTTGGTGCCCACTACCTAAAAGAGTAGCACAAATTAAGCACTGGATCGCACCTGTTTAAATTTATGTTTTCTCGATAAATGTAATAATAGCAAATAATGTTCATTAGCTGTATCATATTTTCTTCCAAGGAGTCTTTTGCACCATAAATAAGTGCAGCACAAATGGTAATTTTGTTCCTCATTGCATCAAATATATTAGAAAATGAGCTTACTTCGAGACAATAGGCACTGTTTTGTTTGTTCCAGAAAATTAATTATGTACTTTAAACCTGAACAAACGATTAAAAAACACAAATTTATTTTCTGAAATTGTGCAGCCTATGCGGAAGCATTGCAATTAAATTATTTTCCCACTCTTACTTTTGCTCCATTTGTCTTTTGCTATCTCACTCAATTAACAAATTCCTTACCCTAAGAAGGATTTCCTCCCCTGAGACATAAAAACCTTTAAACAAAATGTATGTATAACATTATCTTGTTTTGAAGCACAGAGGATGCTGTACGTGGATGCGCTGCACATTATAGTTCTTACACCTCATGTTTTATGAACACCAATTCTACTTTTTATGAAATATTTGAATTGGGGTTTTCATTGAAACAATGCTAGAGTTCATTTTGCTCAAAATTATACAATGCACCACGATGGGAAATGACATGTAGTGGTGTTCAAAGTTGTCATCCTCACTCGCAGCCGTAGTGCAGAGAAATACTTGTGCCGTGAGGCCTGGTCCAGCATTAGAGGTTTACTCTTTACCACAACTGCTCTACACTGCTGTCCTTTCAGAGAGTATAAAATGCAATGCATAAATGTAGCCACTAATGAAGAGAGCTTTGCTGCCTGCTTAGATTTAGATGAATAACAAAACAGCATGTAGTGTAGCTGAGGGGCAACATTACCCACACGGGAGCTAAGCCGCTATTCAGAGCGCCACACTAAGGGGCTTGATCACGATGTCGGTCGGAAAGTATTCCGACCGACTCGGTTTCGGAATAGTTTCCGACCGTCTTGGGTTCGGGGAGTCCGACCGATCAATTACGATGTTTCCGAACACCGTTCGGTCGGACTCCCATTGACTTCAATGGGTGCCTGTGTTCCGACCAACAACACAGGTTCCCATTGGAAAAAGAGGTGATCATGGAAAACCTTGCACCCTGTGGTGGGCACCCCTTGGTGCCTGCCACACCGTGCATGGTTGGAAAGAGAGGTCCCATGGGTACCCCCACAGACCCCCAACCGGAGGCCTCCGGGAGAAGGGGGGCCTGCTACGGGACCCCAAAGTCGGATTCCCTACAGCCGATCCATGTCGGACAGACTGATTCGGAAAGGCTGTGCGAATCGAACATCGTAATCGCTTGGTTGGAAATTGGAGTCTCCGAATGCCGTTCAGACACGAGTCGGAACCGAGTCGGACAGTCCTGGTGAACTGAGTGCTGCCTAGCGCCAATGCAGGCATCCTAACACCATGGTGCAAGGGTGCCTGCATTACAAGCAGGATTATTTTTGTGCAGGAAGGGAAAACGTCCTGCTCAAAAACAATACTCAGAGGCATTTTCCTCTTTCTACGTGTGCTGTAGAATGCAGTCCACTTAGAAAGAAGAAATAATACGAACAAATAAACATATTTTTCCTTGTTACGCCTCTGTTGGGATGGCGAACTATTTTGATGCATTCCCAGTTTTACTCTTTTTAGTAAATCTGGGAATGCACCAAAATCCGTGGGTGGATGCGTGGGAACGTCCACATTTCACCCATAGAACACCTTCCCAACGCAGAGTAAAACATGGCAGCAACTTGTGCAGCCTTCCGTTACTCTAGATTTACTAAGCCATGCAGAGGCACAGAAGGTGGCTTTGCATGGCTTAGTAAGTTTGACTTAAGGTCTAGCGTTGTCTTACATGATGCAAGGACAACGCAAGCCCTTTGTAAATCTGGGCCTAGGGTCTGATGTATGGAGGGTTTTTCCCATTCTGTGTTTATGGAAAAATGGGTTAGTACATATGGCCCTAAGTGCAGAGGCCCAAAGTCTTCATTAGAGCCCACCTTCAACTTTGTGCAATGCTAGGGTTGCCGAATACCAAGGGAGTCTAGTCTTGATTTCAACAGATATCTCTACCTCCACTCTATCCTCCATCACTTTACTTCCTCTTGCAGTTTCATTTTCATCAATGCTTTCCACCCTTGTCACTGTTGTTATATCTTTTTCTTCCTCCTTCTTTATCACTTTTCTGACTTTTTCTCTTTGCTCTGGGATAATGTCGGATGATGAAAAATAAGTACTGGTCCTATAAATTGACTGTCAGTTCCCACCACCTCCAAAGGCCGTAGCCAGAAGTATTTGCTTTCGGGTTCACAAATATTGTAATGACAACATGAAGCGAAGTTTTAGACTGGGGGGGCGGCCGATGTTGTATCGCCCTACCATTTTTGAAAAAATGCTGCAATACAATTGGTTTGTATGCTACGCATGTGGTGTGTTGTAGTAAAACCATGGCATAGCAGCCAATCGGCTGTGTCTTTTGTGAAATACACTTTTTCCCAGTCCTGGCTTTGTACCAAAGAACACTATGCATTCTGGGTCATTTAGTTTAATTTATCCTCGAGTGCAATGGCTATTAACTTTACCAAGCTAATGCCCATTTGGTCTGTTATATTGCAGAATTTCAGGGTGAGGTGCCATCTGGCTTATTTAAGATGCTTTACTAGATGTAATTATACAAAAAACAGAGCCCTGTGCTTGCGCTCTTTTACTGTCGCACTGCTAAAAGCGGGAACAACTCCCTCCAATATGTAATATTCATCCAGGTATTCCACAGTACTCTTTGTAATCAACATATTCATTATCATCCTTGTTGCTGACTTTTACATCATATTCTTCACCACAACGGAGACAGCAGGGCTCAATCTGTAATCTTTATTTGACGTTTCTGATACATGCTGTATGCCATTCTAGGCTTCGTACAACAGTACGTACACATTGATCTCCATATGAAATGAGCACACCGTATAATGTCCCAATGCATTTCGAGCCCTGGGAGCTCTTCATCAGGGGATTCTGAAACATGTAAAATGAACAGTTTTGACTCATCCAAACCATGGTAACACTTGTGAAATACCAGAAACATATATAAAGTTGTGCTGTACATGAAAACCCAATCTACTTAAAACACCCTCCCTTCACCCACATTAATGAAAATCATGATAATAAATACACCACCCTACTCCCCTCCTACCCAAACATACTTTCCCCTTGCAAAGTGCGCAAACATACCTCAAACCCATACACAACCCTAGCTGCAGAAACTCAACTCTCCTAACAAAATTCCACCCCTCCTTACCACTCCTCCGTTACTGCCTCCTTTCTTCATGTCACACCCACTCCCTCGCCTTGTCCCTCACTGTTAATCTCCATACTCACACTTACTAATTGTGAACTATCACCTAAAACACCATGCTCCCCTTAGCACACATACATACTCCCACTCATCCCTCTACCTCCTCCCCTTCACTTTCCTTCATTACCTATCTCCCTCATTGTTATCACACACCCTCCTTCACCTTATCCCTCACTATTAGTCTACTTACTACCTAATTGCAAGCAAACACATAATCTCTCCAATCCCACTTCCTTTTCAGCGTTAACACCTGTCTTCCTGCATAACATCCACTCACTTCCCCACACTTCAAAATACTTTCATTCCTCCCTCACAAATTCATGCTGTCCCCCGCTGTTTTCAAACAACCACCCGCAACAATCTCACCTGCTTCAGCATCTCTCCACACAGAAACTGCGTCCTCATTCTTCCGAAATAATAAATCCAAATGCTCTTCACTCACGTTCACTTAAATACCTACCAGACATACTCATTAACTCCCCACGTGACACCTTCACTCTTCGTACCCACCCGATATAATCATGAAACTACTCCTAAAAACTTCACATAAGGACTCTAACTCCCATAATACACTTCCCTTCCCCACGACAATTTCGAAATACCACTATCCACTCTTTTATAACTCCCAACAAAATTAAGTGTCAAATAAATAAACCTCCTTTCCATAACGCTGAAAAAAATAACCTACTATACATTCTTACTTTGCCCTTGAATCATTATAGCCACAATTCGTGACCATGCTCATTAAAGACACACGAATGGTGAACCATGCTTATGTGAAAACAGTACATGAAAAACAATACATAAAAACAGAAGTGAAAGGCACTCCTAAATGCCCTTGGAATCGATGAAACCTGTCCAAACTAAGGGGCCGATTCCGATCTCGGCCGTGAGGGCTCCGAATCGGATTCGGCTTAACCGGATCCGATTCGGAGCCCTATTTTCCGACCGATTCGTACGCGCGTCCAGGCGAGCGAGTACGATGTGAAATCGCCGACCGACTCGTCCGGGCGTCCCGACCGCTCCGACCGACTCGTTCCCGGGTCTAACCGCACCGACCGACTCGCTCGGACTCGACTCGCACCGCGCAATGGAGACGTTCCCCGGCCGGGTAAGTACGATGCGCGCCGCGAGCAGTCCGACCGAGCCGCGCACTCCGGCTCCAAAGAGCAGTCGGAGCCGTACTTTGGGGGTCCGTGTCGGACCCCCCTGTACGCGTAGCCGCGCGAGTCGCACACAGGGGGGACCCATGGGTCCCCCCTACCTGTGCGTGTACGGCACGAGTCGCTTCGCCGCGTACACGCTGTAGGGGGCGCCCTTGTCCGCCTCGCACCCATTGAGTCAATGGGAGCCCGCGTACGCGTTGTACGACAGGCTCCCATTGACTTCAATGGGAGTCCGACCGAATCGAGTCCGATGGCATACGTGCGCATCGTACTCGTTCGGTCGGGCTGCACGGGTCCGATTCGGTCGGAAATCTCTCCGGGTCCGGCTCGGTCGGTGAGATTTCCGGCCCGAATTGGAATTGGCCCCTTAATGTCCAGGAAATTTTAAAGTGCTTCATAATTGCGCTGTCTCCGTGGTGATAAACTCAGTCTTATCATGTTCTCCGATTTTTTAATGTGAATACTCCATCGATGGGGTGCAAAACCTCGTTGAGGCGATGATTCTAAGTAGAAAAGGCATGATGAGAATGCACTCCTTCCCTTAAAGTGAAACCTAACTTGCTAACTTGACTGAAACTTGCGTGCAAACAGTAATTGCGGATCGCCTCCAAACCACAAATACTACTAAGTATACAAAAAACAGAGCCCTGTGCTTGCGCTCTTTTACTGTCGCACTGCTAAAAGCGGGAACAACTCCCTCCAATATGTAATATTCATCCAGGTATTCCACAGTACTCTTTGTAATCAACATATTCATTATCATCCTTGTTGCTGACTTTTACATCATATTCTTCACCACAACGGAGACAGCAGGGCTCAATCTGTAATCTTTATTTGACGTTTCTGATAGGTTTCACTTTAAGGGAAGGAGTGCATTCTCATCATGCCTTTTTTACTAGATGTAATGACATTACGCCTTATTCGCATCTCAAAAGACAAACATGTTTCTTAATCTGTATCAGGCATTATACCTTGAGAATTGCAGTTTGTCCACAGTCTACCATGTAAATAAATGCCGACCACTTACAGGCGCGGTCGGTGGTAGGAGTGCCGGTCGGGCGGTGACGTGGGGCGGGGGAGGGACAGGGTGGGGGGTAGTAAACTACGGATTAAGGCCCAATACAGGTAAGTAAACATTTAAATACATAAAACGAATTTCGTTGTGAGCGCTGCATCGCCAAATGCGATGCAGTTCGCTGAGAAAACGAAGGACACTGAAAGAAAGAAATGGCAAAGAGAAAAAGAAGGACCCTTCATATTTTCTTCGTTTGTTCTCTCAGTGCCTCTTACTTTTGGTACCTCTTCTTATTTGCAGGGGCCCTTCTTTGTCAGGCTAGTTCAGGTGTCACTAGACCCACTTGCAGCCGCCACCTTCTGATGCGAATGCACAATTCTTAGAATCACACCTAAAAGGTTTGGATGAACTTTTCAGTTTTCTTTCATCAGAAGTATTAAGGAGTTTTACTTTTATTTCTCATATTTAGCTTGCCCTGAGGTGCAGCAGAGAGCTTTACATAGCATACGATAAGAGCCAATGTAATATTTAGTATTACATGTAGACAGTAGTTTATAAGCTTTAAAATGCAATATCGTATTAATGAGACTCATTGTTATAAAATTGAGGTGAGGCTAAAAAGAGTATTAAAATAGCCTGGGGTAGACAGAAGAAGCAGCTATCACATGCCTGGTATAGTGGCTGTGGGAATGTACTACCACTTTCATGGTTCTGTCATTCGTTCCTCTTTTATTGCATGTTTTATAAAAAGAAGTGAATTTTTCTAAGGTCCTGATGATTGCCCATACATCTCAGCTGAGGGTTCTGTTGGCAGAAACATGTTGACCAATGGCACACAAAAGCAGGGTCAGTTGACTGCTGCTGTGTCTTTTCACTCCTTTTAATCCTGACCCAGGCAGTCAAGAATAAAGTTGTATGCCTGCTTTGGAGTTAGTTGTAATCACTTTGTTCACATCTTGTTCACATACTCCACACTCTTCTAGCCTCACCTCCCTGCTGTCTCCATAGGGATTATTTCCATATACCAAAACATCCGAAGAGCTCCTCCCAATTAGAGAGGGAGTTGTAGCCCGCCTATGCTGAAGCATGCCGCCTATGGTGGGTGAGGGATTCAATCCTAATAAAGGGATACTCCTTTAGATATTGTAGGTTCTGAAGTTGTTCTTTGTGTCAGACCCTGGTGTTTCATTGTGTGAATGAATGTTGCAAACTGGTTACTGTGAGGCTCTGTCATTATCCTGAGAAGAATTTTTTAATTTGAGGCCAATTATTTTAGGGGGTGTTAGACCTGAGATCCTTGGTGTGTTTTTCCCCCAAACATTTTGCCTTCCCCGCTCCTGATACCTGAATTCATTTTTGTTGGCTTTTGGACTCTTAGTGCACTTTATCACTGTTAAGTAGCGCTAAGGTGCTTGCGCGCTCTACTTCAAACATGGTAAAATTGGACTACACCTAAATGGAACATTTTATTTGCTTGTAAGTCCCTAGTAAATGGTACTACCTGTACCCAGGGCCTGTAAATTAACTGGTGGTAGTGGGCAGCAGGAAACAGCCTTTACAACGCGGCTGTTACATCGCGTTACTGTTACAACGACCGCGTTGTTACAACGCGATGCCTTTACCACGCAAGTCATTAGATCGACTTGCTCTAGATGGCGCTCCAACCGAAGGAATAGTGTAATTTACTATTCCAACACCTTCCCTACTGTTGCGCCTGGGTGGAGTTGGAATAGTAAATTATACTATTCCTAAGGTTGGAGAGCCATCTAGAGCAAGTCGATCTAATGACTTGCGTGGTAAAGGTATCGCGTTCTAACAACGCGGTCGTTGTAACGACCGCGTTGTAATGGAACGCGAAGTAAAAGCATGCGTTGTAGCATGCTATATTCGTGGGCAGCAGCACTGCTTGTGCCACCTACTAAACAAGCTCTTTAAAACATATCTCAGCCCTGCCACTACAGCCTGTCATGCAATTTAAAACTGCCATTTCGACCTGGCAAAATAAACTTTTCGCCAAGCTTAAACCTTCCCTTTTAATAGTTATAAGTCACCTTTAGGGTAGGCCCTAAAAGCTCTAGGGGAGGGTCTACTTATTTTAAAGGAAGAACATTTGTGTGTACATTTTACATGTCCTGACAGTGGAAAACCCCCATAAAGTTGTTTTTCACTGTTGTATGGCCTATATCTCCCACTGATTAACACTAGGTTACCTAATTACATTTAATAAGTGCTAAGTTTAGATTGGGAGCAGATGGAATTTTGCTGTTTACACTCAAATGAATTGCGGTGTAAGATTCCCTTTAATGGTGAAGTCAGATTTTAAGTCACAATTCAGAAAATGCAATTTTAGAATGTTGGCATTTCCTTATCCCACCCAACTGTGCCTTTCTGCCAATGTCTTCAATTGGATGGCTGTGAATGGCTCTGCTGTTGAGGTTTGTGTATTGCTTCCAAACAATGAGTCAAAGGCGGCTTACGTGTGAACAGTTGGATGGGGGGGAGCTCGACCCAGTCTCATTAACACTTCAAAGGGCTTTGCCTACAGCACCCACAAAGAAACCTGACACCAGGCCTGCTCTTCCTTTTTTTCCCCCCATATTGTTTGGAGCCTGGATTAGGGGAAGAACTTTTAGGCACCAGCGTTGGTGGTAGGACAGAGAGTTCCCCCACGCAAAGGTTGGCACCGAGTGTAAATATTGGACCTCCAGAGCCACTCATGAAAACATTCCTGGCCCTATGGAAGATTAAGAAGAAGGACTGCCCTGCTGTCAGAGAACTGTCCTGCTGCTTGAAGGACTAGTTTGCTGTCTGAAGAAAGAAGACTAGACCTGCTTGCCTTGATCCCATACTATCCAGGCACTCCAAGGACCAGTTGGCTGATGCCCTGTGTAAGCTACAGGGAGACAATAATCTTCAGAGACCTCCTTGCAACTGCCCAGCTGACCAACTGGATCTGCCTGGATCTTCCTGAGTTTTGCTGCTGGCCTCTGCTGGCGTGAGCCCTGATCCCCAAGAGGCAACCCCCAGGTCCTGAACCCTTGGTTTACATCATTGGAAGCTCCTCAAGGCACAAAAGTGAAAATCCTGAAGTTTGGGCTCCTCACAACCGTGAACTGACCCCTTCATGCTGAATCTCTTTGCCCACGATGCCCGCCATTGCAAACTTCCAGTGAGACCTGCTCTTTGCGCCAACAGCAATTGCTCAAAACGACCATTAACGCGAGACCTGAACTTTGTGCTACAGCAATGACAGCCAGAGACGGCTGCCAACACCAAGCTTCAGTGACGATTGGGTCTTTGCTCTACAGCAATGACCGTACGCAATGCTCAACCTGCTCTTTGCACCAAAATACTCCTCCTCTTGGCCTCTACAAATGCGAATGGAACTCTTTGTGCCAATCTTAAAGGGTAACTTTTCATCTTGAGTATGTGATTCCCTGTATTCAACTTGCATTCCATCAAGGTCATCTTAAATTTGGGACTTTCTTCCGGTGAAGTGCCAACAGATGAGCATGAGTGGCACTTTGTGCTTTGAGGCACTATTTTCACTAAAAACTATAATATTGAATAACTCTGGGTCTCCTGATTGGATTTTTGTTGTCCTGGTTTCGTTTCATTTATTAAAATGTACTCTATGTTTATAAATTGGTCTGGGATTTTTCTTGTGTTTGTTTTCACTTAATTACTGTTGGTGTGCTACATAAATACTTTACATAATGCCTCTGAATTATGCCTGACTGCTTTGGGCCAGTCTACCAGAGGGTTAAGCACAGGTTCATTTAGTGACCTTTGTGGTTCACTCTGGAAAAGATTGTAGTTGGTGTCTCCCACCCCTCTCAACCACTAACCTAATTTCTTATTGGGGCCACAGCCAAATGTGGGCTAGTTGGGCCTCCATGTCCCTCCTGCCACAGCCGTGCCTCTTCCAACCACTGGCGCAAATTAAGCTCTGAATTGTTGAGACCTCTGTAGCATGCACACATGTGTTTTTCATGTCTTATTATTATTACATGCACATTGAAGGCCATGTTAGTGGACTGCCTTTAGGGGAGTGCCTTAGGGGAGTTACCCTAAGAAAGCCAGCTGGATGCAAGGATGTTTTAAAAAAATAATGTGGCGGGGCTGACCTGTCCCGACATCAGGGTGCACCTTCTCCCCAAATGTCCCAAAAGTATTTTTGCCCTCCATGCGGGGCGTAGAGCATCCCCAAGGCAAGTGAGGAGAAATTTGGATTCTTATGGGTGTAGTTTGACATGTGGACCAGCAGAAAGGGTGTACATTTTAATTTTTGCCATGGTTAATAGCTGAACTATTTGTGCTTTAGGTTAGCCAAAAACCATAGAACCCTACAAACCTTGGTCATTTCTGAAATCTTGAGACCCAGGTGAACCCAGAGTGGTTTACTTGAGTAAATCCCAGTAAATTGTCTTACCCAAAATGCCCTGAAAACCTCAAACTTTGGCTAAAGTCACATATTTTCCTCAAATTTCTAAGGCAAAGTTTCAGAATCTGCGGAGATCCAAAAAATTCCTACCACCCAGTATTCCTACATTCCTCCTGATAAAAATAGCATCCCTCTTGTGTGGCAGGGCCTAGCACCTAGAATAGAATCAGATCAAACCAAGGAACAGGGGAAGTACATATTGACTATGTATGGTAACAGTTTTCATCTTTTTTTGTTGTGGGAGCTAGGCCCAGCCACACAAGTGGGGTACCTTTTTATTGGAAAAAGAGTGGAAACACTGGATGATAAACATGTAATTGATCCTCACAGATTCTGGAATTTTCCCTCATAGAAATATTAGAGAAATGCATGTTTTAGCCACTGTTTGGTGTTTGCAGAACATTCTGGGTCCAAAAACGTAGAGAGATCCAAGCAAGTCACATTAGCCTAGATTGCCCTGAGTGTCCAGCTTTCAGAAATATCTGGAAGTAATAGTTTGTCTTGGGTGACAGCCGAGCCCAGGCCTGAAAACTGCTGCTACCCTCATTACCAAAATGGGTCGATTTTGGTGCCACAAATTTGATGTCACCACTTTGAATCTTGAGACCTTATTCTGTCATTCCTGCAAGGCATGCCCTCACAAGAGGGGTAATGCTTTTATCAGTAGAAGTTTTGGTAAACAGAATAGTAGAACATTTGTAATTAGCCATTGGATGTCTCTACATTTTCGACTTCCTTATGAAAGCCTGTCTACAAGAAAAAACACATTTATCAAAATGCCTTCTGTATCAATTGATAGTATGGGTAATACAAAATTTAGATTTTGACCAAATGACCCCTATTATTAAACTCAGTAACTTAAAAACCTTATAAACACAAAAAAATCATAGGTCTCCTTCATACCAATTTTCATTTTATCATATCAATTGAAGTATAGTTATAAGTTGCAGCTCAGTTGTTGACTGTGGCTATCAGTTGCTATTGGAAATCTAACAAATACCATATATATCTGTGTAACCATAAGGGTCTGACAGACTTTATGCTATATAACTTTTGTAAATCAGTGCAAAAAATTACAGGTGAAAACATTGTCAAATATTCATAGTTTTTCCTATTTTTTACATTATTTTTGATTTCAACAATTCTTTTTTAGGTCAATTATGAGCAATCTACACAAATGACCCCCTGCTGAATTCAGAATCTTGCCTAGTTTTCAGAAATGTAAAACTTCCCTGGTTCACCCATGGTTCACCCATAGTTTTCACACCTGTTTCCACCACAAGCTGCAAGTAGGCTGAAACGACATAAAGAAGGAATGGACTAACACTTGAAAAATGCAAAAGCTTTGGTATACAATGTTTTGTTGCCAAGTCTAGTTCTTACTGGTAGCTGGGAAGATTATGGTTTTAGCACAGCAAATCTTTTGTTAATGTCATTTTTATGTAAACAAAACATACTCTTTTCTGCACAGCACATTTTTCCCCATGCATCTAAGTTCCAATCTAGTTCCCTTCAGAGGAATCCATAAACCCTGGATACCTTTAGAACCTCCAACATGTGGGGGGAAAAGGACACACATTTGGTATGGATTCTTCTTATGGGAAAAAAGGTTCCCCAAACATTAACAAAGGGCTCAACACTGGGACAGGAAAAGTCTTCGCAGCTAATTAAAGGCCAGATCTAAATAAAATGGCAATAGGCATCCACATTAAGGCTCTAATTGGAGACGTTTGCTTTTTAGACACTGCAGCTTCTTGCATGTGCAGAGGGCCTACCTGCTAGCTCTTGAAAGAAAGGTATGGCAACGAGGGCTGCAATGAATGAGGCTGGGGCTAGAACAGGGCAAACCTTTAATCGGCTTGTGTCCATGAAATAGTCTGGACAACAAGCCATGATTTATCCACTTTTGAGCACTCTTGAGTCAGAACCTGTAAAGTAGCAGTCCGTCTGTGGAGCTAGCACAGGAAACAGGGTGGAGAACTAACACTGCTTCTTTTGAGAGTACATGCAATGGACGCATTGGTTGGGCTCAGTTGATGTCAAGCAAGCAGACACCTTCCGCATAAGTCGAAAGATACATAGTTGTAGTCAACCTATCAGGGACCCATTCCCGTTTGGGAATGTTTTATCATCACTTTCCAATTGGTGGTTAAGGGCTGAATGCACAAAGCCTTTTTGGAGTTGCAAACGGCCCAAATCACAGGCCATTTATCAATGTGAAATGGCCTTTTCTAATGTATCAAACCTAACTTGCGATTCGGTAAACATTATCGAATATAAATTTGGGATTACTGACAGAATAGCGACGGACCGAATATCGACCTACAAGAATATCGAGTACAGAATATCGATGGACAGAATATCGACATCCTATCTCTACAAAGGTAAGTACAAAAATATTGAAACCAAAATATCGTTGTTTAAAATATCGTTGTTTAAAATATCGTTTTTTTTTAAATGTCTTAAAAATAATATAAAATTAATTAAATAATAAATATAATTAATAAAAACATAGTTAGAATTATTTTAAAAAGTTAAAAATGATAAATAATAAATGTAATATATAAATTAAACATACATATTTAAAATATATATATATATATAAACTTATTAATATTAATAAATACATATTTTATTTAATTATAAAATGTTAGAAACATAAAAAAATTATAAATACATATATATATATACATAAACCTGTAATATAAATATAAAAATAAAATATGTATATAATAAATTAAAATATTAAAATTAATATTTATTTGTAAAAAAATATTTTACACTACATTAACTATAACAGTAGGGAAAATGTTGGATAGCGTAGGGGATAAAATTACTATTCCCACTCCAGAGAGTGCAACAGTAGGGAAAGTGTTGGATAGCGGAGGGGAATAATTTACTATTCCCACTCCAGCAAGTGCAACAGTAGGGAAAATGTTGGATAGCGGAAGGGAATCATTTACTATTCCCACTCCACGGAGTGTAACAGTAGGGAAAGTGTTGGATAGCGGAGGGGTTAAAATTACTATTCCCACTCCAGTAATTGCAACAGTAGGGAAAGTGTTGGATAGCGTGAGGGTAAAAATTACTATTCCCACTCCAGCAAATGCACCAGTAGGGAAAGTGTTGGATAGCGGGTGGGTAAAAATTACTATTCCCACTCCAGTGAGTGCAACAGTAGGGAAAGTGTTGGATAGTGGAGAGGTAAAAATTAATATTCCCACTCCAACGAGTGTAACAGTAGGGAAAGTGTTGGATAGCGGAGTGGTAAAATTTACTATTCCTACTCCAGTGAGTGCAACAGTAGGGAAAGTGTTGGATAGCGGGTGGGTAAAAATTACTATTCCCACTCCAGTGAGTGCAACAGTAGGGAAAGTGTTGGATAGCGGGGAGGTAAAAATGTATATTCCCACTCCAACGAGTGTAACAGTAGAGAAAGTGTTGGATAGCGGGTGGTTAAAATTATTATTCCCACTCCAACGAGTGTAACAGTAGGGAAAGTGTTGGATAGCAGAGGGGTAAAAATTGCTATTCCCACTCCAGTAATTGCAACAGTAGGGAAAGTGTTGGATAGCGGGTAGGTAAAAATTACTATTCCCTCTCCAGTGAGTGCAACAGTAGGGAAAGTGTTGGATAGCGGGTGGGTAAAAATTACTATTCCCACTCTAGCGAGTGCAACAGTAGGGAAAGTGTTGGATAGCGGGGGGGTAAAAATTACTATTCCCACTCCAGTGAGTGCAACAGTAGGGAAAGTATTGGCTAGCGGGTGGGTAAAAATTACAATTCCCACTCCAGCGAGTGCAACAGTAGGGAAAGTGTTGGATAGCGTGTGGGAATAATTTACTATTCCCACTCCACCAAGTTTAACAGTAGGGAAAGTGTTGGATAGCGTAGGGGAATAATTTACTATTCACACTCCAGCAAATGCAACAGTAGGGAAAGTGTTGGATTGCGGAGGGGAATAATTTAGTATTCCCACTCCTGCAAAATAATTAACATTAATTAACAAATAATTAATTTGTCAAAAATAATTAACCTCCCAACATATTCCCCTATAAACGACACCACCAATATTATAAAATATTACACAATTAACATAATTAATTAACAATTAATTAATTAATTAATTAATAACAATTAACAAGCAAATTAAAAACCATCAAAAATAAATTAGATCACACAATTAACACTATAAAATAACTTTAAATAAATATTATATACAAAAATAATAACATTTTTATTAAAATGAAATTACTTCCCACCCTACTCCCTATCAACCCACAACCCGCTCCTAAAAAAATTAAACAATTAACATATTTACCAATTAATTATTAATATCCAATTAATAACTAATTAATAACATTTTTACACAATTAACAACATAACATATTATTACATAAATATTAATTAATACAATTCCTAATTAATTAATTATAATTAAATTACTTCCCACCCTACTCCCCTATAAAACCAAACCCGCTCCTAAAAAAATTACACAATGAACATATTTACCAAATAATTATTAATTATTAATAACCAATTAAAAATTAATTAATTAACAATATAAATTATTAAATACAAAAATATTAATTAATAAAATCATTAATTAATTTCAATTAAATTACTTCCCACCCTATTCCCCTATAAACCCACAACTCGCTACAGAACTAAAATACGCAAAAATTAATTAACATAAAATTAATTGCTTGTAAAAAATTCAAACATACATTAGAAAAATAATCTATACTTTTAACACATATTCTAACATACAAAACACAAAAAAAAAATCAATATTATAAACAACGATATTTTTACTTACGATATTACTAACTTCGATATTAAGTAAAACGATATTTCTTACCTGCATGTCGATATTCTTGTTGACGATATTCTTGCAGGTCGATATTCTGTCACATCGAAATATTATGGCATATCGATATTTAAAACTCGATATTATGTCTGTATACCATAAATTTGGGTTTGCAACCTAATAATGATTTGCTATTTGGAAAGGGCGTGTGTAGTGCGCCCCTTCCAAATACCAATTGTACTCGTATGAACTAATGTTTTCCTACTGAAATACGGTAGAAAAACATACATACTTTACCACCACGTGGAAACCTATTGGCAAATGGGAAGGGGTCCCCTTCCCCTTTGAAAATGTTTTAAAAATATTTGGACCACTCCCTACTCTTAAAAAATAAAAATGAAACATTTCATTTTTTATTTTTGAACACGCCCCGTTTTTCTTTAAGGATAGGGGCTGCATTTTAAAAAAAAGATTGCTTTACTTAAAAGCAGTCAAAGACATGGTGGTCTGCTGACCCCAGCAGGCCGCCATCCCTTTAATGGCAGCAAACTCTAGAGGGTCACACCTGCGACATGCATCATTATTATTCAAGAGGTAGGTCGAATTGCAACCCACTATAAGTTGGTAATTTGCAAAACGACTTATCAGTACATAGGTCGCTTTGCAAATTACCGCACTTGTTGCAAAAATACTGGTTGCAATTTGCAACCGGTATTTTGCAACCAGTTGTACGTACATCTAGCCTCACCATATTTATATTTTGTGACTGGAACTCAGTTGCAAAACATTAATATATACTACTGGAACTTGGTATATGAAGGGAGGTTCAAAAACATTCCCCTTCCAAATTCCAAATTGTTAATGCAAATTGTGATTCGCTAACAAGTTACTGAATAACATCCATCAACTGTTGTTTTTGCATTTGTCACCCCGAGTGGGACGGGTATGCCCAGACGTGGGTCCCGTGATCTCCATGCCACTGGAATCTAGCTATCCTGGCTGAAGAGGGGTGAAACCCCGAAACCGGTCCTAGGATGCTTGTTTCCAGTCCAGGGAGGACCTGGCTTGGCAGTTCGGGCTGGACTGTTCCCATGAGGCACAGGGTCAAGACTGATTTGCATATGGCTGGGTTCAAGCTGGAATGGCATGGTGAGCAAAAAAACGATGGATTTAGGCCCAGATCTCTGTACTGGGGTGAATGTATGACATTGTTCTGCATTCTGTCCATCAACTGTTGTTTTTGCATTTGTCACCCCGAGTGGGACGGGTATGCCCAGACGTGGGTCCCGTGCTCTCCATGCCACTGGAATCAAGCTATCCAGGCTGAAGAGGGGTGAAACCCCGAAACCGGTCCTAGGATGCTTGTTTCAAGTCCAGGGAGGACCTGGCTTGGCAGTTCGGGCTGGACTGTTCCCATGAGGCACAGGGTCAAGACTGATTTGCATATGGCTGGGTTCAAGCTGGAATGGCATGGTGAGCAAAAAAACGACGGATTTAGGCCCAGATCTATGTACTGGGGTGAATGTATGACATTGTTCTGCATTCTGTCCATCAACTGTTGTTTTTGCATTTGTCACCCTGAGTGGGACGGGTATGCCCAGACGTGGGTCCCGTGCTCTCCATGCCACTGGAATCAAGCTATCCTGGCTGAAGAGGGGTGAAACCCCGAAACCGGTCCTAGGATGCTTGTTTCCAGTCCAGGGAGGGCCTGGCTTGGCAGTTCGGGCTGGACTGTTCCCATGAGGCACAGGGTCAAGACTGATTTGCATATGGCTGGGTTCAAGCTGGAATGGCATGGTGAGCAAAAACGATGGATTTAGGCCCAGATCTCTGTACTGGGGTGAATGTATGACATTGTTCTGCATTCTGTCCATCAACTGTTGTTTTTGCATTTGTCACCCCGAGTGGGACGGGTATGCCCAGACGTGGGTCCCGTGCTCTCCATGCCACTGGAATCAAGCTATCCTGGCTGAAGAGGGGTGAAACCCCGAAACAGGTCCTAGGATGCTTGTTTCCAGTCCAGGGAGGACCTGGCTTGGCAGTTCGGGCTGGACTGTTCCCATGAGGCACAGGGTCAAGACTGATTTGCATATGGCTGGGTTCAAGCTGGAATGGCATGGTGAGCAAAAAACGATGAATTTAGGCCCAGATCTCTGTACTGGGGTGAATGTATGACATTGTTCTGCATTCTGTCCATCAACTGTTGTTTTTGCATTTGTCACCCCGAGTGGGACGGGTATGCCCAGACGTGGGTCCCGTGCTCTCAATGCCACTGGAATCAAGCTATCCTGGCTGAAGAGGGGTGAAACCCCGAAACCGGTCCTAGGATGCGTGTTTCCATTCCAGGGAGGACCTGGCTTGGCAGTTCGGGCTGGTCTGTTCCCATGAGGCACAGGGTCAAGACTGATTTGCATATGGCTGGGTTCAAGCTGGAATGGCATGGTGAGCAAAAAAACGATGGATTTAGGCCCAGATCTCTGTACTGGGGTGAATGTATGACATTGTTCTGCATTCTGTCCATCAACTGTTGTTTTTGCATTTGTCACCCCGAGAGGGACGGGTATGCCCAGTCGTGGGTCCCGTGCTCTCCATGCCACTGGAATCAAGCTATCCTGGCTGAAGAGGGGTGAAGTCCCGAAACCGATCCTAGGATGCTTGTTTCCAGTCCACGGAGGACCTGGCTTGGCAGTTCGGGCTGTACTGTTCCCATGAGGCACAGGGTCAAGACTGATTTGCATATGGCTGGGTTCAAGCTGAAAAGGCATGGTGAGCAAAAAAACGATGGATTTAGGCCCAGATCTCTGTACTGGGGTGAATGTATGACATTGTTCTGCAATCTGTCCATCAACTGTTGTTTTTGCATTTGTCACCCCGAGTGGGACGGGTATGCCCAGACATGGGTCCCGTGCTCTCCATGCCACTGGAATCAAGCTATCCTGGCTGAAGAGGGGTGGAACCCCGAAACCGGTCCTAGGATGCTTGTCTCCAGTCAAGGGAGGACCTGGCTTGGCAGTTCGGGCTGGACTGTTCCCATGAGGCACAGGGTCAAGACTGATTTGCATATGGCTGGGTTCAAGCTGGAATGGCAAGGTGAGCAAAAAAACGATGGATTTAGGCCCAGATCACTGTACTGGGGTGAATGTATGACATTGTTCTGCATTCTGTCCATCAACTGTTGTTTTTGCATTTGTCACCCCGAGTGGGACGGGTATGCCCAGACGTGGGTCCCGTGCTCTCCATGCCACTGGAATCAAGCTATCCTGGCTGAAAAGGGGTGAAACCCCGAAACTGGTCCTAGGATGCTTGTTTCCAGTCCAGGGAGGACCTGGCTTGGCAGTTCGGGCTGGACTGTTACCATGAGGCACAGGGTCAAGACCGATTTGCATATGGCTGGGTTCAAGCTGGAATGGCATGGTGAGCAAAAAAACGATAGATTTAGGCCCAGATCTCTGTACTGGGGTGAATGTATGACATTGTTCTGCATTCTGTTCATCAACTGTTGTTTTTGCATTTGTCACCCCGAGTGGGACGGGTATGCCCAGACGTGGGTCCCATGCTCTCCATGCCACTGGAATCAAGCTATCCTGGCTGAAGAGGGGTGAAACCCCGAAACCGGTCCTAGGATGCTTGTTTCCAGTCCAGGGAGGACCTGGATTGGCAGTTCGGGCTGGACTGTTCCCATGAGGCACAGGGTCAAGACTGATTTGCATATGGCTGGGTTCAAGCTGGAATGACATGGTGAGCAAAAAAACGATGGATTTAGGCCCAGATCTCTGTAATGGGGTGAATGTATGACATTGTTCTGCATTCTGTCCATCAACTGTTGTTTTTGCATTTGTCACCCCGAGTGGGACGGGTATGCCCAGACGTGGGTCCTGTGCTCTCCATGCCACTGGAATCAAGCTATCCTGGCTGAAGAGGGGTGAAACCCAGAAACAGGTCCTAGGATGTTTGTTTCCAGTCCAGGGAGGACCTGGCTTGGCAGTTCGGGCTGGACTGTTCCCATGAGGCACAGGGTCAAGACTGATTTGCCTATGGCTGGGTTCAAGCAGGAATGGCATGGTGAGCAAAGAAACGATGAATTTAGGCCCAGATCTCTGTACTGGGGTGAATGTATGACATTGTTCTGCATTCTGTCCATCAACTGTTGTTTTTGCATTTGTCACCCCGAGTGGGACGGGTATGCCCAGACGTGGGTCCCGTGCTCTCCATGCCACTGGAATCAAGCTATCCTGGCTGAAGAGGGGTGAAACCCCGAAACCGGTCCTAGGATGCTTGTTTCCAGTCCAGGGAGGACCTGGCTTGGCAGTTCGGGCTGGTCTGTTCCCATGAGGCACAGGGTCAAGACTGATTTCCATATGGCTGGGTTCAAGCTGGAATGGCATGGTGAACAAAAACATTATGGATTTAGGCCCAGATCTCTGTACTGGGGTGAATGTATGACATTGTTCTGCATTCTGTCCATCAACTGTTGTTTTTGCATTTGTCACCCTGAGTGGGACGGGTATGCCCAGACGTGGGTCCTGTGCTCTCCATGCCACTGGAATTAAGCTATCCTGGCTGAAGAGGGGTGAAACCCCGAAACCGGTCATAGGATGCTTGTTTCCAGTCCAGGGAGGACCTGGCTTGGCAGTTCGGGCTGGACTGTTCCCATGAGGCACAGGGTCAAGACTGATTTGCATATGGCTGGGTTCAAGCTGGAATGGCATGGTGAGCAAAAAAACGATGGATTTAGGCCCAGATCTCTGTACTGGGGTGAATGTATGACAGTGTTCTGCATTCTGTCCATCAACTGTTGTTTTTGCATTTGTCACACCGAGTGGGACGGGTATGCCCAGACGTGGGTCCCGTGCTCTCCATGCCACTGGAATCAAGCTATCCTGGCTGAAGAGGGGTGAAACCCCGAAACTGGTCCTAGGATGCTTGTTTCCAGTCCAGGGAGGACCTGGCTTGGCAGTTCGGGCTGGACTGTTACCATGAGGCACAGGGTCAAGACCGATTTGCATATGGCTGGGTTCAAGCTGGAATGGCATGGTGAGCAAAAACGATGGATTTAGGCCCAGATCTCTGTACTGGGGTGAATGTATGACATTGTTCTGCATTCTGTTCATCAACTGTTGTTTTTGCATTTGTCACCCCTAGTGGGACGGGTATGCCCAGACGTGGGTCCCATGCTCTCCATGCCACTGGAATCAAGCTATCCTGGCTGAAGAGGGGTGAAACCCCGAAACCGGTCCTAGGATGCTTGTTTCCAGTCCAGGGAGGACCTGGATTGGCAGTTCGGGCTGGACTGTTCCCATGAGGCACAGGGTCAAGACTGATTTGCATATGGCTGGGTTCAAGCTGGAATGACATGGTGAGCAAAAAACGATGGATTTAGGCCCAGATCTCTGTAATGGGGTGAATGTATGACATTGTGCTGCATTCTGTCCATCAACTGTTGTTTTTGCATTTGTCACCCCGAGTGGGACGGGTATGCCCAGACGTGGGTCCCGTGCTCTCAATGCCACTGGAATCAAGGTATCCTGGCTGAAGAGGGGTGAAACCCCGAAACCGGTCCTAGGATGCATGTTTCCAGTCCAGGGAGGACCTGGCTTGGCAGTTCGGGCTGGTCTGTTCCCATGAGGCACAGGGTCAAGACTGATTTGCATATGGCTGGGTTCAAGCTTGAATGGCATGGTGAGCAAAAAAACGATGGATTTAGGCCCAGATCTCTGTACTGGGGTGAATGTATGACATTGTTCTGCATTCTGTCCATCAACTGTTGTTTTTGCATTTGTCACCCGAGTGGGACGGGTATGCCCAGACGTGGGTCCTGTGCTCTCCATGCCACTGGAATCAAGCTATCCTGGCTGAAGAGGGGTGAAACCCCGAAACAGGTCCTAGGAAGCTTGTTTCCAGTCCAGGGAGGACCTGGCTTGGCAGTTCGGGCTGGACTGTTCCCATGAGGCACAGGGTCAAGACTGATTTGCCTATGGCTGGGTTCAATCAGGAATGGCATGGTGAGCAAAGAAACGATGAATTTAGGCCCAGATCTCTGTACTGGGGTGAATGTATGACATTGTTCTGCATTCTGTCCATCAACTGTTGTTTTTGCATTTGTCACCCAGAGTGGGACGGGTATGCCCAGACGTGGGTCCCGTGCTCTCAATGCCACTGGAATCATGCTATCCTGGCTGAAGAGGGGTGAAACCCCGAAACCGGTCCTAGGATGCTTGTTTCCAGTCCAGGGAGGACCTGGCTTGGCAGTTCGGGCTGGTCTGTTCCCATGAGGCACAGGGTCAAGACTGATTTGCATATGGCTGGGTTCAAGCTGGAATGGCATGGTGAGCAAAAAAACGATGGATTTAGGCCCAGATCTCTGTACTGGGGTGAATGTATGACATTGTTCTGCATTCTGTCCATCAACTGTTGTTTTTGCATTTGTCACCCCGAGTGGGACGGGTATGCCCAGACGTGGGTCCTGTGCTCTTCATGCCACTGGAATTAAGCTATCCTGGCTGAAGAGGGGTGAAACCCCGAAACCGGTCATAGGATGCTTGTTTCCAGTCCAGGGAGGACCTGGCTTGGCAGTTCGGGCTGGACTGTTCCCATGAGGCACAGGGTCAAGACTGATTTGCATATGGCTGGGATCAAGCTGGAATGGCATTGTGAGCAAAAAAACGATGGATTTAGGCCCAGATCTCTGTACTGGGGTGAATGTATGACAGTGTTCTGCATTCTGTCCATCAACTGTTGTTTTTGCATTTGTCACCCCGAGTGGGACGGGTATGCCCAGACGTGGGTCCCGTGCTCTCCATGCCACTGGAATCAAGCTATCCTGGCTGAAGAGGGGTGAAACCCCGAAACTGGTCCTAGGATGCTTGTTTCCAGTCCAGGGAGGACCTGGCTTGGCAGTTCGGGCTGGACTGTTACCATGAGGCACAGGGTCAAGACCGATTTGCATATGGCTGGGTTCAAGCTTGAATGGCATGGTGAGCAAAAAAACGATGGATTTAGGCCCAGATCTCTGTACTGGGGTGAATGTATGACATTGTTCTGCATTCTGTCCATCAACTGTTGTTTTTGCATTTGTCACCCCGAGTGGGACGGGTATGCCCAGACATGGGTCCCATGCTCTCCATGCCACTGGAATCAAGCTATCCTGGCTGAAGAGGGGTGAAACCCCGAAACCGGTCCTAGGATGCTTGTTTCCAGTCCAAGGAGGACCTGGATTGGCAGTTCGGGCTGGACTGTTCCCATGAGGCACAGTGTCAAGACTGATTTGCATGTGGCTGGGTTCAAGCTGGAATGACATGGTGAGCAAAAAAATGATGGATTTAGGCCCAGATCTCTGTACTGGGGTGAATGTATGACATTGTTCTGCATTCTGTCCATCAACTGTTGTTCTTGCATTTGTCACCCCGAGTGGGACGGGTATGCCCAGACGTGGGTCCCGTGCTCTCCATGCCACTGGAATCAAGCTATCCTGGCTGAAGAGGGGTGAAACCCCGAAACCGGTCCTAGGATGCTTGTTTCCAGTCCAGGGAGGACCTGGCTTGGCAGTTCGGGCTGAACTGTTCCCATGAGGCACAGGGTCAAGACTGATTTGCATATGGCTGGGTTCAAGCTGGAATGGCATGGTGAGGAAAAAAACGATGGATTTAGGCCCAGATCTCTGTACTGGGGTGAATGTATGACATTGTTCTGCATTCTGTCCATCAACTGTTGTTTTTGCATTTGTCACCCCCAGTGGGACGGGTATGCCCAGACGTGGGTCCCGTGCTCTCCATGCCACTGGAATCAAGCTATCCTGGCTGAAGAGGGGTGAAACCCCGAAACCGGTCCTAGGATGCTTGTTTCCAGTGCAGGGAGGACCTGGCTTGGCAGTTCGGGCTGGACTGTTCCCATGAGGCACAGGGTCAAGACTGATTTGCATATGGCTGGGTACAAGCTGGAATGGCATAGTGAGCAAAAAAACGATGGATTTAGGCCCAGATATCTGTACTGGGGTGAATGTATGACATTGTTCTGCATTCTGTCCATCAACTGTTGTTTTTGCATTTGTCACCCCGAGTGGGACGGGTATGCCCAGACGTGGGTCCCGTGCTCTCCATGCCACTGGAATCAAGCTATCCTGGCTGAAGATGGGTGAAACCCCAAAACCGGTCCTAGGATGCTTGTTTCCAGTCCAGGGAGGACCTGGCTTGGCAGTTCGGGCTGGACTGTTCCCATGAGGCACAGGGTCATGACTGATTTGCATATGGCTGGGTTCAAGCTGGAATGGCATGGTGAGCAAAAAAACGATGGATTTAGGCCCAGATCTCTGTACTGGGGTGAATGTATGACATTGTTCTGCATTCTGTCCATCAACTGTTGTTTTTGCATTTGTCACCCCGAGTGGGACGGGTATGCCCAGACGTGGGTCAAGTGCTCTCCATGCCACTGGAATCAAGCTATCCTGGCTGAAGAGGGGTGAAACCCCGAAACCGGTCCTAGGATGCTTCTTTCCAGTCCAGGGAGGACCTGGCTTGGCAGTTCGGGCTGGACTGTTCCCATGAGGCACAGGGTCAAGCTGGAATGGCATGGTGAGCAAAAAAACGATGGATTTAGGCCCAGATCTCTGTACTGGGGTGAATGTATCACATTGTTCTGCATTCTGTCCATCAACTGTTGTTTTTGCATTTGTCACCCCGAATGGGACGGGTATGCCCAGACGTAGGTCCCGTGCTCTCCATGCCACTGGAATCAAGCTATCCTGGCTGAAGAGGGGTGAAACCCCGAAACCGGTCCTAGGATGCTTGTTTCCAGTCCAGGGAGGACCTGGCTTGGCAGTTCGGGCTGGACTGTTCCCATGAGGCACAGGGTCAAGAATGATTTGCATATGGCTGGGTTCAAGCTGGAATGGCATGGTGAGCAAAAAAACGATGGATTTAGGCCCAGATCTCTGTACTGGGGTGAATGTATGACATTGTTCTGCATTCTGTCCATCAACTGTTGTTTTTGCATTTGTCACCCCGAGTGGGACGGGTATGCCCAGACGTGGGTCCTGTGCTCTCCATGCCACTGGAATCAAGCTATCCTGGCTGAAGAGGGGTGAAACCCCGAAACCGGTCCTAGGATGCTTGTTTCCAGTCCAGGGAGGACCTGGCTTGGCAGTTCGGGCTGGACTGTTCCCATGAGGCACAGGGTCAAGACTGATTTGCATATGGCTGGGTTCAAGCTGGAATGGCATGGTGAGCAAAAAAACGATGGATTTAGGCCCAGATCTCTGTACTGGGGTGAATTTATGACATTGTTCTGCATTCTGTTCATCAACTGTTGTTTTTGCATTTGTCACCCCGAGTGGGACGGGTATGTCCAGACCTGGGCCCCATGCTCTCCATGCCACTGGAATGAAGCTATCCTGGCTGAAGAGGGGTGAAACCCCGAAACCGGTCCTAGGATGCTTGTTTCCAGTCCAGGGAGGACCTGGATTGGCAGTTCGGGCTGGACTGTTCCCATGAGGCACAGGGTCAAGACTGATTTGCATATGGCTGGGCTCAAGCTGGAATGACATGGTGAGCAAAAAAACGATGGATTTAGGCCCAGATCTCTGTACTGGGGTGAATGTATGACATTGTTCTGCATTCTGTCCATCAACTGTTGTTTTTGCATTTGTCACCCCGAGTGGGACGGGTATGCCCAGACGTGGGTCCCGTGCTCTCCATGCCACTGGAATCAAGCTATCCTGGCTGAAGAGGGGTGAAACCCCGAAACCGGTCCTAGGATGCTTCTTTCCAGTCCAGGGAGGACCTGGCTTGGCAGTTCGGGCTGGACTGTTCCCATGAGGCACAGGGTCAAGACTGATTTGCATATGGCTGGGTTCAAGCTGGAATGGCATAGTGAGCAAAAAAACGATGGATTTAGGGCCAGATCTCTGTACTGGGGTGAATGTATGACATTGTTCTGCATTCTGTCCATCAACTGTTGTTTTTGCATTTGTCACCCCGAGTGGGACGGGTATGCCCAGACGTGGGTCCCGTGCTCTCCATGCCACTGGAATCAAGCTATCCTGGCTGAAGAGGGGTGAAACCCCGAAACCGGTCTTAGGATGCTTGTTTCCAGTCCAGGGAGGACCTGGCTTGGCAGTTCGGGCTGGACTGTTCCCATGAGGCACAGGGACAAGACTGATTTGCATATGGCTGGGTTCAAGCTGGAATGGCATGGTGAGCAAAAAACGATGGATTTAGGCCCAGATCTCTGTACTGGGGTGAATGTATGATATTGTTCTGCATTCTGTCCATCAACTGTTGTTTTTGCATTTGTCACCCCGAATGGGACGGGTATGCCCAGACGTGGGTCCCGTGCTCTCCATGCCACTGGAATCAAGCTATCCTGGCTGAAGAGGGGTGAAACCCCGAAACCGGTCCTAGGATGCTTGTTTCCAGTCCAGGGAGGACCTGGCTTGGCAGTTCGGGCTGGACTGTTCCCATGAGGCACGGGGTCAAGACTGATTTGCATATGGCTGGGTTCAAGCTGGAATGGCATGGTGAGCAAAAAAACGATGGATTTAGGCCCAGATCTCTGTACTGGGGTGAATGTATGACATTGTTCTGCATTCTGTCCATCAACTGTTGTTTTTGCATTTGTCACCCCGAGTGGGATGGGTATGCCCAGACGTGGGTCCCGTGCTCTCCATGCCACTGGAATCAAGCTATCCTGGCTGAAGAGGGGTGAAACCCCGAAACCGGTCCTAGGATGCTTGTTCCCAGTCCAGGGAGGACCTGGCTTGGCAGTTCGGGCTGAACTGTTCCCATGAGGCACAGGGTCAAGACTGATTTGCATATGGCTGGGTTCAAGCTGGAATGGCATGGTGAGCAAAAAACAATGGATTTAGGCCCAGATCTCTGTACTGGGGTGAATGTATGACATTGTTCTGCATTCTGTCCATCAACTGTTGTTTTTGCATTTGTCACCCCGAGTGGGATGGGTATGCCCAGACGTGGGTCCCGTGCTCTCCATGCCACTGGAATCAAGCTATCCTGGCTGAAGAGGGGTGAAACCCCGAAACCGGTCCTAGGATGCTTGTTCCCAGTCCAGGGAGGACCTGGCTTGGCAGTTCGGGCTGAACTGTTCCCATGAGGCACAGGGTCAAGACTGATTTGCATATGGCTGGGTTCAAGCTGGAATGGCATGGTGAGCAAAAAAACGATGGATTTAGGCCCAGATCTCTGTACTGGGGTGAATGTATGACATTGTTCTGCATTCTGTCCATCAACTGTTGTTTTTGCATTTGTCACCCCGAGTGGGACGGGTATACCCAGACGTGGGTCCCGTGCTCTCCATGCCACTGGAATCAAGTTATCCTGGCTGAAGAGGGGTGAAACCCCTAAACCGGTCCTAGGATGCTTGTTTCCAGTCCAGGGAGGACCTGGCTTGGCAGTTCGGGCTGGACTGTTCCCATGAGGCACAGGGTCAAGACTGATTTGCATATGGCTGGGTTCAAGCTGGAATGGCATAGTGAGCAAAAAAACGATGGATTTAGGGCCAGATCTCTGTACTGGGGTGAATGTATGACATTGTTCGGCATTCTGTCCATCAACTGTTGTTTTTGCATTTGTCACCCCGAATGGGACGGGTATGCCCAGACGTAGGTCCAGTGCTCTCCATGCCACTGGAATCAAGCTATCCTGGCTGAAGAGGGGTGAAACCCCGAAACCGGTCCTAGGTTGCTTGTTTCCAGTACAGGGAGGACCTGGCTTGGCAGTTCGGGCTGGACTGTTCCCATGAGGCACAGGGTCAAGACTGATTTGCATATGGCTGGGTTCAAGTTGGAATGGCATGGTGAGCAAAAAAACAATGGATTTAGGCCCAGATCTCTGTACTGGGGTGAATGTATGACATTGTTCTGCATTCTGTCCATCAACTGTTGTTTTTGCATTTGTCACCCCGAGTGGGACGGGTATGCCCAGACGTGGGTCACGTGCTCTCCATGCCACTGGAATCAAGCTATCCTGGCTGAAGAGGGTGAAACCCCGAAACCGGTCCTAGGATGCTTGTTCCCAGTCCAGGGAGGACCTGGCTTGGCAGTTCGGGCTGAACTGTTCCCATGAGGCACAGGGTCAAGACTGATTTGCATATGGCTGGGTTCAAGCTGGAATGGCATGGTGAGCAAAAAACGATGGATTTAGGCCCAGATCTCTGTACTGGGGTGAATGTATGACATTGTTCTGCATTCTGTCCATCAACTGTTGTTTTTGCATTTGTCACCCCGAGTGGGACGGGTATGCCCAGACGTGGGTCCCGTGCTCTCCATGCCACTGGAATCAAGCTATCCTGGCTGAAGAGGGGTGAAACCCCGAAACCGGTCCTAGGATGCTTCTTTCCAGTCCAGGGAGGACCTGGCTTGGCAGTTCGGGCTGGACTGTTCCCATGAGGCACAGGGTCAAGACTGATTTGCATATGGCTGGGTTCAAGCTGGAATGGCATAGTGAGCAAAAAACGATGGATTTAGGGCCAGATCTCTGTACTGGGGTGAATGTATGACATTGTTCTGCATTCTGTCCATCAACTGTTGTTTTTGCATTTGTCACCCGAGTGGGACGGGTATGCCCAGACGTGGGTCCCGTGCTCTCCATGCCACTGGAATCAAGCTATCCTGGCTGAAGAGGGGTGAAACCCCGAAACCGGTCTTAGGATGCTTGTTTCCAGTCCAGGGAGGACCTGGCTTGGCAGTTCGGGCTGGACTGTTCCCATGAGGCACAGGGTCAAGACTGATTTGCATATGGCTGGGTTCAAGCTGGAATGGCATGGTGAGCAAAAAAACGATGGATTTAGGCCCAGATCTCTGTACTGGGGTGAATGTATGACATTGTTCTGCATTCTGTCCATCAACTGTTGTTTTTTGCATTTGTCACCCCGAATGGGACGGGTATGCCCAGACGTAGGTCCCGTGCTCTCCATGCCACTGGAATCAAGCTATCCTGGCTGAAGAGGGGTGAAACCCCGAAACCGGTCCTAGGATGCTTGTTTCCAGTCCAGGGAGGACCTGGCTTGGCAGTTCGGGCTGGACTGTTCCCATGAGGCACAGGGTCAAGACTGATTTGCAAATGGCTGGGTTCAAGCTGGAATGGCATGGTGAGCAAAAAAACGATGGATTTAGGCCCAGATCTCTGTACTGGGGTGAATGTATGACATTGTTCTGCATTCTGTCCATCAACTGTTGTTTTTGCATTTGTCACCCCGAGTGGGACGGGTATGCCCAGACGTGGGTCCCGTGCTCTCCATGCCACTGGAATCAAGCTATCCTGGCTGAAGAGGGTGAAAACCCGAAACCGGTCCTAGGATGCTTGTTTCCAGTCCAGGGAGGACCTGGCTTGGCAGTTCGGGCTGGACTGTTCCCATGAGGCACAGGGTCAAGACTGATTTGCATATGGCTGGGTTCAAGCTGGAATGGCATGGTGAGCAAAAAAACGATGGATTTAGGCCCAGATCTCTGTACTGGGTTGAATGTATGACATTGTTCTGCATTCTGTCCATCAACTGTTGTTTTTGCATTTGTCACCCCGAGTGGGACGGGTATGCCCAGACGTGGGTCCCGTGCTCTCCATGCCACTGGAATCAAGCTATCCTGGCTGAAGAGGGGTGAAACCCCGAAACCGGTCCTAGGATGCTTCTTTCCAGTCCAGGGAGGACCTGGCTTGGCAGTTCGGGCTGGACTGTTCCCATGAGGCACAGGGTCAAGACTGATTTGCATATGGCTGGGTTCAAGCTGGAATGGCATGGTGAGCAAAAAAACAATGGATTTAGGCCCAGATCTCTGTACTGGGGTGAATGTATGACATTGTTCTGCATTCTGTCCATCAACTGTTGTTTTTGCATTTGTCACACCGAGTGGGACGGGTATGCCCAGACGTGGGTCCCGTGCTCTCCATGCCACTGGAATCAAGCTATCCTGGCTGAAGAGGGGTGAAACCCTGAAACCGGTCCTAGGATGCTTGTTTCCAGTCCAGGGAGGACCTGGATTGGCAGTTTGGGCTGGGCTGTTCCCATGAGGCACAGGGTCAAGACTGATTTGCATATGGCTGGGTTCAAGCTGGAATGGCATGGTGAGCAAAAAAACGATGGATTTAGGCCCAGATCTCTGTACTGGGGTGAATGTATGACATTGTTCTGCATTCTGTCCATCAACTGTTGCTTTTTCAACTGAATTACATTTTGCCATTTGTACATTTAAATACGTTTTGTGCGGTTGCATTCAGCTCAATTCTGCGAATTTAGCCGTTTGCAATCAAGCCGTTTGCGAGCTCAAACTTTTTTACATCTTGCCCTAAATATGTGCAAATTCGGACAGGATGGTTTATGCCAGTCACAAATCATCATCCTCACATAGTGAAGTAGCTCAGGAGGGCAATGTGCCGAATGTATTCTGTTTGTAACCCGTAATTGATACAGAGTATGGCATTTCCTTTCATACTGCAGCTTATAATTAGTTGTTTCTTGTGTTGCATTCACTGGAGTCGAGTTAATGGTAGAATCAAAAAGATCATATTTGAAACATGCATGCGATAATTCACCCACCTGTAGAGTGGGTTTATACAACAATTATGGCTTACTACATATTTCATTTTGGCGGAGAAATTCTTTAGGAGGTTCTCGTAGTATGAATATTGTTTTCATTAATAATGTACTCATAAAAGTAGTTTCATTAAAATGGATACCGACAGTAACCATTCATCAGGGCCATATTATTTTACTCAAAATATTTTTGGATGGCAAACGCGAAAGTGTTATTTTTACATAATGTTTGAAGACAGGGCATCCTTGTCCATTTGATTGCTCGGGTAGAAAGGGGACGAGGAGGCATCTCTGGCTTTATGTCTCCCTGGTTCTGTCTCTTGCGTTCTCTTGCTCCCTCTCTTTTACTGTTTCTTCTTCTGTCTCTCTACCTCTCCTTCTCTTTTTCTCCTCCTCTTTCGCTCTCTCTTGCTTTCTTTCTTTCTCTCCCTTTCTCTCTCTCCCACCCTCTTCCTCACTCTTTCACACTCTTTCTCTTTTCTTAAATCACTGGCTCACCTTACATTTGTGAGAATAACCTGCCTGCATCCATATTACCTATCCATATAAAAATGAGGCAACTGAATATGTTACACTTTGTCCACCAAGCCACAGGCTCTTAATTCTCAGAGACTCACGGGGGAAATGTGTTGAAAACTTCAACACTTGTATGGCTGGCTTTAATTTTTCCTATTAAGCTACGAAAAACAATGAGGCCTGAATTGAAGCAGTGGAATTGCCTCCCCACATCTTCTATTGTGATATGTTAACAACTTAGCATGTTATGAGTATTTAAAACTGCAGTGGTTGATACTGTAGTTTGCAAAATCTGGCAGCTGTATATCTGCTGGACTTTGTTGAATTTTGAGTGTTGAAATCGTAGTCAAATTAGCATATATTACCTCAAATGAAGACCAGATGACAATTTCTAAATCCGATTTTAATATGCGTACAAGACATGCAGTCCAGCCAGCATTTTCTTACAGAATTCATTAAAATGCTTAAAATGTTACTGGTATTACCATACATTATTACCAATATGGCAACTAACCACTAACCATCTGCCATTTTACTGTAAATAAATGGACATTATTCCAGTTGGCATGAAAATGCTTGCACGTGTGAAAACTTTTGCTTTGCCTGTCTTAAAAATTCCTCTCAGCTTTGCCTATATGACAAAAATTGTGGATTGTTGGGAAGGTAATTCTCTTCTTCTTTATGATGATAATTTTCCCTAATGAGTAGAAGTGCATACATGTTGCACAATGAACTGTATCAGGAAAAAGAATTGATGGCCAGGTGCTTCATGAGCGTATGTATGCCTATTTTCTGCTTATTAATATTCTAACCACAGAGAAAACAGCTATAAAATATAGCTTTTGCTACAAGAGTGTGGTAAACAAAGCACGTGCTGCCACCAGGAGAGGAAACACCCAAACCCTAAGGCAGGCGCGGTCGGTGGTAGGAGAGCCGGTCGGGCGGTGACGTGGGGCGGGGGAGGGGCAGGGTGGGGGGTAGTAAACTACGGATTAAGGCCCAATACAGGTAAGTAAACATTTAAATAAATAAAACGAATTTCGTTGCGCGCACTGCATCGCATTTGGCGATGCAGCGCTCACAACGAAATTCGTTTTATTTATTTAAATGTTTACTTACCTGTATTGGGCCTTAATCCGTAGTTTACTATCCCCCACCCTGTCCCTCCCCCGCCCCACGTCACCGCCCGACCGGCACTCCTACCACCGACCGCGCCTGCTTTCCTCTCATCTTATGACCTACAAGTGACTTCATCTTCTCCTTTGCACCAGGTCATGGTGTAACACCTAATTTTGCAGATGAGGTTGATTTTCACTCTAATATATGAGGAATGTTGGTTCGAAGTTTCCTTCCAGAACTGAGCTACTGTGGCACTGTGTGGATCATCCTCATAATCATGCAACTTCAACGAATCTCAGAGACCAGGGTCGAAATGTGGCAGGAAATAGTCCCAGGCACGAAAATAAAAGTGGCCCCATTAGTGATTTAGACAAATTCGGACAGTTTTGAACTTGTAAAGACACAATGTATACATGTTTTTCAAGGTATGGAAAACTGCATGGACTTTAGCTTGCTGCAGGCAGTTTGTTTTAATATCATGGAAATCAACGAAAAATCGACCCAACAGACCATAAAACATGCCCAAAATCCACCAAAAAATGTCCCACTTACCGACCTGTCAGACAAGCCGCTTGGGCACTGCCTGACTGCCCTATAGATATAGAAAACAGTTGGTTGTGTTGGGTAATATAATTGCTGTAAATCATGTATTTAATACAGAAACCACGATGTATCACGATTTTGTTATCAACAGATGAAAAACACATATTTTGGAAGAGAACACACCAGAATAAAAATAATTTTGACCAAGAAGCAGAGTTGATTTACTCTTTTGTTATTTAAAAAAACATTGGATATAGATATGGGAAAAGCGTCTGCTAGACGAGCGACGACCGCGCATAATTCAAAGTACCCGACCTCCTTTGGTGGCAATTGTAAACTGGCAAACTAGATAACTCACGACTCCAACCGGATGGTGGAAGTCCATAGTTTTGAGGGATTGCCCACATCAGAGACTCCAACCGGCTGGTGGAGATCTCCTACGTTCAGAGCGCCTTTCATTACAATAAGAAATCTACCGGATGGAGAAACGTCTCCAACCCTTTGTTTTGATCACCTATAATAATTTTGGATACCATTACTGGATCCTCAAACTTTTCTGATCTTTCACGTGATCACAGTTCTCCTTTAACTCCATTGATTGGAATATCGTCTTGTGTGGCTGTCCACCTCGCATTTTACAGTCCTGAAGAAGACCCGCTGTGACGCATATCACTCTGCGCTGTTTCCAGGGTCGAAACGTCAACGCTATTGTCACACATATCCATACAGTTTGCTCGACTTTAACCTGAAATCATTATCTTGTCTGGCATTCATGTAAAAAATCGCAGGATAGGACAAACAATAATTCTGAACTGTGTTTATCTATGTCACTAATGTCTGTCTTGTATATAGTGCATCACTGACTTCACTTGTCATCACATGTGACTTCTTCACAACAGTCACTCTTGTATCACCGCAATACACTTGTGTTTGTGACAGCCATATCTATATCCAATGTTTTTTGAAATAACAAAAGAATAAATCAACTCTGCTTCTTGGTCAAAAATATTTTTATTCTGGTGTGTTCTTTTCCAAAATAAGTGTTTTTCATCTGTTGATAACAAAATTGTGATACATCGTGGTTTCTGTATTAAATACATGATTTACAGCAATTATATTACCCAACAGAACCAACTGTTTTCTATATCACTAATACCCAGGTTCTGAGGGACACAGGGTTACCCAATTTACTTTAATGATTGCCCTATAGGCCTGTCCGACCCTTTCAGAGACTTGTGAATGTGCAGCTTTGGCAACTTGAAGCTCCTCCTTCACATGTAAATAAAGTGTTGTAGATTGCCTTTGACCTTATCATGCTTGAAGCCTAGGCAAAGAACCAAATCCTTTAGGTTTTATCCAATAAAAGAGGTCTGTCATTGGACTTCACTGTGGTCAGAATGCTAAATGTAGAGATGATTCTAGTAAGGGCAGGTTTTGCTGTTTCATTGGTGCTGTTAGGGACATCGAGGACCTCAAGAAATCCTCTATGAAGCCAAGGAAGTGATGCTAAGTAACAATGTGAACGAACATACCAATCTCCACTTCTCTTCAATTTTCTGATAGTACTCTAGACATTTCTAGTGGTTCAGGAGGCCTGCCTTTTCTTAGGCTCTGACAGATCTGACAATTCCTATTATCTCTACCAGTCCAGCCGCCACTTTTGGCATAGCAATCTTTTATAGGCACTGATACCACAGTGCCATTCCTGGGCTCATTGCACTATTCACTTCCAAAGAGAATGTGAAATCACTGGACGAGTACCCTCCAAATGATTGTCCATCTATTTCAGGCCAGTTCTGTTTGAACATTTTGAAAAGCCTTTAATCCTTCCAATTACTATGCAGGTTTTTTTTCACCATTGCTCTAGGTCTATCCACTTCTGGGATTCAATAAGATCTGATATGGTACTGAGAGTCAGGTCAACAACGGATGCTTTGCAGACATTGAGCAGGCGCGGTCGGTGGTAGGAGTGCCGGTCGGGCAGTGACGTGGGGCGGGGGAGGGACAGGGTGGGGGGTAGTAAACTACGGATTAAGGCCCAATACAGGTAAGTAAACATTTAAATAAATAAAACGAATTTCGTTGTGAGCGCTGCATCGCCAAATGCGATGCAGTGCGCGCAACGACATTCGTTTTATTTATTTAAATGTTTACTTACCTGTATTGGGCCTTAATCCGTAGTTTACTACCCCCCACCCTGCCCCTCCCCGCCCCACGTCACCGCCCGACCGGCACTCCTACCACCGACCGCGCCTGACATTGAGAGCAACAGGACAAATCTTTTCCACTGAGAGTTTGGTGGCACACATTGCAAGAAGAAATCTTGACACAAAATCAGTAGGAGTTTGATCTTTTCTAACCAGAGAATTATCCTGAGTTGATAGTCTTGAAGACTGAGACTCCATCATTCTGTTCTCAGGGGCACTTTTGATTTTTGGATTGCCAAACATTGTAAGGAGAGCTTGATAGTTAGTAACAAAAATGATAAACATAACATATATGAAGAGGCTGAAATGTTAACATGCCCAGACCACAGGTATGGCTTCTTTCTCTGCTTTTGAGGATTCCTTCTCTAGATCGGTCAGACAATGACTGACATGAGCGACCATTCGTTGTAGTGCTTCTGGATCAGAGTCCATCGGCCTTCTGACCCAGGATCATGACTAGAACCACTGAAAGTGCACCAACTAGTATTTCTGTTTGTAGTGAGGGGTCAAAATGTAGCAGCTTCTAAGATTCAGATATTTTCAACAGAATTGTTTTGAATTGCTTTGAATTCAGATTGGCAGTTAATTGACTGCTTGTTCATGTGTCCTTTGTTTCTCCGTTCTCTCAATTGGGTGCAGATGGATGCAAACCAAGGTACGTAGCAGTCACTGAAGCAGGCTACCCTAGAAATGACCAAATAGATGAAACAATATCAAGAACTGGTACAAAGGTGAGGGTTGACACCTTGTCAAGATCAAGACACATGCATTTGTGGAACTAAATGTGACCATAAACCTCCAAGAATTTCTTTCAAAAACTGCACTTGTCTTTGTTTATCGTGATTTCTTGTAGAGTTCTACAAACTTTTACCAGTGTGCCATTATGTTCATCACATGATTTGCCAATTATTAGTATATGTTGTGGCTGTAATTCAGGTAGTTAGGTAGGTCTGTATTATCCTTTGGATCTCCTCTTGGAAAACGTCAGCTGCCAATGTTACTCCAAAACTAAGTTGTTTGTGTCTGATTAAGTCCAGATGGGTTGCAAAATTGGTAATATATCCAAAGTTCTCTTGCACTTCAAATTAGTGATGTCTTTTATTCAAATCAAGGTTTGAGAAAAATCGTGAGCCATTTAAAAGATAAATCATTTTTTGCATGCAAGGAGCAGAATCCTCTCTCTTTAAATTTGGTTGACATATGTCCATAAAGATGCATATCTTGCTAGGAGGTAGATATTTGGGTACTGGTATAATGGGTGTATCCCATGAGCTAGGCACTTGTGCATGTTCAATGTTGCCTTTCTGAAGCAGGTTAATTTCATCTTCCACTTGTTGAATACAAAATACTAACCAATCTGTCAATGTGTTGGTGAATTTGATGATTCTTTAATTTGCTTATACCTAAGACTAGTTTAAGAAAATCCCTTGCTGCATCTATTTCATTATGGATAGTCATATTTGCAACCAGTTGACTAATAATCGCAGGAGGGCCATCGTCACTGATGATTGAAACCTTAGCAGGCAACCATGCCAGCAGCAGCCTCAAAGACATGTACATCAAATTCAGAACAATGATTAGCATATGTAACAGCAGCAACGAACTACCCAGGACACATAAGAGGCTATGTTGATCAACAGGCAAATATGTGGACATCAGCCGGCATCAGACTGGTGTCGTCTTGTAGTTTATGAAACTCAGTGTCTGTTGTGACATTAATGGTATTACCAGCGTCTACAATGAAAGATGTCTTGTTGCCATTAATTACAATAAATTGGATAATGTAATTAAGTTCATCCTCATGTTAAGTTAGAACGCTTCTCCTTGTGGAAAACACTTTGGCTGTCTATGATCATCTCAAACCCTTTTCTGAAGACTACATCACACCTCAAGGATACAGAAGATTTAATTGAGCATATTGAAGGTGACCCATTTGACAAAGAAACACAAATATTGGTTACATTTGACATAGTACACTAATATCCCACAAGAAGAACCTCTTGAAATCTTTCATCTTTACATGGAAGGCCACTTCAGGTACTAACTGAATTCATCACATCTCTTGAAAAGATTTCCTTGACAAAAACACCTGTTCAAAAGTGACTTCTACCTTCAAACAACACAACTGCAATGGCATGCTCCTATGCTTTGGAGATCACATTTCTCTATATGTAAGAATATGAAGAAAGATTCATTTATCATAGCAACCCTTATTGAAACAAGATAACTACATGGTACAACTATTCTAATATTTTTTTGTATCTAGACTGGTAGGATTAAACAGTTAGAACAATTTACCTATGGGCTCAAGGACAGAACATTGGACATCAAATTTCACATAACGAGATTATAAAATTATAATTTTTCATGACATAGCAGTAATAATAGATGCTAGATCTCTGGATATGATACTGTACACTAAATTGACAGATGTGAATAGTTTACTGATTCACAACAACCTTCACCTCAGCAACCTGAGAGACAATTTACTTTACAGCCAGTTCCTCAGATTGCGCATAAACTGTGTGAATAAACAAGATGGTTTTTAACACTCACAACACCTTAGAGAGAAGCTCCCAGACAGAGCATAGCCGAAGACTCAAGCAGGCATGTAAAAGGCCCAGATTCACATTGTGTGAAACCTTTCTTGAGAAAAGGTGAAAAAATAAGGAGAAAATGGTGGTATGCATCACAATGTACAGCCCCACAACAAATTAGTTCAAGAAAAACATTAATCAAAAGTAGCACATTTTGTCCTCTCTAAGGTGACCGTTTTCATGCCCAATTTTTGCTCTGAAAAAAGAAAGAACATTAAGGCCCATGTGGTGAGAGCATACACAGAGTCAATCCTGAAACTCAAAGAACAATCAAAGACCTTTGGAATCTGGACCCCATCCAAGGACAAGTGTGGGAAGTGTGTGACGTGCTCAAACAACATAGAGGATAGAATTTTAACATACAAATAAAACGGCAACACACAAGACATTCTCCAACTGCAAGACAAAATACGTAATATATGGAAATAATTGCCCTTATAACAAGCTTTACATAAGAAATGCAAACCAGGAAGAGAAAAAGTATCCGTCAACTCAAGTCCCCGATTAGATGCAAGGTTTTAACTGCTCCCCGTCATACACTTCTTTGAGTTCTCTCACAGTGAAGATGGCATAAGATAAACTCTACTAGAAGTAATACGAGGAAATCAAAGAGGAGAAGACCTAGATTGATGAATGATGAGAAATAAAGCCCTTGCCATCGTCAAATTCGATGCCATTAATTGTGGAATGACTGAATTCTCAGAATTTCAGTACATTAAAAACCATTAGAGTCACGTGCAAACCAGCCTTGAGCATTAAAATATAAACACCACATCAGTCCCTTTAAAATAGTGGCACTATAACATCCACCCAAAAATGTTGAATGTAATGAAACATTATTGGCCCACCAATATACCTTTAAATATATCCTACACATTCTGCCATGGTCAGGTGTACAACATGAAGACTTGTAACGTCTTCTTAAAAAACAAAAAATACCCACAATTCTTCACCTGTCCCGTACAAAATGAAATTTTACTACACACATGTAGAAGTTTTGCACATACCAAACTGTTGCTTTAAGTTGTAACTTGCACCCTCAAACTTTATACCACTGAGCAGACAGTACAAAAAAGACTCAAAATACTCTTTAAATTTCCCTTTTAAAAACACATAAAGGAAGGCAAAGGACCACCGACTACAATACCAATGAAGAAGTGTGATTAAAATGACTCACAAATACACTGTCTCAGGTGTTTGCTCAATTGCGTGCCTCAAATCATTAAACACAGCTGACCCAAGAAATCCAAGTAGAATGCTGCCACAAGATGCTCGGATCAAAACATGTTATTTTGAAGATAACTTGAGCTTATTTATGACCTCCTTCCAGCTATATTTTAAAAAATGTGTCCTACACTTTTTTGTGTTCAAAATAGTTTATTGAGTTTTCATAATAAACCTAAAACAAGAGACAATACAAAAAATAGTACAGAAAAAGTACCCAATTACAATTGAAAGATAATGAAAAACAGCCATTAAATTACAATAGGGAAAAAACAGTAAATATAATATTCCTAGAAAAACAAAAGGGAGGGAAGGGAGCAAATATAAATCTATATAATGATGATAATAAAATAGAGCTACTATAACATGAAGACTAGACTATTGTAATAGCAATAAACAACTGGAAATAAATACGTATTTAAGAAGATAAATATATATCAACAGGTTTCCAAAAAGAATGATAAGAATTAGAATTATGATTAATGCCATTCAAAGATAACTGAGCTCCTCTTCTAGTAAAAATAACCCATGACCACCAAACATGAACAGATAATAATGAAACGTCTTTCCAACATGTTGTAATGGATTTAAAAGCTGCTGATAATAGAAAATTGAAAAGTTTACCTTCTAAGTCATTGACTTTTTGTGACAGAACAACAGATTTACAGATTAACAGTTTGAATGAAACATCATCATGAATATTAAGTACCTTTTTTATAATATCCCAAACTTCGGCCCAAAATTTAAAAACAATAGGACAATCATAAAGCATATGTTGTAACGAACCAGTATGTAAATTACAGTGCCAACAAATTGAAGACGGAAGAAGTTTTGCTTGAAATAAACGTAGTTGAGTCCATAAACAGTTATATAAAATATATGAATTAGTTTGATAGAGAGAAACAGGTAACCAACCAGAAATACTATTAAGCCAAATAACTTTCCATGTACCAATAGATAAAGAGGTTGAAAGTTCGTTATTCCAGAATGTTGAGATCACATCAATGTTGGTTCCTTGAGAGATAGACATTTTTTTACATAATATAGAAACGCCATGAGATAAAGTAGAAACAGTTTGAATATAAATTGATAAATTTGATTTAACATTAGAAGGAATATTATGAGGAAATGAATCTAAAATAGAATTACATAAAGATTCATATTTGAGAAAATCAGAAGGAGGTAAAAGAAATGTTGTTTGTAAAGCTACAAATGATATAAAAGCCTTATTGCTATAAACATCTTTAAGGTAAAAATATGCCAGCTCTAATCCATGAACACCAAAATCTAACATTTCTATTAAGTTTTATGACTGGGTTATACCATAGTGACATATCTTCAGTAGTGGATATGGGTGATTGAAAAATTTAATCTAAATCATTTAAAATTAGTTTAGTGGACTTTAAAATAACAGATTTATGAAAAAATTGAGATTTATTAGACATAGTTAGCAAAGTGGGTAGAGGAAAAGGTTCTATCAACGTTTTTTCGATAAGAAGCCAATTTGGGGGATTACTCAAAAAGAATGATTGAACCAAAGAGAGCTTTGTTTTAAAATAAAAGCTTTGTGATAAAGAAAAAAGTCTGGTAATCCAAACCCCCATTACATTTGGGCATTTTTAATTTTTTATTACTGATACGAGATGACTTGTTATTCCAAAGAAATTTGGAGAGGAGTTTGTCTACAGCTTTATAAAACTTTAAAGGAAATTGAGTAGGAATCATAGCAAGGGTATCATTTTTTTTGGTGTAATAGTCATTTTTATAGAGTCCATTCTGCCCCACCATGAAAGATGAAGTGAAGACCATTTGGAGATTTTATCTCTAATATAATTTAAGATGGATTCACAATTCATCGATATTGTTGATTTCATAGATGAAGACAACATAATACCAAGGTATTTAAATGTATCTTTTTGCCAAATAATTTCATTCATAGATAGCATATCAGGAGTACAGTAAATATTTAAAGGAAATAATTCCGTTTTATTGGTATTTAATTTGTATCCAGAAACAGTGGAATAAAACAAAATAATTTCCATTAGGGAAGGAAAAGAGGATAAAGGATCACTAATAAATAAAAGTACATCATCTGCATAAGCTAAAGTTTTAATAATAACTTCTTTGATATTGATTCCAGTAATTTTGTCACATTTTCCTATGGAAACAAGTAAGGGTTCGATACCAAAAAGAAACAAAAGCGGGGAAAGGGGACAACCTTGTCTTGTACCTCTGAAAAGAGAAAATTGATTTGAAATTTGGCCATTAATAAATAAACGAGCAATAGGAGAAGAATATAAAGCAGAAATCATACGGATAAACATGTCACCAAAATTAAATGATAATAAAGTACGAAATAAAAACTGCCAGTGAATTTTATCAAAAGCTTTTTCAGCATCTAATGCGAGAATTCCTGATGGTAGAGATAAAGTGGATCCTTGTTCAATAACATGTAGCAAAGTTCTTGTATTATTGGCAGAATATCTATTCTTCATAAAACCAGATTGATCTGGATGTATAACAGATCCCAACACAGAGGATAATCTAGTAGCAAGTATTTTGGCATACAACTTACAATCCAGGGGGCATATTATCAAGAAACGGCGTTAAAATTATCGCTGCTTTAGCGGCAGAAAACTGCCGCTAAAGCGGCGATAATGGGCTTGATAATATGCCCTTGAGAATTCCAATAGAAGCCCATGTTCTGGTGTCAACATGGGCTTCTATTGGAATTCTCAAGGGCATATTATCAAGCCCATTATCGCCGCTTTAGCGGCAGTTTTCTCCCGCTAAAGCGGCGATAATTTTAACGCCGTTCTTGATAATATGCCCCTTGGTTTATTAAAGAGATCGGACGATAATTTGACACAAGAGTAGGGTCTTTATTAGGCTTGGGTAAAACAATAATTAAAGCCTCAGTAAAAGAACCAGTAGTAATCCCTGTAGAACCAAAAAAGGTAAAAAGTTGAAATAAATGAGGAATAAGCTGTAGCTGAAATTCATTATAAAATGCAGCGGGAATACCATCTGGTCCAGGGGATTTATTTTTTTAAGAGATTTTATGGCTAATAAAATTTCATCTTGAGTAATGAGTGAGTCAAGTTCAATTTTATCAGATTGGGAAATCTTGGGTAATCCAAATCCAGCTAAAAAAGAATCAATTAAAGAGGTATCGTCAAAATTAGGTTTATTATATAAAGTAGTATAAAAATCTAGAAATTCATTAACAATATCATTTTGGGATAAAGCAATTTTACCGTTAGAGCCATGAATTTAATTTATTTGTGCTTTATCTTTTTTAATGCATAAATAATTGGCTAACATTCTTCCAGATCTGTTAGCATTAAAACCAAATTTGGCTTTAGAATTTGAGAGTTGAATACCAGCTCTTCTGCTAAGCATTGAATTAAATTCATATCTAAGTTTTTGCAATTTAAATCTATATTGAGGATCACTAGATGTAATAAAAAGTCTTTCATATTTTGCGATTTGTTTATCTAAATTTTTAATATTTGCATTAAAAGATTTATTTTCATAGGCCATAAGAGAAATAGAAGCACCTCTAATGTAGGCTTTAAACGCGTCCCATCTGTTCACCATGGAAGTAGAGCCTTCTGGATTAAGAAGAAAGTAATCATGAATAGCATTTAAGAGTTTAGGTTTATTTTGTTAATTAAGAACAATACTAGTATTCATTCTCCATCTGGATTGCGTTGTAAAATTTGAATTCAATTTCAAAATAAAAGAAATTAAAGCATTATCCGATATATCAATATTACCAATAATAGGAGTGACTACAGATTTAATTAGTTGTCTGGAAATTAAAAGATAATCAAGCCTAGAGTGAGAGTTGCGTGGGTTAGAAAAAATGTAAAAAAGAATTCTGTAGGAAAGTGTAATCGCCAAATATCAACTAGCTTTGCAGTTTGAAGAAATGATTTAAAAGCAAAAAAAGCTTTAGGAGGTCGAAATTTAGTAAGAAATAATCTATCTAATAAGGGATCAGATATAATATTGAAATCTCCTCCAACTATAAGAGGAACTTTACCCAATTTAAGAACTTCTGTTGTTAGAGTGGACCAAAAAATAGGATCATCAGCAGTTGGACCATAAACATTTAGTAAAAACACGACTGAATCATGAATTTTAATTTTAGCTATAACATATCTGCCATCAGTATCAGAAAATTTACTCAAAATTTGGCAATGTAGTCTTTTTGCAAAAAGGATAGCAACACCATTTTTTTACCATTTGCAGGAGAAGAGACAATACTATCAACCCACTTTTTTTTCATATAATCTAAGATTTTGTCATCAATATGATTTTCTTGTATAAAACAAATATCTGCTCTACAACTGCCTAAATAATGTAACATTTTTGTACGTTTAACTGGATGGCGTAATCCCTTGACATTTAACCCTTTCTATGCTCATGACGAGCTCAGCTCGTCATGCTGCGCAGTGCTCGTGTGCGCATGACGAGCTGAGCTCGTCATGAACCCGCCCACTCAATGAAACGCCCCGCACAGGGCGAAAATCGGCCACGCACACAAGGGGTTAAAGAGACTATCTTGATATTATGAACGTTAGCCATAATAAAAGAAGGAAAATTGAAGATCAAGAAGAGGATAAAAAAGTAAAGAAAGAGTGTGAAAAATAGTAGCTCCAGAATCACTTAAAAAGGAGAGAATAGGTAAAAAAGAAAACAAACAAAACATGGAAGAACGACAAACAAGAAACATTAATAACAGGAAAGAAACGCACACACGCTTTACAAGCATGACCGGAACCGTTGGAGCCCTATGTGAAAATAAACCATAAATTTGTCAGAAATATACGTAACAGTAATATTCAGGTAGCAGAGTCATGAGTACCCATTGAGTGCTGCGAATGTTGAACCAGGAACAGTCTTAGTTCTTCAGGACGATGGAAGGATTTAGAGAAATTATCTTTCCAAATGCGCATTGTTGATGGGTCAAAAAGACCATATTTGAATCCAAGACTTCTTAGCTGAGGACGAAGAGCAGTGAATTCCTTGCGAATTGAAACAGTCTCTTTAGCAAAATCTTGGTGGATAAAATTTTTATTTCCATTGACCATCAATGAAGGAATTTCTCGTGCTGCTTTTCTTATCAAGACCAAATGATGGTGGCAGAGAACTTTAAAGATCATTTGTCGAGGCTTTGTGTGATGAGGGTTACGATGAGAGGAATCCTATGTACCTTATCAATTTCAAATTTTTCTGGAAATTTGATGTTTAGGAGGCCAGGAATCAGATTTTCCAAATACAATCTGCAATTGGGACCTTCAACATCTTCTGGTAAATTGAAAATGCGCAAGTTATATTGTCTGTTACGATTTTCCATATCCAAAAGGAGAGTTGACATAGGAGATATTCTCGCCACAAGTGGAGTGAAAGCGTCAATTTTAACTTTATTGTCTTGTATTTTAATTGAATTATCAGAGATTTTCATTGACATACTAGCCATGTCTTTGCGCAAATTTTTAATCTCTGACGCAATTGTATCTGTATTAGCACGGAGTGCCTGAATTTCTTCAAGAATTAAAGTCAAAGAAGGTTCAGTTGACTCTACCACTTTAGATTTAACTGGAGGTGGAGAAACGTGTTGTCTCCTTTTATTATGAAGAGAATTCGCATTTTTATTTTCCATTTTCTTGTATAAAGAATTAAAATTGTAGAGCAATGTAAAATTAATGGAAAAGTAGAGTATTGTTGAGAAAAAAGCTTGAAAATGACTGGTGCAGCAGCTAAAATAGACTGTGGGAGTGGTTAGGCCAAAGCCAGGCCCTCTCTTGAGCACTTACTCCGCCCCCCTGACAGACAAGCTGGGCAATACCTCAATGCAGAGCTGGGTGCTGGAGCAGGGAGGAGGAAAACACCACTTCTGTGGATAAAAGACGCTGGAAAAACCTCACAGCAGCAGGTAAGGGCTCCTTAATCACAGCGACCTCATGCAGGAGGAAATTCTGACAGAAATATCGTCGTTTTTAAACAAAAAACGGGCGAAAACGAGCGGAGCTCACCGGGAGGCGGCCATCTTGGTTCGCGCGCTCGCGCGTCTCCGCTCAATGTGTCCTACACTTTACCAAAGGGAGACTCCGCAATCAGGGGCGGAGATCGCTGCATGGAAAAGTTTAAAGAAAAATAAAAGTTTAACACCAAAATAAATATTACAAATATTTTCCCGTTAAATATTGATGTAAACTGATTTTATATATCTACTTTGAATTTAGATCAAAATAGAAAAAATGGTAAAGAACTATCATATTCTTTTGAACGAAAAAATTGAATACATGGGGCGTGGCCTAGGAAGCATGGCCGCCAGGACGTAACCGCTGTGGCTCAGCCTGACACCCGGAGGAATCATCTCAGCTGTAGCCGCTGTGCTGGAGGCCTGGACAGAGCCATTGCCTGCCCAGTGGGTTCCTGTAGACTCATTATGGCGCCTGAACTTGTAGGTGGCATGGCGGCCTACTAATGATCGCAGACTGAGGAGCGACGGGGAGCCTGCAGTTGTACAGAAGCTGCAAGCCCAGCAGCATCTTTCCCCCCATCAGTTCTTGATCCTACGAGGCTCGGGGGGAGCTGAACTTGCCCCTGGCAATGGACCGAGGACCCTGGAGGTGTAATTGAGTGGTGCTTTGGTCTGGGCCATTTGTGCAGACCCCGTGGTCAAGGGGTGCAGCAGCGTTGCACCGTAAGGTAGGCATTGGATGGGCAGAGACCACTGATTTAACTTGGCATGGAGAGCTCTGATGAGCCCCTGCCTGAGGAGAACAGTGGAGCTGCTGGAGGGGACTGGATTCCGTGACTAGGGATGCAGCGACTTGTGAGATGGGCACTCCCATCCGGAAGCACTGATTACCTGTGCAGCACGCTGTATCACAGACAGCCCTCACCCAAGGAGCGTGTGAACTGCGGGCAGCCCAGACTGCTTGGAGGGGAGAGGCTGCAGTGAAGAAAGCATGGTGAACCACTGGGTGAGTCACTGCCCCTGCGGTACTAGCATTGAGGAGGACCCCACTGTGCTGCGTTGACGAACCATTGAGGTGGTGGGGAAGACATCACTGGGAGAGACAGATCGGCCTTCAGATCAGGAGGCCAGGTAGTTCCCAGCTCACAGCAGAGCAGTGCAAAAGAGACAGAAGGGGAGCGGTTCCCACTGGCGGCAACCCAGATGTACTATCAACAACTTGATAGACCGCAACGGCGATGAGAGGGGTACATCCTTGAAATAGACTACTCAGCTTCTGCACTGGCACTGCGGTTAGCCCAGAAGGCAAGTGAGGAGGGTGTGGCACCCACCCGTTTTTGGCTGAAACAAGGAGCTTGAATATCACCTTGACTGGGGGGCTGCTAACCCCTTGAGGCAAGTGGGACTTGAGGAGGACAGCGGACATCAGAGACTTGCGGCCCTGAACAGGGTGGTACATGGACAGTGTAAACGGTGGCTTTTTTCATCCTCCGCCACTCGTGCTGACAGACAAAGCCATGGGCCCTGGTGTCGAGGCCTAGCTTCCTTCACTTGCTTCCTTTGATGGCTGGGATGACATCAGAGAGGGGACAGATTTCACAGATTTTGTGTTGGGAGTCGTGGCAGACCCATAGAAGACGTGGATGGTGAGGATTGTGGGCAGGTGACTACGCTGGAGGATAAGGCCATGGCCCTGTGACGGGGTGTGGATCCACAAAACTGCCAAAAGGCTTCACTCAAAGAGATGGAATAAATGGGAGTGAACGGGCTTGACCCCAGAGGCTGGGCGGGGCTGTGTGTAGCTGGCCCTCATCTTCTGGGAGGGCCACATCTCCTCAAATACACTGTGTCCCAGCCCATGTCCTTAATGGGGGTCAAGACCTGGCTCAGCAGCGCCAAATTGGCTTGGGTATCCTGGGGCCAGGCCCCCGCATTCAGAAGCCCATTGTGAACTACTACTGCTGGCAGAGCTTGGATGCTAGCGGGTGGACTTGGTGGGGAAACACTTTGCTTTGAATCTGTGGATCGGGCCTTGTCTCCCTGAGTCAGTGATCTGTCGGCTGGAGCTGTGAGTACCCGTGAACTTTGTGGTGGATGTTTGGGGGTGTTTCAGTTGTCTGTACTTACTGAGTGGAGCCCATCATGGGGAAGGATAGACTACAGAGATGGGCACAGCAGACTAAGATTATAGCCCCGGGGTTGAATGCTGTGACAGACCCCCCACTGCATGAGTATCCAGACACTGTGCAGGGACTGCAGGAACCCACAGGGGCTCAGATATTGACAGTGATAGAGGACTCAAGTGCAACAGAACAGGCCAAAATGTAAGCTGTCTCCCATGATGTTGGCCTCTTGAGAGTGGCCCTCTGCAGAGTGGATGAACTTTCCCTGGCCACTGAACAGGTTATCTCCAAGTTACAGGAGAGCTCGCATCTTTGTGGGATGAACTAAATGCTCTGTCTGCCAGGACGAACACATTGGAGTCAAGAGCTGAGCTGTTCCTCGAACACAGGGTAAAAAAGATGATCTCTTCGACCCCTTCTTTGTGATAGAGAATGCTCATCGTGCCTTGGTGCCAAAGCCTCCTCACACCATGATAGTAAAAATACTTAACTATAGAGACAGAGATGCCATCTTAGCCCTGCGGTCCGGCAGTCTGGAGAATCAAGTGACTTGTAGTTTTCCAGATTATACAAGGCAGGTGCAGCAGCTGCGATAGACCTTTGGAGGGGGTCAAATAAAAGTTAAGAGCTATGGGACTTCGCTACATGCTCCTATACCCGGCAAAATTGAAAGTGCTCCATAATTACCGGTCACACTTCTTCACCACTCCGAAGCAGTATGGGATTGGCTGGAGCTTCACAGGGACAGTCGGATCCCACCGCCGACCCCCACAGCCCAGACAGATGGAGTGGGAACTCCGGTCATTTGCAACCATCGGAAAAGCGGAGACGAAGGGTTTGGGGAACCTCGTGACCCACCTCTTGAGTGGTTGTCAGACAAGGTGGGACCCTGGATCCAGAGCAGCTTCATTTGGAGAGGGAGCAGCGATAGTGCTGGCAGAGGTGGTGACAGCCTTGAACTCAGACACGAGCGCAGGAGATGTTATGGAGGAGACCCTAGAGCAGAGTGAAACCTAACATTGAGTATAACTCTGACATTGCAACTGATCTTATGTTTTGCTACATGATGATGTGATATCCTGATGACTAAATGCAAAGTCAATTTCCTGAGTCACAATCATATAGTGTACAGACATGGCTACATAGACTCAATATGGGCTCATATAGATGTGGACATTGTAGCATGTGTAAGTTTGCAGTACAGGGCAAAGTTGACTTTCAATACAATGGTTCTATTAAATATAGAATTAGACAACATATTGATTGTTCAACAAAATATGTGGTGTATGCTAGCCGGTGCAAATGTACTAAAGTTTACATAGGAAGCACCATTAGATGCCTCAAGGAACGTATTTCAGAACATTTCAGGGCGCTTAAAAAACTTGATTCCAGATATCCTTTTGTGACCCATGCCCTTGAATGTCCCACTCAAAGCACAAATTTGTCATTCACTTTTCATGGTATTGAATCAATACCGAGTAACAGTAGAGGTGGAAACAGAGAACTTAAGGTCCGTCAATGTGAGGCCCGCTGGATCTTAAAATTGCGTGCTGTAGAAAGGGGCATTAACATTGATTCTGAATTGCGGTACTTTTTGGGATGTTGTTAATCATGAAGAGATATTAAGAATGTATGTGCAGTCATGACATTCAATATTCTCCTGTATCCTATGACTATGTTACTGTTATATCCATAAAATTTCTGTAGTGATATTATTCCATCTTGCTGTAAGAATGGATAGGCAGCTTATTGTATGCATCTGAATTTTATTTATCTCCAGTCTGTTTCTTTCCCCTTTTTCTCCTTTCTCCTTTTTCCCTTCCTCTCTTCCCTTTAGAAAAACCTTCTTCTATAGATCACTTCCTGGTGTCTATATTCTGTAGGCTAGTGTAATGGTATCATTGAAGGCATTCTTATGAGTGCGGTTGCGATTCCTTTTACTGTATATAGGTATGATGTCATTTTCCACCATGTACACTTTTAGGGTGTATATATACTCTCACACAGTGGCTATGTGTTTGTAATACTTATTTCACAAAATATCTCCAATTCTGATTGTTGGCTGAACGTCTGACTATTTATCCAACAGGTCCATTATGACATTAGTTATAGGCAGTTTGGCAATAATGACAATTGTGATACTGCACTTTTACATAACATTCCGTCATGTGGCTTTATTAGCTCAGTTGGACAGAGCGATGGGTCTGTCAATCTGAAGGCCCTGAGTTCGATCCTTTGGTGGTGTATTTATTGGTTAGTCAATTTTGGGTCAAATATATTGAAATAGTGAACTATATTCCGGCAACACACTTTTATTTATATCATGGTTATGTTTGATGAGGTTGGAGTTCATACGTTTTAATTTGATTTAATTGGCACACGAGACATGAGTTACAGCATAACGTGCTATTATTTTAACAATAAGGTTCTTATACCTTGGAATAATGATCGTAGCCATCCGTTTCACATTTACTTTAATGCTATTTATTGGTAATATGGTTTTCTTTTAGTTAAAGATGATTTTTGGTTGGTATATTGCTTTAGTGAATCTTATACGTTTAAGATGGCGCCCGTGTGGGGACTGTTCTACAGTACGGCGTATTGGAGGCCGTTGTTTATGTTGTTTAGGATGGAACAGTATAAATAACCATTTTAAGATGGCGTCGATGCAACACGCCAAGAATCACATCGGAGTACTCGCCGTCACGTTTGCTGTGAATTTTAAGGTAAGAATTTTCAAAAGGCACCTGCTTGAGTAATTTTGACCCGGTTTCTATTATATGACCGTGGTACATACGAGTGGGCAATATGCTCTTTGGGATAATTTATATTTTGTGGGTTTTACGAGGTCGAATCAAGCCTAACTGACATGTTCGACTCCGCTTTTAGAATAACGGATGGTGTTGCTAGGATTATAATGTAGTGCGATTACTCAGTAATTGTAGTTAAGTTTCGGTGCGTGTTTGATATATAGATACATATATCTCTCATGTAACTCATGTAGTCGGTAACTGATTCAGTTTAATGATAGGATGTGGTAGGATGTAAGATAATGATGCCTACCTATATGATTTTTTAGGATGCTAGCTGGTCTTATGAAGACCGGATGCTGATTGAAGAAATTGTATTAACACGTTGCTGAAATTACTACATTTGGTGAGTGCAGTTTGGATCTTCCTTTTAATTATGGGTATATGTGAGCTGCAATATTTTGGTATTGTGACTTGAGTATCTATGAGGATGGAAATTACAATATGTTTATCCATGTGTTGCCGTAGGATATATATTGACCTTCGAATCAGATGAAGGCTGATTGCGGCAGAGGTTATCAAAGTCTACTTTTTGTATAGATATTGCAGTCCACTGTGAGTCTCATGAAATGCCCTGATCGCACATTGGAGATGTGCATGGGGTGTTTTGGTTCACTCTGTCCATATTGGGATTTTTAACAGTAGCTTGACTATGAGTTATTGTATGGTTAATTTTCTTTGATGTTTATTTTATTTTTTATGGGATTCTTTCTTCTTTGGTTGAAGGCTTTTCTTTATAAACTTTGAGGTGTTGTTTTAGATTTTTCATTGGGTGTATACCCTCTTTTTGCCTTTAAAGATTAGAGGCTGTACACTGGGTGTTTGGTAGTTTTGCTTTCTACTTGGTGGAGGTCTGTTCTGATATAGCTCAATGTTTGTGTCATATATTACAACTTAGTTATATATTTGTTTGTCCTAGCCCTGAGGAAGTCTTTGGTTATTGCCATTAGACGAAACACGTGTTGGCACAAATTGTGGCTGTCGGTTGTATCGATCGAAGAACTGAAGCGCAATCCAACATTTTTTCAAGATACAGAATAAAGATCAAAGATGAACATTTGAGAAAAACTACTGCGTGGATTAATTATTGTTGGACACTATATGATTGTGACTCAGGAAATTGACTTTGCATTTAGTTACAAGTGTGTGGATGTCAATCTACACTGATTGACAACGTAGGGTAGTCGTTGTCTCAATTTCCTTTGAAGCACTATCAGAAGAATCTATAGCTCTAATCACGTCTTCACATAACCGTGCGCAATTTATACCCCACTGCCCCTCTCCGACGTTTTTTGATATCCTGATGAGCAGTGCTTGTAATCAATTATTTTGCGGAGATGCAGAATTATGGGGATCTTCTGGAGTTCAATTGACAAAGTGGTTGGCATGTTCTAGGTGCAGATGTGAGAGAGTAGGCGAATGGGTGGCATGTGCTGCGTAAAAAAGGAAGGCAGCCTCTTGCATAGGTAGGTAGTTAGTTCATTGGTACAGTTAGAGAACCTTGAGTCTCTGAAAGAGACCTTGTTTTTATAGAGATATTTCACAAAAGTGAGTGTATGAGTTATTGTGTTCTAGTGTGACTTGTGTGGGAAGATTGGGTGTGCACGGCTAGGCAGTACTGGGGGCACTGACTAAGGTGCAGTCCCCTGGTGGCAGCCCCCCCCTTCTATTATATGTTATTGAGATTGTGGACTGCTTGTGCATTGTGGGAGGGTGGGGGGTAGAGAGATTTGCTTTTATTGTGGAGTAAGTATTTGCTTGAGATGGATGTAGAGGGATTAGAATGCTGGGGAAACACAGGTTGTTCAGTTGTGTTTACTCTGTGGGAGAGATGGAATGTTCAAGTTTGATATGTTTCTGTTCTGCAGCGGGATGTGGGGGGAATGGGGGTGGTGGGGCAGGGAGGAATGGAGTGATGTGGATTGTGAAGTGCTATGGCCACTATTATTAAAGTAGCAACATGGAATGTGAGTGACTTAACTCCTATGTTAAACGATACAGGATACACTCCTCCCTCCAGTGGCGGGGCATTCAGATTGCTCTGCTGCAGGAGACACATCTGACAGAAGACAAGACCAAGAAATTGCATAGGAAATAGAGGGGACAACTCTACTCTGTTAAGCACTATAACTACACACACTTGGGGGCCGATTCCGATCTCGGCCGGTAGGGCTCCGAATCGGATTCGGCTTAACCGGATCCGATTCGGAGCCCTATTTCCCGACCGATCCGTACGCGCGTCCGGGCGAGCGAGTACGATGCGTATTCGCCAACCGACTCGTCCGGACGTCCCGACCGCTCCGACCGACTCGATCCCGGGTCGAACCGCTCCGACCGACTCGCACGGACACGACTCGCACCGCGCAATGGAGACGTTCCCCGGCCGGGTAAGTACGATGCGCGCCGCGAGCAGTCCGACCGAACCGCGCACTCCGGCTCGAAAGAGCTGTCGGAGCCGTACTTTGGGGGTCCGTGTCGGACCCCCCTGTACGCGTAGCCGCGAAAGTCGCACACTGTGCGTGTACGGCGCGAATCGCTTCGCCGCGTACACGCTGTAGGGGGCGCACTTGTCCGCATCGCACCCATTGAGTCAATGGGAGCCCGTGTACGCGTTGTACGACAGGCTCAAATTGACTTCAATGGGAGTCCGACCGACTCGAGTCCGATGGCATACGTGCGCATCGTACTCGTTCGGTCGGACTGGACGGGTCCGATTCGGTCGGAAATCTCTCCGGGTCCGGCTCGGTCGGGGAGATTTCCGGCCCGAATCGGAATCGGCCCCTGAGTCTCCATTTGGATTGCACTACAGGTTCCTTTCTGGGTTCGAAGCTTTATGACAGATATCAGGGTAGATATATACTGCTGTATGGCCTATTGGACAGTCGGGAGATATGACTGTTGAATGTGTATGTGCCCAAACCTGATTATGGGGCCTTATACCTTGACTCCTCCCATATGTTGGTACTCCCCTACTGTGGACAGGAGATTTCAAATGTGTGTTAGATGGTAGTGGGGATTTCCACACCCTACGACAGGACATAAAGCCGCACATGGTAGCTGGACTGAGAGGTATGATGGCATGCATGGGCTGTTTGGATATTTCATGCACGACGTGTGGCTTTATACTGGGTAGAGGGACCCATATGAATCTAGGGAGATTGTCCCATGTCTTGCATGCTGTTGCTGGCAGGGAGCTGAAGGCAGCATTAATCGCTATAGACATCAAAAAAAGCATTCAATACCCTTAATTGGGAATACCTTTGGGAGGTTCTCTGAAGAATGGGGCTGGTTCCCGTTTTTCTGTCCTGGCTAGGCTGCTCTATACCACACTAGTAGCACAAGTATGCACTGGGTGGATGGTGTTAGATTGTATCCCTATTAAGAGAAGTACCAGACGGGAGTGCCCTCTGTCATCACTCCTTTTTGCCTTAGTGATGGAGCCTATGGTGATTTGTCTTTGCTGCGATATGGCTGAGTGGGGCATTGAAGTAGGGGGTTCACTTATTGTGTCTCCCTATATGCTGACGGCACCCTTCTTCTATGTCACGCACACTGAACGATTAGTTGCGGCTTACTGCAGATCATGACTGAATTTGGTAGGGTGTACAGCCTTAGGCTCAACAAACAAAAAGCAATACTGTTCCCCATAGCCGCGCTGGTGGGTGTGAGACAGACAAAGCTCCCGGTGACTGAGCTTAGCTGGGAAGGTGGTCACTTTCGGTACCTAGGTATACAGGTGGCAAATAACCTAGAGGCCCGTTATCACCTTAATATGGGCGGTGTACAGACAGAATATCGAGTTGTTTATTTCGAACAACAATATCGAGTTTGAAATATCGAGGTACAAGAATATCGACAGCAAGTATATCGTAGCACAGAATATCGACAGTAAGGTAAGAAATATTGTTTTTTTAATATCGAAGACAGAAATATCGTTTGTAAAAATATCGTTGTTAATAATATCCATATTTATATTAGTGTTCTGTATTTTAGTATGTGTGTTAAAAGTATGTGATGTAATTTTTGGGTATAAGTGTAGTTTTTTTTAATGTTTGTCTTAAATTTTTAGCATTAATTACCTTTCTGAAAATTAATTTTTGCGTATTTTAGTTCTGTAGCGGGTTGTGGGCTTATAGGGGAATAGGGTGGGAAGTAATTAAATTATAATAAAGTAATTATTAATTTTTCTATATTATTATTTATAATTAATTTATTATTAATAATTATTAATTGGTTGTTAATTAATATTAATTAATTAATAGATAATTATATTAACTGTTATTTTTTAGGAGCGGGTTGTGGGTTTATAGGGGAATAGGGTGGGAAGTAATTTAATTATAATAAAGTAATTATTAATTTTTCTTTATTATTATTTATAATTAATTTATTATTAATTAATTATTAATTGGTTATTAAGTAATATTAATTAATTAATAGATAATTAAACTAATTGTGTTATTTTTTAGGAGCGGGTTGTGGGTTTATAGGGGAATAGGGTGGGAAGTAATTTAATTATAATAAAGTAATTATTAATATTTATTTATTAGTATTTATAATTAATTTATTATTAATTAATTATTAATTGGCTATTTAATTATAATAATTATTTAATTGATAAGTATGTTAATTTTAACCCTCTGCTATCCAACACTTTCCCTACTGTTGCATTCACTGGAGTGGAAATAGTAATTTCTACCCCTCCGCTATCCAACACTTTTCCTACTTTTGCACTCTCTGGAGTGGGAGTAGTAATTTTTACCCCTACGCTATCCAACTCTTTCCCTACTCTTGCACTCTCTGGAGTGGGAATAGTAATTTGTACATCTCCGCTATCCAATACTTTCCCTACTGTTGCACTCACTGGAGTGAGAATAGTAATTTTTACCCCTCCGCTATCCAACACTTTCCCTACTGTTGCACTCACTGGTGTGGGAATAGTAATTTTTACCCCTACGCTATCCAACACTTTCCCTACTGTTGCAGTCTCTGGAGTGGGAATAGTAATTTTTACCCTCACGCTATCCAACACTTTCCCTACTGTTGCACTCACTGGAGTGGGAATAGTAATTTTTACCCCTACGCTATCCAACACTTTCCCTACTGTTGCACTCTCTGGAGTGGGAATAGTAATTGTATCCCCTCTGCTATCCAATTTTTTCTCTACTGTTTTAGTTAATGTAGTGTAAAACGTATTTGAAAAAGATTTTAAAAAATGTATATTTTAATTTGTTATATATGTTTTTTGTTTTTAATTTATATTATTGGTGTATGTGTATATATATGTATTTATAATTTTTAATATGTTTTTAACAATTTATAAGTTATTAAGATAATTATTTATAAATATTATTAAGTATATATATTATATTTTAAACATATATATGTTTAATTTATTTTTACATTATATGCATTACTTATAATTTTAAACATTTTCTAATATTTTTAACTATGTTTTTTTTAATTATATGTATTATTTACTTTATTTTACATTATTTTTTTAACATAAAAAACGATATTTTTAACAACGATATTTTTAACAATGATATTTTATTTCAATATTTTTGTACTTACCATTATGTAGATATGACTTCGATATTCTGGACATCGATATTTTTGCGAGTCCTCGAAGGGCTAGAGAAATCGTTTCGCTTTAGGGTTCACCTACCCCTGTCGGTAATGGGCCGAGTCACATTGAGTAAAATGGTTCTATTGCCCCACTGTTTGTATGTCCTCAAAAATGCAATGTATGATGTCCCAAAAGCCACATTTGCTAAACTCACTAGTCTCGTATTGTCCCTTGTATGGGCTGGTAAGCGAAGCAGAGTTAAATCCTAAAACTGGACACTGAACTAGGGGGCCTGGGGCTGCCGGAAATGCAATTATATCACCTTGCGGGCCTTTTAAAGAATGCAGCACAGTGGTGTACGGAAGGCCCCACATGGAGAGGAAACTCATGGGGACATGAGGGGCGGATGCAGATCTCCCTCATTGCCTCATACTGGGGGCAAGGTTTCTGGGTGATCCCCCCTTCATTGTCAGACAGGTGGCAGTGGACTAGGAGCAAACAGTTGCAGGGTGATGCGTCGGGCGCCCTATGCCAAACGTTTGCCACTCCGATGGTTAAAACCCATTCATGCTATACAGTCCGAGATGGACCTTTCACAACGGGTTGAAGACGTCTGCAACACCGCAAGTGCTCTCCACCTTAATGGCACCTTCCTCACATTGGGAGAGACACAAGATACCTTTGACCTTCAACAAGGCCAATTTTTGCAGTATGCCAAAGTATCCTGTATGTTTCGTGAGATTTGGACTGACTTTCCTGCTGAACTGTCACAGACATTGCAAGTAATATTGGACCCCGGGTCGACTCAGGGGTTTGATCTGTTGCATTTACAAGGCTCTTAAAGGGAATCGCCACTTACATATGATGGGGATCCAAAACAGGTGGACTGAGAGCCTACCGGAGCCACTTTCTGAAGGGGCCTGGAAAAGAGCATTTGCCCAGGTTAAGGAGGTGGCTAGTGGTGCGAGATTCAAGCTCACACAGTTTTATTACCTGCACCAAGCCTATATATCCCCACAGGGTTTAAATAGAATTAACGGAGGCATGCCCTCGATGTGGGACTGCTCCAGCATCAGTTCTCAATATGGTGTGGAACTGTAGCAATTTGCAGGAGTTTTGGAGAGAGATCATAAGGATCTAATGGGAGGTAACATGGGTGCATACGGAGGCATCCACCAGCCATTGTTATGTTCCATATTGGTACCTTAATATAGGCTCAGGTAGTCACCTAACCTTTTACCTATATTCTCCCTACCATTACATTACATAATGGTTCTTAGTACTGACCTTTTACCTAGCTACGGTAATGTCCAAAGATGACATGGGGTTTCCCCTGAAAAGTTTCAGCCTCATTCATTATGCATGAGGATTCTTGGAATCACAGCAGGACAGCAGGCCTACCATCTCTTGCATAATAACAATGTTTAAGGGTCATTCCTTCCATCATCCCAGACCGACATGACACAGCAAGGTATATCCCCAGGGGGTACGACTTTGGGTATATATACATCATCTCTTGCTGAGATAGAGAGAGGAGAAAAGGACTTCCATGCCGACACAGTGACACGAGACGCTGAGGCTCCTGCACGCAGACACTCCAGCTCGCAGTGGTCTGACATCCCTTGCGGGGTGTCCATCTCGAGACCAAGACGGGGTCCCAGAGTCTCTCACTTCAGGTAATGGGGTTGACTTTATCCTAGAGGGATTCTTGGCCTTTACACCCACATAGATGCTAGTTACATTAAGGTACATCTAGTTAGGGACGCATCGTAGGAGTACGCATTTATTATTGTTATGTATTTTATATACTTGCCTGTATTCATTGTTTTAGCACGATGGTAGAAATCTACCATCCTTTTACTCTGTTAGTGCTTATAATCATTTATATCTGTTACTGTCTAATGGTTGTTTCAGCACACCTATTTTAAACTAGAATGACGCTGGTTCAATACATGCTTATTGAAAAACGTCCCCATCGTTTATTCTGTGTATCTCTCTGAGACGAAGCGAGCACGAGCGACTGAGCGAAAAGTAGTACACTGTTTCCACGATCCCTGATGGGACAGGGTTGTCATGTTGGATAGTTGCCAAGAACTATTCTCTCCTTGGTAAGAGGGGTTTCTAGTGGCACTGTGAGCTAGCTGGTATACAGGCTTATATATTCGGTAGGGGTATCTAGAGTCAGTCTGACTTCAATCCTACAGTGTATGTTGTCTAAACGCGCAGATCCTATATAGGTTTATAGGAACTACACGACATGGCGCCGCCAACGTTGGTTTGGTACTTATTTAACGGTAAAATCTGAGTAGTTCAGTCATGCTATTCTCAAAGACCCCTACTCACATTTCCCCAGAGACGTCTGGAATGGGAAGGGAACCATCTGCCACAGCTGAGTAGGCATATCCTATGTATTGGCTGTAGGTTTATCAAGCTTGAAGGACAAACAGTTCCTATTGTGCATAAAACCTAATCTCAGTTTTCTTGAAACTCTTCCTTGAGAAATTTTCAACAATGACTGAAGAGAATGCCGCTGTGCCAGCACAGCCTGCTGCAGTCAGGGAGGAAGAAACAGAAGGGGAAATAAACATTTCAGAAAATGTTAGGTATGCCCTTACTCAAAAGCTAACAGACTACGGAGTCAGAGCTAGGGGTGGGACAGTAACCTTCGTGATTGAGGCTCGCGAATCATATAGAACAGAGGTATTCTATTCATGGGTTAAATTCCCACTAGCAGATGCACAATCAAATACATTTCATTCTTACCCTGTAGATGAACCACCAAATGAATACTGTCCGTATGAGGACATTGAAATTCTGCATACCTACAAGGAGCACATAACCTGGTTTAAAGGCGCCCTTCCCCATATAAAAGACAAAGCAAGACTCGGGCCACTCGGAAGAGATGGAGACTCTTGGCCCGTCCTTGTGGCTTACATACCGCATCCAGCGATTGACACAATGCCAGTAGCAGACCTATGTCTACTTCATAAAGAAATAATAAAACTTTACAGAAACCTGACACAGTTTATAATGAGAACACTCACACTTCAGCCAACAAGCGCTACACAAGCAGTACAAATACAGGGTTCTACAACTAAAATTACACCACAAACACATTACGCAGTTATGGGTAAAATGCCCACTAAATGTGAGCAAATGCCATACTGGATAGCTAAAAAAATAACACAGCTAAAAGCAGTATTTCCACACACAAGCCCTCAAGAAAAACACACAATGCTAACAATCTGCTTGCCAATGGGGATAGCTCCCCAAATGGAGGATTGTAAATGGAGGATTGTACCACTTGGGGTACAGTTTTCGCTGCCATATATACCAGAACACATGGTATCCCATCATTAGCAGTAATACCAGATGTATTAAGACAATTACAAACTGAGTATGGAGCAGAACCTGCTCTGAACTTAGGGATGAAATTATTAGGTAATTTTGCCCAGGTATCAGCTATAATATTAGCAAATATAAAAGGGGAGGCAGCAGCAGTGGCAATACGCCAACGCCTGAGGGATTTCACTCCTTTACAACAGGAACGTGAATTACCTAAAATTATCACAGACACCTATGCTGAATTAGGTAGAGATAGTTTGGGAGCTGGAGCTACAAAACCTCAACTCATGGGTGGTCCTGAAAAGGATAACACCAAGCAAGCACCAGATTCTTTTAAGAAGAAATGGGATAATAACAATAAAAACCAAAACATTAGAGAAAGTAGATCTCTATCTAGGAGTGGGTCTCGTCAACAGGAGCCCTCCGAAAGGAGGTACAACCTTAGGAATAGAGATAACATTAAAAAACCTGACAGGTATCAGGATACTGAGAAACGTTCCTCTTGTTCCTTTCAGGGTTCACCAAGAAACTCCGAGAGAGAAGGACGGTCAGAACACAGACAAGAAGAGCGTACAAAGTCCAGAGGCACGCCACGCGCTTCAAGCTATCCTTCTAAAAAACAAGACAAGCAACAATCTAAACCTCAATTTAAAAAGAAGAAAGTAGCATGTCTAAAAGTTAGACATGCCCAGAATTCTGAGGACTCAACTACTTAATGGGGAATGGGCTCTGATGATGCTAGACAGTGCAGCAGAAGTAACAATAGCTCGCCAGAACCTGATGGAATTTCTGGTGACAGCAGAGTTGAATGAGCCTATCGTGGTGGAAACACCTGATACGAGGGTAAGCATCCCACAAAGGTTACATGAAATAACACTCCAAATGGAGGGGGACAAACCCAGAAAAGTTAAAGGTCTCTTTTGGGAGAACTTGACTTATGGCTACGACATCCTTTTAGCTGAAAAAGATTGGCCGTCTGCAATTGCTATGCATTGCCCAAAGGGAGAAACGGTAATTTTACCAGCTTTTTCCAAACACGTTCCAATTTATTTAAAACATATATACGCACGCAGGAGTTGGCGGTAGCCCTTGCTCCAGCACTATATCGCAACCATGTTGGGTGGGATGCTGAGTCACCACACCATGTAATCCCAGTAAAAACTAGTCCAACTCCACAGAGACAATACCCAATAAAACAAGAAGCAAAAAAACAGGTCAGGGGGATCTTAGATCAACTTGAATACCAGGGTGTTATAGAAACTTGCACCTCCTCAATGAATAATCCTTTGTTTCCCGTAATGAAACCCAATAATTCATACCATATAGTTTTACACTACAGACATCTGAACACATGCACAAAAAAATTTGCAGTACAGAATGCACACAGTGCCGCATTTATGAATAACATTGTGCGGAAAAAGTACAAAACAACACAAGATATCTCAAATGGATTCTTCTGCCAAAATATAGCGCCTGAAAGCAGGTATCTAACATCATTTTCTGCGGTAGGTTCTCAGCGTCAATTTTGACGACTCCCGCAAGGGTATAAGAATAGCCCCGGGTTGTTCAGCACTAGGGTAACATAATTACTTCAGAATTTGGATAAAGAGGCATTGTCCTATGTAGATGATATTTATCTGACGGATGATGATTTACAGGATCACTTGACCAGGGTGAGCACCATAATTTTGGGGTTTGCCTCTGAGGGCTACAAATTCAACTTTAAAAATCTAAAATAGCCCACCTCAATGTCCTATTTTTGGGATACGAGCTATCTAGTGAAGGAAAAAGCCTGGCAGCTAACTTTTTAGAAAAGAGCTCACTGCTCCAACCTCCTAAATCTTTGAAGAATTTACAATCCATATTGGGATTTTTTAATTTTGGCAGAACATTTTGGATTACGCAGAAAGAGTAAAACCTTTCTACGACTTAATCAGACCTGATTCTTCTATTAGGCATTGGACACAGGAACACACAGATATCCTTCGTTCCCTACAAGCTGACATGATAGCTTCAAAACACTTGTTGACACGCGTAAATGTACACAATCTAGTGATCCGCGTTATAGCGGATCAATCTGGGTATACTTACCTAACCTTCATTGAAGGAGAAACAGTACAGATTGTATACAAATCACATTTGTACACAAACGCTGAAATGCGTTTTGCTTCTACAGAAAAAATACTGACAGCAGTACAGACCGCTGTAGTAAGAGAAAGAGCACTGGCTCAGGGGAAACGAATAATAGTCGTAACTCCAGTACCAGCCTTAGAGGCTGCTATAAAGGCAAGCGTTCCTAATGCTAAAGCCTTACATCCAAGATGGATACAATGGGCTAATTCTCTCACTGCAATGGATTTCGAATACAGATATGACCCAAGGTTAAAAACACAAGCATTCCTGCAATATGAACTAGAATATCCTCTCCTGAATGAAATTATGCCTCTAGATCAGTATGAATACATTATTTACACTGACGGATCTGCTCAGCTGGCCATAGGAAGTTAACAACAATATCGCGCCGCATGTGCAATTGTAAAAGGCCGTATGCAGGATGGCAAGTTTCATCCCAGCGATACGAAGACACAGTCTCTAGAAGACTGCACGGCTCAGCTGTCAGAACTAAAAGCCCTATCCCTGGCACTAATAAATACGGATCGAGAATTCCCCACACTGATTGTGTGCGATTCATTTTACTGTGTTCAGTCATACAATGAGTATCTTCACTACTGGGGTCAGAATGGGTTTAAAGACTCAAAAGGTGGCACAATAAAGCATAAAATGCTATGGGAACAGGTAGCTGAGTTGAAAAACAAACTACCAAGAGCTCACGTGATACACACGCTGAGTCAACATCGTGATGTTGTTCACGTTGAAGGGAATTCATTGGCTGATGAAGCCGCAAAGGTGGCAGTACGAACTGCTGCTGTAGCTGCAATCACTCGTTCAAAAACGAGAATAGACGGACAGATAATGGTAGCTGTCATTGCTTCACGCAAGAACAGCAAAGCCTTACCAAAAGGTTTTCCACTCAAATACTCCTACAAGTTAGATGCAAATAACATTCCTTATGCTCCCGATTCCAGGAGTGGGGGATAGAGTAATATCAAACATGTATCGCAAATTAGGTTTAATACTAGCTGCACACGAGGGTCTAGGTTCTGCACACGCAGGGATTACCGCAACAGTTTCTTTACTGAAACAACGCAATTGGTGGCCTGTTTTAACAAAACAGACTAAGAATTTTGTCTTAAAATGCGACATCTTTCAGCAGATGAAGGGTTCCACCATGGCACGTCCAGCGCAGACACCTTTACTAATATCAGACAGACCACTAGCGTGTGTCTATCTGGACCACTGTGGCCCCCTACACTCGGATGGGGCTTACAAGTATATCTTGGTAGCAGTGGATTCATGCTCAAGATTCCTATGGGTATGGCCTCAGCGCTCGGCTGACGCTCAAACTGTTATAAAAGATGTGCGAGTCTTCATAGGGACATACACAGTTGGCATTACATTCTGACCGTGGCCCCGCGATTAGCTCTAGGGCTTACAAAGAAGCCATGGAAGGTTTGGGTGTACCATTGTGGTACTCCTCTCCATACCATCCCGAGGGAATATCGGTTGTGGAGACGAAAAACTGGAACTCAAAGCAGTCTTTAACAGCAAGAGTATTAGGCTCGGGTGGTAGTTAGGCCAATCACCTATATGGGGTACATCATGCCCTCAATAACATGCCAAGAAGTTCTCTAGGGGTGTCACTCCATATTAAGTCCTATTCGGGACGAGAATGTGGGTACCTGATCTCGATTGTGAAGGCACAGTGGCGGATGAAAAACCATTTGACATCAATAAACGTTTGGCTGTTTTACAGGATCTGAATGAATCCAGAGTACGACTAAGCAACGTGCAAGTAAAACGGACCGCCACTGGGGAAGTCAAATCAGTCACGGCAAGACCTGTCTGGGTCCCAAAAGTCGGGTATCTGGTCAGAGAAAAGATCGAGGACAAGAAAGAATTTGGGCCTTCCTACAGAAAGCCTGTACCTGTCCTGGCTGTCGAAGGAACAAGAACAGTACTTCTTCCGCCTCTTGCCGGCAAAAAAGGAAAGAGATCCGTCTCCATTGATCTGATCAAGCCACACTATGTGGCCGATAATTAATAGTAGGCCTCGTGGGCTCCTGGGTAGCCGACGCTCTCCTCTCGCCACCATACAGGAAGTTCAGACAGAAAGACTTATAACATTCGAAGAAATGAAATGGAACTCGTTCCTCTCGAAACAGATCTTCAAACTACAAATGAAATACAAATATCAATTCGGCCTACCACCGATGTCTACATCTATAAGCCGCGACAAGAGACACCTGCTGGTTCAACACAACCTGCTGAGCTACCAAAGATTGATCGAACTACATCTGGCTACTTCATCGATTTTGATACCTTCTCTCTTGATCCCAGCGAACCTGAGACAGCGCCAGCTCCAGTTTCCCATAAGCAACAAATTTGTGAATTCTACACTGTTCTGAAAAAGACTTACTTAGTTTCACCTTGACTCCAGCTCTGGATCATAACTGGAATATTGTTTTTTCTGTTCTGGATTGGCCTAGTAACTGTGTTTTGCTTACTCATAAATGGAAATTATCTCCCAGAACGTTCTGCAGTATCCAATGTGAACTTGGTCCTGAAACCCCATACATCATCTCATCGTGAACAAAGAGACTTGTTTTCCGTGAACATTACAGCTGTTCCAATTCCTGATGGTATAGTTTGGGACAAGGTTTATTATGATGTATTTGGCCCTACTGAACTTTTAAAAATACCACATTTATTTAAAATATCTCTCAATGATATCATTACCTCCAGTACATTTTCCGATGATTGGGATTCTGAAACTGTAAATAATATGTTGTCTGATTTAGAAAAATCTTCTGCATTTTCAAACAATGAAATGTTAAAAGACACATCTGACTTTGATAGTATGTACTGTTACCATAATTATGGTCATCACTTTTTACACAAATCGAGTATCCCTCGTAATGTTTTCACATACCACCAATGGGAGCATTGCCCAACACCACCAAAAGGTAGTTCGAAAACTTTTGCACAGAACTTTTCATATTTTTCAGGGTTTGACACTTCTGACCCGACCTCATATTACTATAAGGTTGCACCTACACCTGCACAGAAAAATATGCTGACTAACACCAAACAGATTTATTCTGCATCCTTTATTGCCCAACTGTCTGTACAAGGTTTCGACTTCTGGAAGGACACAGTAGACACAAAATCAGTCTGGGGTTCTAAGGAATGACACTATTTAGAGCATGCCTCATTCCGCAACAAATGATATTTCTGAATTAAACTGTACAACCGACTTCCTGTCTTGGACTAGCCAAGAACAAGGATTTGAACACACCACGGTCAACCACACCTTCAGAAATCAATTTTACATCAAATGGAGGGGCTACAATAGATGACATCATGCAGTCCAATACTTCAGACCCCAATTGGAAGGGATGGTTAGTTTGGCCCACAGACACAAATAGATGTCAATCAAGATTCAAGGGTACAACCGAAGGGTTTAGTGTCCATAGGCCAGACTCACGATATGTACAAACAGAACATCCGGGGGTAGTGACATCCTACAGTGTTGGGAAGTTTTGCCTCGATTGGCTAAAAACCTCGACACTGTCCAGGTGAAACAGCACTTATCCTTACTCTCAGATGAGGTGGATCTAAGGGATTTTTTACTAGGTCCCCGAAGGCCACGTCAGAAACGTTTCTATTACGCTGTCTATAATGAAATCTGTAAAATCTCTCAACAAGAAGCTGCAGAAAGACTTCGTGAAGTAGATATACTTAACCTAGAAAAGGCGTTAGCTGTAGTTGACAATGGTATGACTACATTAACATCCAGGATTTATTCACTGTGCAACATTGTATCTTCTGCTTTTGATATACTAGAGCAGGACTTGTCCATACTACAACACGGACAATCTCAACTACGTTCTATTATGTTATTAAGCTGGACGCTGCAATCATTGCGCGCTGGTTATGTGCCTTGGCGATTTGTCAACAGTATCTCTCTAGTTTCAGCTTACAATCTAACTGAAAAACAGATTACGATGGCACAAAAAGGAGCAAAATATACAATGCTGCGTATTGAAGAACTTGACAAGTTACCTTTTACTGTGGCAGAGTCACCATCCACAGAATGGTTAATTCATGGCCATATCACACTACCGGTCACTACTTTCCAGTTTCAATATTGCCTAGAACATCGATAGGCAAGCAGATATGAAGCGATGGGTAGGGAATTCATCAAGGAATCTTGGGAATTGCCGTACAGATTTCGATGTAGGAATGGGGACATGGAAGTGTTCCTTAGCGGTACCAACTGTGAGAATTCCTTAAGTGGATCTCTCATATGCCAGGATATTATGCTTCATGGGGCCTAAAATGGTTCAGTTGCCAACTTATCCTGTCACTTGAAAGGTTCCCCAGCTGCCGTGATTAATCCGGTATTCGAGTTACTTTCAAATGGAAGTTACTTGATGCCGAATGATCAAGGTTGTTGTGGGATGCTCCCGGGCATTGCATATCTTGTCACTGTAAGCTCCAGGGTTACTTGCTGTATGCAAGTATTGTTTCCACCGACCCACACAATCAGGGAGGCGCCGTTATGCCCTTCATTGAATGTTTCCTTTATACAGTTTGATACTCTGAGCCGAATGAAAGCCATGGTTTTACAGCAACGCATACCCTTAACCTCCGCCCGAAAAACTTATGATCGCCAGGTTGCAAGGTCCTTGGCAGAGATACAGGCACTGATACGAACAAACTGCCCTTTCCATTTCACAGAAATGGTAAAACGTATCTTTAACATGTCTGATACGATGGGTATAGTCCACCTATTTAAGACCATAGGTTCTGGACTGTTAAGCACCTTTCAGACAATCCTCGGAGTTGTTCCCAACTTTATACACTCCGTATTCGGAAGCATTTTTGGAGGGTTTCAGCTGATCCTGTTTTTTAAAGCAGGTATCCTGATTGTCCTTTTTCTGCTACGCAATGGACGTCCCAGTCACCAAGGAGATGAAACACATGCTCTTGGAGTGCCGATACCATGATCGCATGGTAATCCATCTCGTCACATCTCGTCTTCGAGAACTGAGCGACTCTTGGTTCTTGTAATTTAGACCAGTCTGGATCGACTGTATTCTGCCTGTCCTTCGATGCCAGTTCTGTGGACAAGAATGAATGTTGGATCTCTGTCTAACACTTCCAACAATTGCGCCACCGGACGTTGATGCTTTACTGGACCCGATAACGGCCGATGTTCTGCAGTGTCCTCAGCGTATTCCAATGTTGATGTCTGCATTCTTAGAGCCACCACGGGATGCTTCAGCTCCTGTCGGAAAGGATACCAGCTCCCCAACAAGTACTCAGGCCTTGGATGACACTAGTACATCCTCAGCAGCGGCCGTGGTGAATACGGAGGAAAATCTGTGCTCGATTGACCTGATCTGCGAGGTGTTTCAGGGACCGTCATCTGCGATTGCAGGCAACAGTGATGTTGCGTCTCCCAGCCAGGACACATAAACATTTGGCTCATCGTGTGCTGTGAAAATTCGGCCTTTTCCAAAAACAACCAAATTTTAAACAAGACGCTTTGTCTAAACTGAAGGCTTTCAGTCTCTCATTGTTCGGACTATATGTACGAACTTATTTAGTACAGACTTCTATCGCATGCACTATTTTTCCATTTTTAGCATTTTTTAGAAATGTTACTTTTTAAGTATTATTTTTAATTGACTTATTAATAGTTGCGTACCACGTTTCGCAGTACATAGAATTTTTAGTATGTCGTACAGTCGGATGAGGAGTGGGTGTTATGTTCCATATAGGTACCCTAATATAGGCTCAGGTAGTCACCTAACCTTTCACCTATATTCTCCCTACCATTACACTACATAACGGTTCTTAGTACTGACCTTTTACCTAGTTACAGTAATGTCCAAAGATGACATGGGGTTTTCTCCGAAAAGCTTCAGCCTCATTCATTATTCATGAGAATTCTTGGAATCACAGCAGGACAGCAGGCCTACCATCTCCTGCATAATAACTATGTATAAGGGTCATTCCTTCCGTCATCCCAGTCCGACATGACACAGCAAGGTATATCCCAGGGGGTACCACTTTGGGTATATATACATCACCTCTTGCTGAGATAGAGAGAGGAGAAAAGGAATTCCATCAGGCACGGTCGGTGGAAGGAGTGCCGGTCAGGCGGTGACGTGGGGCAGGGGGGGGACAGGGTGGGGGGTAGTAAACTACAGATTAAGGCCCAATACAGGTAAGTAAACATTTAAATAAATAAAACGAATTTCGTTGTGAGCGCTGCAAGCTGCGATGCAGCGCTCACAACGAAATTCGTTTTATTTATTTAAATGTTTACTTACCTGTATTGGGCCTTAATCCGTAGTTTACTACCCCCCACCCTGCCCCTCCCCCACCCCACGTCACCGCCCGACCGGCACACCTACCACCGACCGCGCCTGAATTCCATGCTGACACACTGACGCGAGACGCTGAGGCTCCTGCACGCAGACACTCCAGCTTGCAGTGGTCTGAAATCCCTTGCGGGGCGTCCATCTCGAGACCAAGACGGGGTCCCACAGTCTCTCACTTCAGGTAATGGGGTTGACTTTATCCTAGAGGGATTTTTGGCCTTTACACCCACATACATGCTAGGTACATTCAGGTACATCTAGTTAGGGACGCAACATAGGAGTACACATTTATTACTGTCATGTATTTTATATACTTGCCTGTATTCATTGTTTTAGCAAGATGGTAGAAATCTACCATCCTTTTACTCTGTTAGTGCTTATAATCATTTATATCTGTAACTGTCTAATGGTTGTTTCAGCATACCTATTTTACACTAGAATGACGCTGGTTCAATAAATGCTTATTGAAAAACGTCCCCACCGTTTATTCTGTGTATCTCTCTGAGACGAAGCGAGCACGAGTGACTGAGCGAAAAGTAGTACACTGTTTCCACGATCCCTGATGGGACAGGGTTGTCATTTTCAATAGTTGCCAAGAACTATTCTCTCCTTGGTAATAGGGGTTTCTAGTGGCACTGTGAGCTTGCTGGTATACAGGCTAACATATTCGGTAGGGGTATCTAGAATCAGTCTGACTCCAATCCTACAGTATATGTTGTCTAAACGTGCAGATCCTATATAGGTTTATAGGAACCATTGCTTACTCGGATTACACCCAACGCCGAAACACAGAGTCAAAATGAACCACTGGTTCATTCTCTTGGAACTGGTCCTGGTGAAAAGACGGGTGGCCATTCAATGCAGACCACTTCCCCGACAGTTGACAAATGGATGACCGAAATGCTTGAATGGGACCCGGCAGAAGAAAGATGATTGTGTGCAGTGTCTACAGATGAGCATGTGGACCGCGACTTAGAAATATGGGGCACCATGCTGGACAGCCTGTCGAGCACAGACCTGCCAGTGGACGGTTCCGCCAACACCCCCCCCCCCAGGGTCAGGAGAGTGGTGCGTCCCCAGGGGCAGAAAAGAGTGATAGGGTGGAGACTGAGAGTGACTGGTTGAATACATGGCCAGGGGTCTTGAGTTGATGAAGATAGCTTACTGGAGAGAGCTTGGACCCCACTTCCTGCCACCCCCATCTCATCCATTGTACCTTTAAGAGTCATATACCTCCCTCCCCTCCCACACCCACTCACTACAAGAGAAGCGGAGTTGTGGGACTCCACCCTTGGAGTGGTACCACACTGACCTATTGCTCCTGCATATATATATATATATATATGAGTTGAAGTTTACAATGATAACATGTAATTGGACAAACAATGCCTTATTGGGCATGCAGAACTGGATATGAACATGTATACCTTGCTTTAACTATATTACCTTACTATGCCTTGATTCCGTACCAACTGCAATAAAAACATGTTTCCCCAAAAAATATTGAATACCTTTTTTAATAAGTAATGGAAAAATATTCAACTACATTAAAATTTATTTTCAAAAGTTTCAATTCAAAAATACATTTCACCTAAAGGAAAAAACAATTTAATGTGCACTAATAATTATTAAAATTGATGAATAGCATTACACATTTTTTTAAATTTCTTTATTTAATAAGATTTATTGTTATATTATTTTGAAAACTCAAAATAGGTTAATACAATATTTCCTAATTCAATAATAAATATGTACTATTTTATGTGTTTCTTTTAACATGTATTTATACTTTTAACTATTTTAAAATATTTAATGTCATTTTACACTATTTCCTAAGAGGCTTTGTTTCGAATCCATACCTCCAATAATATCTATGTGAGGGTGTTGCAGTACCAGTGGGTGGCCTTGTTTAGTGCTGTACTTACTACCATTTCCTTTTAGTTGTAACTTACACTCAGAGTTTGTGAATACTGAAAAGTTGAAATTTGCTCAAAAGTGTAAACTTAGTCAAAAGTGTAAATTACCATTGTGAATCAAGCGCGCAGTCATTATCATTATACCAGGCTCTATTCGCTGCTTTTCTGACCAAGTGCCTGGTGTAACCAAGAGCATCATCCTAGAGACTGGAACATCTGCTACCTTTTAGCAATACATGCTCATAGAACAATTCCTTTTAATTCCGAGGAATTAGTAGTGATGTGTGATATCCATAAAAGACTGTGATTGGTCCAATTAGTTATTACGTTGATGAGTAGAGACACTGATTGCTTAAGGCCTATCTACAAAAATAAAGTGTCATGTTTGGGCTAAAAACATGTATGACACATTGGAATCAAATGTACCTAGTTACAGGTGCCCTTACATCACCATAAACTGTGGTGACTCTTTCTTTGTCACATTTCACCAGAATTGTTCAGTCTTTATACAATTGAATTACTGACTCAAGTTGAGCTGTATATTAATCTCCTAAAATTTACTTTGGGAAGGAAGAAATACCTCTATACCGTGCACTAGCTCAGACTGCCATTCTTCTAACTGTTGTACAACCCATTTGAGCTTTTGTTGATTTTAGTTAAGCTATACACCAATCGTCTAAGATTCATTTTTTCGCAAGTAAGAATAATGTATGTTGTGTTACAGTGAGTTTTGGTCTGTGTAAACAGGCCGGCACTATGACAATGATGCATATATAGTGAATTAAGGTTTGCTAAATTAATAGGACTACACTGATTGCTTGTCAAAATCTTCACCTATCCAATGTAAAATACACTTGATTGATATTAGAATTATGATACCAGGCAATGACAAATAAACCGTGGGAACTGTATGAAAACACAGTAGGTTCCCCTGGAGAAATATGGACATTAGCATTTTTTAATTGCATTTTGAGAAAGTGATTGCTCACGTTTGAAATGATTTATTATAGTATTCCTGTCCCCCTTTAAACTTACAATTACCGACCACAGTTTCCATGTTTTATATGGAATATTGTTTGTTTATAATCAACAGTATGTGCATAACTTGGGTTCAAGCACATTCTGAAGTGCTTCTTTATTGCATTTTTGAAAACGTGCAACAACAGGTGTATGAGTATGATGTGCCACACGCTCGACATTATAGGGATCTAGTGATAATGTTTTAGCACCAGATCAGAGGTAGCACAACAGTGGCGTAGATAGACCTTTGGCCACCCGTGGCGGTCCCTGCGTTTGCCGCCCACGATGGCCGCAGGTAAGAGCAAGTGCTGGCGATACCTAACCTTGGGACGGCCGCAGGTAAGAGGGGGGGCTGCCAACCCCAAAATATGTGCCGCCTGGGGGTGGACTGCCACCCCACCTCTCCTTTCTACGCCACTGTAACAAAAATATAGAAACACTGTATAGGGTGGTAGAGCTTCTATTTCCTCAAAGGGAATGGAGGGGCGGGGTGGGGGATTCGTGGATATCATAGTATGCAATGGTTTGGAGGGTCTCTTAGGGATTGCAAGGAGTACTAAATGATTATTATTATTGAATTCTTATTTAGCGCATAGCTACCCGTAGCTTCAGGACAGGTGTCAGCAGCCTAAGAATGTGACCCAAAAAAGCCAAGTTTTTCACTTCTTGCTTATGGAGGGTAGAGAGGAGCAGCCTCTAATCATGAATGATGTTGAATATAGTGAACTAGTGAGATGGGGTGTTAGCCTATACAGAAGAGGGAATTATGGGGATGTGCAGCAGAGAAGAAATGAAATACGGATGGAATTGTCCTGGCGAAGGATAAGTAGCCAACTTGTACAATGGGGCATGCAGTGGAGAATGTATGTCTAACTAAAGGGTGGTTTTAACATAAAGGCCCAGATAACACTGTAGCCACAAAAATGTGGCTCTTGTGCTGTGATGTGGGGCTATAGCCTGGCGAATATTGGGGAGGTCTGTTGTGCTTTGTGTGGACCCCATATGTGTTTAAAAAGCGCCATGTGGTCTCATGGTTTGTATAAGATGTCCTCAAGTGCTGCTAAGTTCAGCAGTTTTGTCGTCCCTTCCATCGTTGTGGGTGTTTACTACATAGCACAGTATCAGGGAAACTTATAGGGCAGTGAATTCCTTTTGTTAAAAAAAATTAAATTATTTGAAATAGGGCAGTGAATCTATGATCAAGTCAGCCCCTTATGCAATGTGAGAGCTGTCGGTGTTTTCAGGTATGTGAGGAGTTAATGTCAAACTCTAAGCTGTCAAGCACATTCTGAATCAGAAATGCACATTATTGATAAGGATCTTTGAATGACTATGAGTGACTATGCAATCTAAACATTTTATGAATTTCTATCAAATCCGACACACTTACAAAGCACTGTCCAGCAAATACTGCACAGAGAAACTGATGAATATCAGATATTCATGCATAATTATTGAGTGATCTGCAACCCATTTATAATGTCAGAGTTGTTTCAGCCTTGTCTGAATAGTTTCCTGGGCCATCTCAGGACATAGAGCGAAGGTTTGCAGCTAAGAATGTCAGCTTAACCGAAGCATGACCATATAAAGACGACATTTCTGTCCGTTGCAACCAATATGTTAACGATCAAAAATTAAAAGTCCTTAATTTTCTGCTTATCTGACCACATTAAAAATATCCAGACTCGGCTCCAGTTCAAACAAAATGAATGAGTCACATGCAGAGAACCCAAATCCTATATATAAAAAAAGAAACCCAAGAGTGAGTTCTGATTAAAATGAACAGTGCACTAATCTGATTTAACTAAATCCAAAGAAATTGTATAATAAATCGCCTCAATGTGGTGTCCCAATCAATCAAATAGTCTTTATTCGGTTATTTTATAACCATAAAAGGTACATGTACAGCAATAAAAATGCTTTTCATAAATAGGATACATAAAAGCAGATAACATACATATTACAGGAGAAGAAATTAGGCTGCATAACATATTCTAAAACAGCTGACATTGTAAAAGCAGAGGCTAGCAGCATAATTAATCAAGCATGGAATGTGTTGTATTGATTCCGATATTGTTAATTATCTCTGGACAGCCTAAATCTACCAAGAGTTTGACATCAGCTCCTTTCGGTAGTTAGTGCTATGACTTTTCAAAGGTTCCCATCACAGAGCAGAGGCTGGATCGATTTCTATCTAAATAGACAGATAATCCTTAAAAGCGCTCTGTCACGGCCATTTATTTACTGTAAAAAGGAGTCAAAATAAGGTTTTGAAATAAATGGGGATTAGTATCTAAAACAATATTGACTTGATGAACAGAGAAAAATCGATCCGTTCGTATCCTTTTTTGTTTTCTGACAAATGGGTAAATACTGAGTAATTATAAATTCGTAAAAGCTGAAATATGGGCGTTCCAGGTGATCAAAAAGTGGGAATTTTCAAAATTCTTGTGCCTATTCACTTGGTGAAAAGTGGTACATTTTTAATGACAAATGTCAGATGAAAGTATTCTCACAGTCGCCCTTGTGAGCAGCTGTCTCTTGGGAAGGGCCGCAAAACTAGGGGAAGAAACGTAGATGTAGGAAAAAGTCTCCAGAGCCAGATGGAAAATGTGGGCAAGAAAAAGTGTGTTGCTCAGGCAAAATACCACGCTTGTTTTTTACACAACTGAATAATAAACATCGTTGAAGGGACTAATAGCCCACTGGAGCAAGAACTGCAGAAAAAATCTGAACAAAAATTAAAAGACGAAAAGGAATAATGAGAGGGGTGGTGAACAGGTCTCAAAAAAACTTCAACAGTAATAGTTCAGAATTTCCTTTTACAGTGTAAAATCAGGAAACAATAAGATAACATAAAAATATCTTAAAATAGGCAATGTTCTTATCTCAGAGTGGAAAATACTTTCATTTAGTCTCCATGTTAGACCTGTCATTCTTAGCGTGGTCTTTCCCCAGACTTTTTGACTTCTACTTCCTGTTTTTGCTGAATCTTTTTGTTGGCCTTAGGACTCTGAGCAATTTATCACTGCTAACCAGCGCTAAAGTTCATGTGCTACTCCCCTAAACATGAAGACATTGGTATATACCTGGCGCCGTATTACCGAAGTGACTTGGGGGCGCAGCGGGCATTTGCGCCTGCTTAGCTTGCCCCCGGGGCATGCAACGGGCGTTTGCGCACGCTTTGCATGCCCCTGGGGCACTTTGGTTTTACAGAAGGGGCTGCAGCAATACCGAAAGCGTCGACGCACATAAAACGCCAGTGCTTTCAAAAGAGGGCTTTCCCTCATTTGCATGGGGTCGTGGCCCCATGCAAATGAGGGAATCCCTTTGTCTATGCACCCACGCCATATTACAGACGCGGGCGCAGAGACAAAGAAGCAGTCAGGAGGCGCACTGAGAGTGCGCCACCTAAAAAGTGGCACACTGTCAGCGCACCCCTTGATAGCAGCCATCTGGAGGGGCTAAAGCGGGTCACATGGACCCCCAGACATTACCTTGCAGGTGGGTGCAGTCACTCACTGCACCCGCCTGCAAGGAGATCTCAAATCCCCTTTAAAAGTGCCGGCAGGTTGCACCGTGAAACACGGAGCGGCTTCAAAGCAGCCGCTCCGTTTCCCACATGAATGCGTTGCCAGAGGGCAGCGAAAGTTCACGGCTGCCCTGGGGGCAGCACATTCATCCTAATATGGCGCATTATCCTTGATTGCACTGGGTGCACCTTTTAAAAGGTGCGCCTGGCGCAATCAAGGAAATTGTGAAGTATGTATAATACAGCCCCTGATTGTCATATTTGTTGTACTGGTAAGTCTCTTGTAATGTCAAATATCATATACCCAGGGCCTGTACTTCAAATGTTATTTGCGGGCCTGCAGCACTAATTGTTGCACCCTCATAAGTAGCCTTTCAAACCTGTCTTAGGCCTGCCACTGCAGTGCCTGTGTGTACAGTTTACTGCTACTTTGACTTGGAATTTACAATCACTTGCCAAGTCTTGAACTACCCTTTTATTTCATATAATCACCCCTAAGGTAGGCCCTAAGTATCCCTATGTAACTAAAAGGTAGAACATGTTATGATATGTTATACATTTCCTGGTAGTGACAGCCTATTTTGTTTTCACTACTGTGAGGTAAACTCCTCTCATAGGCTAGCACTGGAAATTCCTTAATACACCTTTAAGCTGTAATTCCTGAGCAGAGAGGAGTAGCTTTTCCTTGTTTTATATGTTTGGAATAGTAATGATAAATTCTCCTTAGTGGCGAAGTTGGATTTAACATGACTGTTTTAGAAATGCTACTTTTAGAAAGTGGACATTCCTCTGTACTCACTGCTCTGTGTGCCTGACAGTCTGTCTCCAATACACGTCTGGGGTTGGTGACAGCTACAGTTTGTGCATTCCCTCTAGACAACCCACAACACAGGGAGGATAGGTGTCTCTGAGTACCCATCTACATACATCTTCATTCTGGTGGCCTTGCTTGGGCATGGTGGAAGGAAGGGGCTAACACTTCACTTGAATGGGCAGTGTCCTGTCCCCTCACAAAGGATGGATCACCCCCCACAGACAGCCTGGCAGACAGCTCTAGGTTGAAAGGGATACTTGCGCACTTCAGATAGCTGCTTTGAAGTCACCCCTACATCAAAGGCACTTTTGGGTATAAGTATTGGGTCGATGACCTCCTAAAATCATCAAACATTACTGGACTTCTTACTTATGTTGTTCTGCCTAAAAGACTCTACTGGACTGCTAATCTGGAAGGCCTACTTTTCTGTTTGTTTCCCTGCTGCCTGCTGCTCTCTGACTCTGCTAAAGGACAGCTGGAATCCACTCCAGGTGATTTCCAAGGGCTTCTTGGCTTGCCTCCTGTTGCTTGAGACTCAGGGATATTAAATTCTGTATCCCTGCTTCTGTGCCTGGCTCACTGGAAGTGGGCCAGATACTTGCAACACAGATTTTAACACATCTCCTGTCTGTGTGTAACATAACCAGCTCACTGACCCGGTTGCCGAAGTAAAATCGGTGCATCGCATCAGAACCAGCGCTTTGCCACCAGAGATCGATGCATTGGACAGCACATCGCCACCGCTGCAGCTTGGCAAGATCAACACATCTCCTCGACTGCATAGCAGAAACTGGTCCATCGCTCGACGCCTCTCGACTGCAGCTCCAGTCTTTGGAATTGACACATCGCCTTCACTGCGAGATGAAGATCGACGCATCTTGCTATTTGCCACCAGGAAAGGTACTTTGTACACCGGGGTTTGCCTGGGTCCTATAGCCAGCCAGCGCTTCATCACGTTTGGCCTGAACTTTGACTTTCCCCCGGTCAAGCATGACTTTTTAGCCTATTTACCTCTAAGCGTTTTGCTGCATTTTTTTTTGCAGATTTATATAGCGCGAACTCGACCCGGAGGTATTGGAGCGCTTTACATGAGCACCAGTTTCGTTACACAAGGATACATTCATTTTTCTGGTAGGCACGGGGAGATTAAGTGATTTGCCCAGAATCACAGGATGTGGAGTCGACTCCGAGGCTCGAACCTTGGTTTCCCAGCTCCAATGTCGACAGTCTAGCCGTGAGCCACATCCTCTCCCCTTTAAAATTCAATATCTCAACTTCTATACATTGAATTTGTGTTTTGTTTTTTGGTCTTGTTTTTTTCAGATTATAATCATTTTTTAACCCAATGTGAAGTCCTTTTGTGGTGTATTCATTGTGTTACTAGGGGCCTGATTCACAGAACTAACTTACGTCAAAAACGTAAAGTTAGTACTTTTTGGTATTCACAGAATACACTTACTCATTTTGGTATTCACAGAATGAACTTACTCATTTCGGTATTCACAGAAGTTAGTAGTGCTAACTTTAGGACTCCTAAATGCCTTCTGTGAATACCGAAAGTCTTAAAGTTAGGATTTTCTCAGTTTAGGAGTAGTAAAGTTAGGACTCCTAACTTTAGGACTCCTAAATGCCTTCTGTGAATACCGAAAGTCTTAAAGTTAGGATTTTTCTCAGTTTAGGAGTAGTAAAGTTAGGACTAACTTTACTACTCCTAAACTGAGAAAAATCTAACTTTAAGACTTTCGGTATTCACAGAAGGCATTTAGAAGTCCTAAAGTTAGGAGTCCTAACTTTACTACTCCTAAACTGAGAAAAATCCTAACTTTAAGACTTTCGGTATTCACAGAAGGCATTTAGGAGTCCTAAAGTTAGGACTACTAACTTCTGTGAATACCGAAATGAGTAAGTGTATTCTGTGAATACCAAAAAGTACTAACTCTACGTTTTTGACGTAAGTTAGTTCTGTGAATCAGGCCCTGTGTGTGTGTGTGTGTGTTGCACTAATACTTTTCACACTGCCTCTTTAGATATGCCTGACGGCTCTGTGCCAAGCTACCAGAGGGTGAGCGCAGGTTATGTTTTAGTGTGTATCTAGCTTACCCTGACTAGAGTGGTGGTTCCTGTAAGGCCTGGATACATACCTAAGTCAACTGAGGAATCCCATTTCTAACAGTCAGGTTTTGGGAGGACCCTGAATCTGCCAGTTTTCAAAACTTCCCAGGGCAGAGGGTAAGGATTGTCCAAGCAGAGGGCTTTCTCACTCCATAGGCTGCTTCCTGGAAATACCATATACAGGTGGAGGGGGATGTGGCACCTCTGAATTTGGTAAGGATTCCCAATTTTCCATGCCCATTTTCATCTCCTGCATAAAGAAGAGCCTTTTGAGAAGAAGATCAGCAACATAATAACGACACACCCACATAATTGAAACCCCTCTGTATGGAAGTTGGAGAACACTTTAGACTTGTACTTATTGGACTTTAGAGTTAACTGCTTTGAGACCGTGTCAGGATTTGCAGGACTTGAACATTCCAATCCGCACATCGTAGCACTGCTTATACATGAGTAAGAATGAATAGCAGACAAAGATCTGGAAGGGAAGGGGCATATGTATGAAAGACAAACCCAACAGCTGTAGAACCACAGTCTCATCTTGTGCATGTTTCTCAAAGTTCAGGAAACTCACAGCAGAGTTCTTACAGGCTAACATCAAATGTTTGCTATGAAAGTCAAAACATGCAAATATTGAATTTCACAGTCACTGTCAATCCAATAACAAAGGTACTGTTTTTTTGTTATACTTTCTGGATTCAGAGTGGCAGGCCGCAATGAATCTGGACCAATGTGGAGAAAGCCGGTATCAGGAATGATGAATTCCAGGTTGACCAAGCCTAGTCAGGTGAAAGCGAAGAAACAAAAGAAACCAAAACAAGGGGAAAAAAATAAATGTAAAGGACAAATTATACTATGAACACACTGTAACAATAGCGAAGGAGTCAATAAAACATAAGAGTTACACACCTTCCTATTACCTGGAAGCCCCACTTCCTTGAGCTTCAGGCTAACAGTTCAGGCACCACAGCCGCCATCGACCAGTCCACCCCAGTCTTATAGGGACTCTAATTCAGCTTTTTCTCAGAATAAATCCCCATCTCTGCACACCCTGTTTATTCCTGACAGTACCCCTTTTCTTTAGGACTCTCTCCTCTTTTTGCTGACTTGTTAGAGACCTTCTAATGGAATGAAGCTACCAATGGGTGGGAGTATGAACGGCTGTGACAGGTTCCCAAGTGCTCCATTCCGGTTGATGATAACCCTTCCAGGCCACCACATATTGTAACTGCCCTTTCACTCTCCTGGAATTAATACAGCTTCCAATTAACATCTATAGACCCATCTTTGATAACTAGAGGAGGGTAGTAGTAGTTTTACATGTGAAAGGTTTAACAACAGATATGTGAAAGATGGATGTAACCGTCACCTCTAGTGAAGATCTAAATACACTGAACTTTGTCCCACCAGATGTAACACTGGTAAAGGTCCCACAAAAGCAGGTGAAACTTTGTGATGGAATCTTTGCAATGTTAGGAAATTAGTAGACATACAAAACCAAAACATTTATATAGATGGGAGGATTTTTCCTCTGACTGTCATCAAATTGCCCGTTGCTTGTTGTAAATAAAATAGTGTTTTGGTCTGTCCTAACGTGATTGATGGTAACAGAGCTGTAACTGATGATACTGAGTTAAAAGGTGCAATTTATTGCCTAGTTGAGGAAGAAAACCAAAACCAAAAAGGGACAATTTCCTAATCATGAATGCAAGGAGTTATTGCAGACACATTCTGCTAATGGTAACCACAAAACCCACCGTCTTTGGGGTCATGGTATAATACCTAAGAAAATATTCTAAGGATTGGTTAATTCACTCAGTCTGACTGTCTTTCTCAGGGTAATGGCTAGTACATTTGAAGTTGACAGAACTTATGAATCAGAATGTTCCATAATTTTGAGATAAAGTAAGAAACTCTGTCAGTAATGATTTCAGAAGACAATACATGTAAAAATACAATCTCCTTCACTGCAGGGCAGGAGGCAGTTTGTGAAGTGGAATAAAAGGAGAATATTTAGTTAAATAATCTATCACCACAGGCACTACAAGTCTTTCTTTCCCCAGGATGTCCTGCACTGGGATTATCAGGGGACCAGGACGGTGCTGTCCTCTCTGCAATTCTGAGGAATGGACAGTTTGTTTTTATGAAAGAACAATCATTTCATTATGGTGCAATACTGAGGTTCATCCTGAATCCATTATTGTTGATCCCAGAATTAAAGTTCAGGCTTTAAACAGGACAAAATACTCTCCAAGTCAGATACCTTGACATTCTGCACAACCAAATATGAAGGGTATTCATTTGGGGGTTTCAGTTTCTAGTTGTCAAGATAAAGCATCAGCTTTTCCATGCCTTTTCCCTGGTCTACAAGCAATGAGATACTGAAACCTTGAGATGAACAGAATCCACCTAGAATGCTAGGAGTGAGCACATTTATGGATTTAAGACATCATACATTTTTATGATCAGTTGACACAGTTGAAACATGCAAGTCCCATCCAGATGATGACACCTGTGAGCGTCTTTAATTGCAAGTAGTTCTTTGTCATATCTTGTGTACTTCTTCTCAGTGGTAGTTAATATACGTGAGATGCAAGGTAACTTTAGATGTTCTTGTCTAACAGTCAGAGCTGTAGTAAAAGCAGTCTTCAAACATTCAAAGCCTTCCTAGCGATTTGGAGCCTTTGAAAAGCAGTAACTTTCCTGGTCCGTTGAATGGTAGAGAGGAATGACGTATTGACAAAAGGTAGCAAATCCAGCCTTGACACAAACTGTCCTTTGTAAGAATACGCCTCTTTTTGCATGATAACCCCCATTGTTTTGGACTGATGCTGATGGTTTTTTGGTTCTGCACACTGGTACATTGCTAACCAAGCACAAGTGCATGTGCTCTAACCCTTAAAACATGGCGAACTTGCTTATACTTCTGATAGGCGTACTTAAATTATCTATAGGTCCCTAGTATATAGAACAAAGTCTGCCTAAGGCTGTAGGTTAAATGTCACTAGCGGACTGCAGGACATGTTGTGCCACCAATTAAAGTGACAATGCAAAACATGACTGAGGGCCTTCCACCAGTATAACTGTGCAGGTATAAACTACAAATCAATCAAGCTAACTCCTTTTGACAGGCCTAAGCCCTCCTTCTAAATATTAGTCAGTCACCCCTAAATAGGCCTTAAAACATTAATTCTTGGACTTTTTAAAATATTTATTACAAATCCAATTTATTTGTAAAGTCGTATTTGCACTAAATAGAGTGTCCAAAATTTTCTTTTAGAAAGTCACCGTCAACCTCCCTAAAGCATCTAAAAAACAATTTGCCTGAGCTTCCAACTGTCAATGAATAACTTCTTGATCGGGTGTGAATAAACTCCCAGAGATCAGACAAAGGCCTTGTGTGGGGAGAGGTTGACCTTACCTTGACAGATCCTATTGTGAAGGGGTGATACTTCCATGGTGTGCTTGTCCTTAGTAATGAGGATATCTGTGTTGCCACTTGTCCTTAGTAAATGGGAAATTCCTAACCCATTGAGTCCGAAAGTATACATAGAAACAAGGCCAGGTAAATATTCTTGAGATATTCCTTCAATTATGGATAAAGGACTAGTGGTGTCTCAAGTTATGTTGTTGTTGTATCTTTATTTTCTGTAGTAAGCCAGAGCTCTAAAGTGAATCTCTCTCTTTTTATTTTTTTAACCATTTTTTTTATTAGCATTTGATGTACAGAGCATTTACACATGTACATGTATAGCATATATCCTGTGCACTAGCCCAATGTGTATAGTAACTTCGCTTCCTGAGGACTGTACATAGGCATTACTTGTATAATATGTCAGGACAATATTTCATGCAAAGTACACATTACAACGTACATGTAGATAATCTCGCCACCAGGTATCTATCCGTGGGCACTATCTAAATAAACAGTACTATATTTCAAATGTATTGCATTGTCTCAAGGTTCTATTATCTATTTTGAACTTAAACAGAATAATACTGAACTTTCAGCAGTCATTGGCGGTAATGTCACAGTACAATAGTATTTTTTTTTATTTATTAATAACATTTAGGGCCCGATTACGATGCCATAGGAAATGGCTCCGACCCTCGGCCGGAGCCGTTCCTACACAATCGTAATCTCCTGTTTGGATTAATTTCCGACCAACCCATTTTTATGGAGTCGGTCGTAAATTAATCCAAACAGGATTTCTGGATAGCTTACGACGGGCTCGGAGAGCCCGTCTTCCATTCGGAAAGGGGCCTGTAATCCCAAGGGCGGCTCTTTCTGCCTAAGTGATTACGATGGCAGAATCCCACAGCCTTGCTGTGCCGGCCTTTCTGACACAGAAAGGCTGTGGGAATCTGACTTTGGGGGCCTCCAGTAGGGCCCCCATGGGTGCAAGGCATCCAGATGGCGGCCTAGGGGGCACTTATGGTATCCCCCTGTTGATCCCTGCACCCGGTGGCAGGCACCTTGAGGTGCCTGCCACGGGGTGTAGGGATGAAGTGCACCTCAGCTCTTTACAATGAGAGCATGCATTCCAGTCAGAATGCATGCCCACATTGTAAAGAATAGGATTGCGACCGAACAGTGTTCGGTCGCGTCCTACTTGCTGGGTTGGGATCGACGACAGGAGGTCGGTCGTTCCCAATTCCTAAACGATGTCGGACGGACTCAGGTTCGTCCGACATCATAATCGGGCCCTTAGACAGGAAGTGAATCTCTAAAATCAGAATCACTGATTTTAAAAGTACAGCCAACATGAATTTCGTCCCCTTTATTGCACGCAGGCCTTAGGCTTTTTCAAGGCTGATAATGTGTAAGAAAACAGTAAATAAAGAATGGATAGTCACCATGTGTGAACAACGTAAAAATGTGAAGAGAAGAACCGGAAAAAAGGCAAAAAGGAAAACCAACCAATGAGAAAGACCATTTTGTCAAAATTCATACAGAAAAACAAAAACATTGCATTGGTAATGGCAAAAGTAAAAGAATTAGACACATAAATATGAATAAATATATACATTGATATTTGAAGAAGTACGATAGTAAACATATCAGTAAGTATATCAAAAAATCAGTCAAATGTGGTTAGATAGACACAAAGATTGTCCCCAATTAAAAATATAACACAATAGATGAAGTAAGAGCAAACCCCAAAGTATATGTGCAAAATGTAAAAGTCATGTTCATATGCATGTCATCAAAATTACCCGAATCAGCATCCCCGAATACAATAGGTATCATAGGAAAAAGCAGTGATAAGTGCCAAAGCTACAGATTAAATGTCCGTTAAGTATGGTCCCACACACCATTAGATTAAGGTGCCAAAGAAAACCATAAGGAAAAAAGAAGAAAAGAGAAAGGTTCCATATATATGATCATAGCAAGTCCAAAACCATATTAGAAAATCTATAGTAGGAATAAGAAATCATTATAAGTAGGGTCAACATGTAATAGGTCCAAAAAACGAATAAGATGTTATCATATAGGAAAGTATCTAAATGCGTGACAAGTGACAAATAAAAATAGCATGAGATTCATGCCACATTCAATAAAATTGCGTATTGCAAAATAACAATAGTAGAATAAATAAAAATAGTAGAATTAAATAAATACAAATAAGAAAATATAAAAAGGAAATAAATGTACATACGGATGTCCATAGGTAAATGTAGACATAAGGGTACAATATATTAAGGAGAGAGAAAAATGAATAATGAGTAGAGTATCATATGTAACTAACTTGTCGTCTAAATATTGCAGCCTTGTGGAAGGCATGCAGTCCCAGTGCATGGAAGTGAAGTTAACAAAACTGGACCCAAGGTATAATGTCATCAATCCAGGTGTAGGAGAGAAAAAGGAAGGGTAAAACCTGCCAGATAGAGCGTGCCAGATTTCTGAGTTAAAAGGAAGGTATGGCAAAAGATTCAGGGCAAGGCAAATGTGAAGGAGCACTAATTATATCCCCTTTAGTGTTAAACGGCCGTGCGTGGTTAATATAAATGAAATGGAAGGCTCTTACCATTATTCAGCAACCTGAAATATTGTCTGATTGTTAATTAACATATAGGTCTGAAAATAGAGACATGAAGCCATGGAGCTTCAAAATTTGAAATGGGAAAGAAACCCATTAGTGCATTTCATAAGTGTCCGGTTACCTGTGGTTGGCACGGCATGTTGGTATCAAAGAACCGTGTTGGGCAATAATTGCATAAGATTTATAGGATAGCTGCGGGACACAAAAAAATCAAGATTTGGAAAAGACTTAATAAGTAAAAGAAGGAAGGGGACCCTAGTCAAAACTGGTATGTGGTCTAAGAAACATCTTCTGTACCTGGCGGTTTGAACAGTCAGAATCACTTGCGGTCCACATTAGCGCGATGGTGTGCTACTGGCGGAACTTATAAGAAACGAAAGACGGCGGTTGAGCACTTCTGGGGTGGGAGTGAGACAGGACGCCACACTACTCTAATTGGCCTGAAGCAGACATCTTTTGGGCATATATGTAAATACCTTATTGTATAAGAAAAAGAACAAGTCTTTATGAAATGTCAGGCAAAAACAGAATTCCTAAGATCTAGAAACTTTACGTATGCTATAGGTCTAAAAAAATATTCAGGTCCTCTAGAATGTGTAAATAAGGTACTATGAATATGTATGAATTCATAAGATCGAGAGGCAAGCAAGAAGGGATATGACGAAGTCCAAAATAATAGCCACTCATGAAGGGGTGCTAGTCATGAACATCTTAGCTCGTGAAACGGTTTAGGATGAATTTGTCTTGGGTGGAGGAAAATATAATAAAACCAGTAATACGCAACACAATAGCTTACCCTTATTAGAAGCAATGTAGGGTAACAAATTCAGAAGGTTATGTCGATGTAGTAACTAGATTCCTGGCAAAACCGGTGCACAAGGTATGGTATGTGCACCAAATAAGAATAAGGCTGTTTCAGTTTATGCATCAATGGAGAGGAACTATAACTGGAAAGTTTGACCGGTAAGGGAGACCGGCCTGAAAGCCACCTGAGTCAGTCCATCATCCTTAGTAAGAGTGATAAATTCACACTAATATCTGAAAGGGAAAGCTGTACGCATGTCACAGGCATGTGAAAGTAATATGTAGAGGGCTAGGATAGTATGAATGAAGAATATCTACATAGATATCCAATGAAGTAAAATTAGTTCACTCTCCCTCCTGCGTAGTTTGAGTTCTCAGTTGGGGGAAACTGAGAACTCAAACTATGCAGGAGGGAGAGTTTACTCATTTTACAATACAATACAGTCAGGCATGTACTAAAGAAAGACTAAGAATGCAATACTGTCTGTATGAGAACTGGTATATTTGTCTTACAGTATTTACGTTTTTCTTGTGACATTGTGACCAGTGTATACCTGGGTATTACTTTATTGGATATCTATGTGGATATTTTTCTACGCATTATCACACCGTGAACAAAGAGACTTGTCCCTTGTGAACATTTCAGCTGTTCTAGTTACAGATGGGATTGTATGGGATAAGGTATCGTTTGATGTGTATGGTCACACTGAAATATTGCAAATTCAACATTTGTTTAAAATTTCCTTAAGCAACATTATCACCCCCAGTACTATTTCTGATTATTGGGACATTGATACAGTATATGAAATGGTAGAATATCTAGAACATTCTACTGTGTTTTCTTCTGATGAGTTATATGATGTTACAGCTAATTTTGATTCAATATTAGGGACATAATTTTCTACACAAAGCTAAAATCATGGTTATGCATCAGCTTCATGTTCGAATATTTTTTGATGCTATGGGACAGAGCACGCACCAGAATAGCACCACAAAAATGACTAATTACTGGATGAATTTCAAACAGAATTGGAGTGCGGGTTACCGATTGACTTCTATGTTACTTTCTAAAAGTGACATTTTCAAACACACAATTTAAAAACCATCTCTCTGAAAAGATGTGCTATTAACGTTTGAGTTCAGAGTGCCTAAACTCAATTTCTCTATCTTGTCCCAATGGAAATTTATACTTGTAAGATGTTACAAATTAGCTCCCATGTTACCCTTTGGGACAGAGAGCCTTTCAATAGTGAAAAACGAAATTGACAGTATTTCACTATCAGGACATGTCACACACACCAGTACATGTCCTACCTTTATCATGCACTGCACCCTGCCCATGGGGGTATCTTGGGCCTACCTGAGGGGTGCCGTACATGTAAGAAAAGGGAAGGTTAGGGCCTGGCATGTGGGTGCACTTGCCAGATCGACATGGCAGTTACAAACTGCGTGCACAGACACTACAGGGCAGGCCTGAGACACATCTATAGGGCTACTCCTGTGGGTGGCACAATCAGTGCTGCAGGCCCACTAGTAGCATTTGAGGTACAGGCCTTGAGCACACACGTAGTGCACTGTACTAGGGACTTACCTAGCAAATCAAATATGCAATCATGGATAATCAATCATAATAACACTTTATACAGGGATCATTTGCACTTTGACACTGATCAGCAGTGGCAGTGCCCAGAGCATCTAAGCCAGCAAAAACGAAATCCAGCATACCATCAAAAATACAGGAGGTAGAGGCAAAAAGTCAGGGTAAACCACACCGAAGATGCCAAGTTTAACAGGGACAAATACTGATTCGTAAAATAGGAATCGCTATATATGATTTACCTACCTTTCGTAAGCATTCGGTATTTTTAAATACTGAATCGGAAACTGTGAATCGGTATGAGTCACAAATTGCAACTGTTGCCCCGCCAGCTAGCGATGACATCACTGATTTCAGGAATTACATTTACTTACAGCTGATCAGCAGAAATAGAACTTCTCTGTCTACAGAGCACTAACTCGTAGTAACATGTCCAGCCAGGAGCCACAGGAGGAGGTGAGGAGAAAGAGAAAGAAAGTGAGTATTTGTGAGGATAATACTGCATAGCTATCTTATTTATAGGCATCTCCATTCAATCTAGGCACACACTTTTCTCTGTCAGCTCTGTGACATTGACTGTCCAGCTGCTAGAAAGAAAAGATAAAGGTGATCTTTTTTTTTCTATTCTACCCTTGGATTTGGAGGAAACTGCTTGGGTCTACTGTATAAGCTTGATGCACTTACATGCCAGTACTCCTCTAGGAGTGCACTAATCATGCTTTGCAGAAGAGAGGGATCCTATTTTTCAGTCTGTGGCCACCTGCTCCAGCTGCCTGAATGTAGAAAATACTTCTCCACATCCAAAGACCAATATGATTTGTAATTCACCCCTCGTTTTCAAAACTGTCAGAACATCGGCTTTTCTATGCAGTTGAATCAGCAGGGCATTTTAAAGCCTACAGTGTGCATTATTTCAACGTTGTCACGTCTGTGCTGAATAGAGCACCATACACATCATGAGATACAGTTTTACTGTATGATTAAAATAGTTCAGTCTATGCTTCTGATGCAAGGTAAAAAGTCAAAGATTATTGCGTTCCACATCATGCAAGCCTTGCTGACTAACTGGAAAACTATGCATCTGTGTGGACTGTGCTGGAACATATACTGGTAATGGAATATCTTGCATTTACATTACTGTCAGCTACTTTATGGTAGTTTTTAAACTTTTCAGTTTTTTATAGATTAACCATCATTTCGGAAGATATTATCACAGAATTCCACCCACTTTAAAAGGTTGGCAAAAACATCAGACTTATTTCTAATGTGAGAAACACAAAACAAAAAAAATCCCACACCAATTTAGAAAATAGACTGCATTTTAATAAATTATTTGACACTAAAACCACAACAATCAGTAGAAAGAGAGTTATGAATTTGTAAAGTTTACAGTAAGAATTAGCACAAAAAATCAAAGCGCCAACCGTAGACATCTAATCGCGAGACTGGGTCAAAGTCGAAAGAAAAGGCATAACGTGACGGATCGCGAGTAGGATACTAAAAGTGGATTAGGCTCGGTCGACGCTTAACTTCGTACTTAGAAGAAATTTGAAGAAAAAGTCTCTGAGAAGGTAGAAGTTCAGTGGGGTAAGGCTGCAGTCGGTGTCAGAGGAGAAGGTATCCTCACTGAGGAGCTGCTGGACAAAGTCACAGTGAATATTTCTACATTCGAACTTAGGGGCTTTTTTTTGTCACACTGGCAGCGCAGAATGCAGATCCATATCTACAAGGCCACGCAAAGCCACTTTGCATGGTTTTTAATGGCCTTGTAGATATGGAGTAAGGCAAAACAGCGCAGGTCGCTGCTTTGCCTTACTCTGCATCAAAGAGTGGATGTTCCCACAAAACACGCATGGATTTTTATGCATTCCCAGATTTACAAGGACTTGTAAACCTGGGAATGCATCAAAAGCCGACGCCTCCCCAGGGGAGTCATAACGAGGAGAAATAACTTTATTTCTCCTCGTTTTTCCTCTTTCTATGTCTGCTGCAGAATGCACATAGAAAGACGAAAATGCATCCATTGGTGTCCCCTTCCTGCACAAAAACAAACATTCCAACAACACCATGGTGCAATGGTGCCTGCATTGGCCCAAAGCAGTGATTTGTGCACCAGTGCAGGGGAAGAGGACAGGAATGCACTATATCTGACAGATACCGTGCATTCCTGCCATTTTCTTTTGACGTAGGGCAGTGCATCAAAGTGACTTGCTGTACTGTCCTGCATCAAAAACTAGTAAATAAGCCCTTAGTCTATTTTTTTTAAATTGAAAATCTCCAGAGGGATGAAGTTGAAGGCTGTAGTCGATGAGAGTTCCACAAGGTGAGATAACCCGTTGACAAAGGGCCGCTGAACAGGATTTTCTGCTGCGGAAAAGAACATAGAGGAAGCTGCTATCACGCAGACCCGCGATGCATCTTGGGCAGATAAATGAGCAGGTTGGTGCCAGTCTCCTCTCGGTTCTCAGGGCAGTTTTAGCCAAAAATGTTATCCAAGTTTTGGATTTTCTTTATCTGGGCACCTTTAACACCACAACAAAAGGACCAGATGGTTGGAGCCTTTTCTATCACTGACGCTCTTATCAGGAGGGCAGCTAACTAGCCCTTGGAGTCACTCGGTCAGTCCTGGGTTCAAGAAGTGGAGCAGGGCTCAAGAAGTTAAAGGCAGGTGCAGCAAAGCAGTCTTTTGAAGTACACAACAGGCCACAGCTGCAGGGAGTTCTCTGAGAGCCCTACCACAAGTCAGGAAATTGAACTGAAGAGTGGGTCCGAGGCTCCTATTTTTATACCTGGTGCCATTTTTTGAAGTAGAAGTTTCTTTGTGTAGTTCTTGAAGTTTCCTGCATCTTCTGCCCTGGCTCCAATCTGGCTGCATGATCAATGCAGTGGTGACAAGTCCTTTATGTGAAGACAGGGCACAGCCTATTGATTTGCAAGTGGGGCCTGCCAGTGATGGCCCATCCAGGCACACCTAATCCCTCTATTGTGTAGCTATCTCGGAGAAATAAACAAAATTTGACTTCCAACTGCAACCAGTCATGTGACCTAGGAACAGACTGCAGGCACTAAATAGTTAGGGCACAAAAATGGCAATTTTCCAAAAGTTTTTATTTTTTTTATTTTCCAAAAGTGGCATTTTCAAAATTGCAACATAAAATGAGACTCTAGCATTAAACAGAATTTTCAATTGCCAAGCATGAAATCTTTGCCTCTCCCCAATCAAAGGTTAGCTCCTATTAAATGTAATAAGTCAACCCAATGTTATCCTATGGGAGAGGTTAGCTTCACAGTGGTGAAAAACTAATGTTTTTACTACCAAGACATGGAAAACTAAAAAACCCATGCTCAACCTCTTAATTACAATGCACCCTGACTTTGGGCTACTTTGGACCTGCTTTAGGGATGACTTCTATGTAATAAAATTGGAATGTACAGCTTGGCAAGGGGTTTATTTTGACAAGTTGAATTGGCAGTTTAAAACTGCATTCAAGCTACAATGGCAGACCTGGGATATGTTAAGGAGCTACTTAATTGAGTGGCACAATACGTGATGCACTAGTAGCATTAAAATTACAAGCCATGGGTATGTGGTGTACCACTTTACTAGGGAATTATAAGTGAATTAAATATATCCATCAGATGTAAGCCAATTTTTCCATGTCTTAGGGAGGGAGCACAAGCACTTTAGCTCTGGTTAGCAGTCCTAAGTCCAACAAAAATACATTCAGAAAAAAATAGGAGGCTGAAGGCAAAATGTTTGGTGGTGACTCTGTAGAGAGTGCCAAGTTCAACAGCCTGCTATTGACAGGATATTTGTTTGTGTAAAAAAACAAGGCTTTTTGACAATGACCCCCCACTTTTTGCCCCCACTTGTACAACTAGATGCTGGTTTTTTACTCTGACAGTGCTCGGAAGCCTGCTAACCAGGCTCCAATGGCAGTGCTCTTTCCCTAAAACTGATATGTGTGAATTGCCAATCCCAATTGATAGAGACTTTAGCCCCTTATAAGTAACTAGTACATGGCACCAGGGGTACCCAGGGCATAGGCGGTAAAGGGGACCCTAGGGCTTCAGCACAGTTTTTGCCTCCCTGGCTTACCCAAGCATACTACTAACATCAGGGCTGCCATTGTGGACTGCAGGGCGATACCAAAGGGGATGATGGACGGAGCGCTAGAGCAAATCAAACACTCACCCCCAGTCAACTGATCTGGGTTTAATCCATCATCATTCTTTAGCTCACTCCACCACCCCAGTTCAGACATGGCCATATGCAAATCAGTCTGACCCTGTGCCTCATGGGAACAGTCCAGCCCGAACTGCCAAGCCATGTCTTCCCTGGACCGGAAACAAGCATCCTGGGACCGGTTTCGGGTTCAAGACCCTGATCAGCCAGGCTATCTTGAATCCAGTGGCAAAGTGAGCAAGGGACCCACGTCTGGGCATACCCTGCCAACTTTGGGCGAACAAAGCGATACCAAAGGGGATGATGGACGGAGCGTTAGAGCATTAAAATTACAAGCCATGGGTATGTGGTGTACCACTTTACTAGGGAATTATAAGTGAATTAAATATATCCATCAGATGTAAGCCAATTTTTCCATGTCTTAGGGAGGGAGCACAAGCACTTTAGCTCTGGTTAGCAGTCTTAAGTCCAACAAAAATACATTCAGAAAAAAATAGGAGGATGAAGGCAAAATGTTTAGTGGTGACTCTGTAGAGAGTGCCAAGTTCAACAGCCTGCTATTGACAGGATATTTGTTTGTGTAAAAAAACAAGGCTTTTTGACAATGACCCCCACTTTTTGCCCCCACTTGTACAACTAGATGCTGGTTTTTACTCTGACAGTGCTCGGAAGCCTGCTAACCAGGCTCCAATGGCAGTGCTCTTTCCCTAAAACTGATATGTGTGAATTGCCAATCCCAATTGATAGAGACTTTAGCCCCTTATAAGTAACAAGTATATGGCACCAGGGGTACCCAGGGCATAGGCGGTAAAGGGGACCCTAGGGTTTCAGCACAGTTTTTGCCTCCCTGGCTTACCCAAGCATACTACTAACATCAGGGCTGCCATTGTGGGCTGCAGGAGCAGTGCGAGCTGCTCAAATTGAACTGTACCCTCACCATGTGTGGCACAGTAAAATTAACTGTTTTTATTATATGTCAGTGACCCCTAGAGAAGGTCTCCTGTGCCTAGGATGCAGGGTGTAGAATATTAAGAGTGTAGAGATGTACATGCAAGCTTATATGTCTTTATAGTGTCTTTACCATTAAAGTACACTATAAGGGATTGGCAGTCCGTAGGATAACATGGGACTTGCACCCGGGCAGACCCGAGTTGCTAGCTCCATTATGGTACCACGTAAATATGTCAAGTTTGGTGTCAAACAACATGCCCTCTCTCCCCTGATACAAATCTGATGTCAAGTGAAGGCTGGCATGCACCCTGGTGGCACCTTGGAGGTTTCCCAACTGGTTGCCCCAGCTTCACTGTGCTTTGGCTGACCAGCCCACGCTTTTCTGCACCTGATGCCACCAAGACAGGATTCTGACCTCCTGCCAAGCAGTGTGAACACTCCCAGGAGTTAGGAACAAAGGCTGGGCAGGAATGAGGTCACACCTCCTTCCTCCCCAGCAGGCTAGTGAAGTAACACATCAGAGTGGTGAGCTTCAAAGGCAGCACTGCCTTTGGTATGCATCTGGGCTGTCCCACTGAAGAGGACACAATGCACCCCTTGTCCCAGGCACGCTTGCATCTGGGCAAGGAGGGAATTTAGATATGCAGGAAGTGTACCCCTCTAGGAAGGTTTCACCACACCTCTAGGGCGAGCAGCCTGATCTGTACACCTGAAATAGTATTCTGCCATCTTTAGGATTGCAGAAATAGTGGGTACTGGGTAGATCCTGGATGTGGTCACCTCAGGGGCAGATTAGCTGCAGGGACTAGCTGCCCATTGGCTACTAGCTCCCACACCCCTAAATCCCATAAATCTACGATTTAAGAAGCCCCCCATGACACCAGGATCTCAGATCTCAACAACATACTTCAAGGAAGAACCAAGAGGAGACCCAGGTCACAGACAACAGGACTTTGGCCACTGTACCAAAGCAAATAAGGGATATGTTGTCCCAGAGGCAAAAGACTTGGAACTGAGTGACCCTCATCCTTGTCTAAAACTCAGCACGCCCTGGCAGAGGGACCCCTGTAGAACCCAGAAGCACTTTCAGTCTCCCTTGGAATAGTGGGACTAGTCCCCTACAAACTACAGGTAAAACGATGCTCAGGAAACAAAGAATCACTGGCCATCGGGTCCTCCAAGGGATCACCTAAATCCAGATGGTATATTGCATTGTGCGAGTTGTAGTCTGACCTTCCCGAAGTTTCAATCTGCTAACACACTCCCGTGGACCTCCAGACGTCGAAGTTACTTTTCGCTACTTTTACCGCTACCAAGGCGTGTTGGTCGCCAGTCCGGTAACCGACCCCTCAACTTGACGCTGCATTAAAAGGGCATTCCACAACACCTGCAAATGACATCGGAAATTACCCCGCATTCGTGTTTTGGGATTTTCTTTTCAGCAGTATTGTCTCAGTGGTAAAAGCAGCTTTACCACGGGTCAGCACCAAGGACAGCCAGCACAACTCTGCACCTGGTCTCCACTGGCTAGGTAAAACTAACCTGACTTTTGTGGCCAGGTCCTGGGACCCACACCACTTTTACCCTGCAAAGGTACATGGCAATTTAACCCCCAAGTGACAGATTGTAACTAATGATTTTTACCATTGAATGCAATAATAAAGTCTTGCTGTATTTTACTGCTTGATTTTATATTGCTTTGATAATCCATAACTCTGGGTATCTGTATGCTATTTTGTTCCTTTTGATATCTAAATTAAGATAAAAATACACTGGTGTCAGGTTTCTCTTGAGTTTCTGTGTTGCATATATACACCGGAAACCTACAGGCTTTGTTCATCATTTCTGCTCTCTCAGGCCTCATAGGTATCTAGGGGAAGACTGTTCTTATTGTTGCACATTTGTCACAGGACATCTCTGGAAGGTGGTACTGAGATGGTTACGGAATACTCAGGGACTAGTGGAGCATCTACGTATCACTTGCAGACATGCACTAAGATGCCCATTTTTTCAAACATATTTTGAAACTATGACTCATTTTATGCCAATTATATTTAAGAGTTAGAGAGCACACTGCACATATAGAACCAAACATAGTACACCAGCAAATGAAAAGGATATACATATTTAACCCTCTGAAATACATGTCCCTGTCTGGCGAATAGCTAAATGTATTTAGTCCATGATGGACCTGTCCCTTTCAGTAGGATCATCGCCAATGTTTGCCTTTGCCCTCCACTTTTTACTGAATTTGTTTTTGTTGGCTTTAGGACTCTGAGCACTATACCCACGCTAACCGGTGCTAAAGAGCTTGAGCTCTCCCCTTAAAACATGTTAGATTGGCCTATAACCAACTGGCATATTTTATTTACTTGTAAGACCCTAGTAAAATGGCACTAACTGTGACAAGGGCCTGTAATTTAAATGCTTCTAGTGGGCCTGCAGCACTAATTGTGCCATATACTTAAGTAGCACTCTAAACATGTCTCAGGCCTTTCATTGCAGCCTGTGTGTGTACAGTTTTAGACTGCCATGTCAACCCTTTTGCCAAGCCCAAACCTTCCTTTTTTATTATTGAAAGGAGGTGTCATTAAGTAGATGCTCTACATATCCAAAGAGCATCTAAGTAAATGAGACACAATTATTACATCGTCAGACATGCGTAGGTGAACTTGAACAACACAGTTCATTGATCATAAAAGAATTAAAGAATTTAAACAATTGATTAATACACTGTATGACCCAATTCCTTCATATTTCCAGATTGTAACCAGGTGTAGGATCTGAAATTCCCGTCCTCCTGACCGGCTCCCAGATTTTTCTTAGCTTACAGTACCTAGGATGATTCTGTATAACAGCCAATGTCAACCCACAAGGGAATAAAAATTCCTGCCACGAGCATAAGGGATCTGCAGGCTCCTTCTGGAGCCATGCATGTGCATTCACCAATCTTGCAGATGTAATTGCAAAAAGAAAATGCACCAACAACATTGAGGAGAACGTTAGGGACTTAACCAACTAAAACAATTTTAGTGTCAAATCTAAACTCTGTCTTCAGAAGTCGATTATTCAATGTGAAAACGTTTCACCAGTATTGAGCAATAACGTCACAGGTTACAAAGGTGTGTATGGTGTCTGCCCCAGACTTGCTGCAGTGCAAACAATTTGATGTTTCCCTTAAACCCCATCTATGCAGCTTATACAGTGTGTACTATAAGTGATACAGGAATTAAAGGAGTAAGTCGTAAGCCTGGAAACATATAAAGTGCCCTGGACAAGCAAATTAGTGCAACATATTTCAATGATAGAGACATTAGAATGCAAGCTATGTGACCACCTAGCAGACAAAACCTCATATTTGTTGGTCATGTTCCTCTGATGCTCCAGGATCAAATAAAAGTTATGGATGTAGCCGCATCTTGATATTTTAACAAAACTCTGTAAAAATTAATTTGTATCCATACTAATTTCATTAGCCAGTAGATGTAATAAAAATTCCCTTAATTGTAAGTAGCAGAAAAATCCAATTTTGGGGAGCCAGTGTTCCCTACTTATATCCTAGAGATAGGAGGACTCTAAAGAAGTGGCCAACGGACCACAATTTTCACCCATTCCAGCACTTTACATAGCTGTCTTGGAAAAAATGGGTGAGGCTAGGATTATTTCCAATCAAGGTGAATTGATGGAGCCGTGGTATAGAACAGATAGATTGGATGTCCTGCCAGGCCTTATGATATATACCAATAGAATCTTAAACCATGTATCATTTAAAATAGGCTGCATCAATCAAACCTTTGCTTGGTATAATCATTTGCGGGAAAATATGAAACTCTTGGATTAAACCAGCAAGGTCCCATTCCCCTGTCCCAAACACTGTGGACAGCCTTAACATAAAAGTGGCAATAAACTAGTTCCAAAGAAATGGAAGTGCGAATCCACCCTCTCTGCGAGGCAGTTGTAGATATCTTATGGCACATCAGGGTTTTTTAAATTGCCATATACATTTTTGTGAATTACTTTCAACTCTTTTGAAAAAGCTCTTATACATATACAAAGGAATAGACCTAAATAAGTAAAGATAGTGTAGCAAGATAATGTTGCATCTGCCAATTTGACCTAGATATCGTCTATCCCTTTTTCTAAATAGAGAAAGGGATTCCGTATATAATGCTTCAAAGCTTCGAGAAATTATTGATCCCATATTAAAAGAGAAATGAACGCCCAGGTTCCTGAATGATGTGACATATTTCACAAGCTATGATCTCTGTCTTATCCATATTCAGTTTATACCCTGAGACTTGCCCAAATGCTGAGGCAGTATCCTCAGTCGCTGGCAGTGACTTTGTGGGAAATGATGTTTAGATTGCAATATCATCAACGTATGCTATAAGCTTGACCTCCTAGTTATGCAGCCTCAAGGGTGAATTGAGATGGATAATTTCAATACACAAATATATGGATCTAAATAGAGAGCGAATAGTAGCAGACATAGGGTACATGCCTGCCTAGTGCCAAGATTGATTTGAATAGCCACAAAAGCATTCCCATACAGATGAACCTGGCAGGTAAGGAGGAATAGAGTGCCTTGCTCCTTGTTAAAAAGCCTGGCCTGAACCACATCTCAGACGTAACCATCCACAGGTACCTCCAGGAGACCCTGTCAAATGCTTTTTCAGCATCCAACAAGATCATCAAGGCTTTTCAGTTCACCTGCGACATATAGAGCAGATAATGCTAGATTTGTGTCAGAGATGGTATCCTGTGAGGGAACATATCCATGCTGCATCAGACCCATTAGTGAAGTTATAACTGCTGGAAGTCAGTTTGATAATACCCGAGTATAATCTTTAGAGTCACAATTTATTAATGTTACAGGGTGATGTGAGCCACAGTTAAGTGGATCCTTATTCTTCTTTACAAATATGGATATGTAAGTTTACCCCAGGATGGTAGTGTTGATTCTGAAAAGGCCGGGAAATTTACAAGTTCAAAAAAAAGAGGGGTAACAATATTTTTGAACTGTTTGTAGAATTCTGTCGGATGGAATCTGGGCCCGCTGCTTTAACCATTCCTAATTGTGTGTTATCCATTTAAATCTCCTCCATGGTGATTGGAGTGCTCAACCCTGCCCTCTGCTCCGCAGTAAATTGATTAAGTCTTACTGTCTGAAGATAGCTATCAATCATACCCTGGGTTGCCCAACAGTCCTCCTTGTAAAGATTGGAATAAAGTTGATGAAAGATTGCTAATATCTGAGGGAAACTAGTAACAATTTTGCCATTAGCGTCTCAGACCCGAAATCAGGTTTTTGTTGCTTTCTTCAAGTTTAAAGGCCAATAAGTGACCCATCTGCTTTCTAGTCTCAAAGCACAACACTTGGAGCAGGCCCTGTTCCAAATCGTTTTAGTTCAGTTGCATCTGCAACATACTTAATTCCCTGAATATATCCTAGATGCTATCTTGATGGTTTGGATACCTGTGTCAAAAATGAGTTTTCTAATTCCAATTGGATGAGTTTCTCCTGTAGCTTAGCCTCTGCAGTCCCTTCTTCCTTACCCTTTAGATTAATATAACTAGTAGTCTGACCCAGGACAAAAGCTTTTAGGGCATCCCAAACTATTATAGGGCTGGTGGAGCATTTGTTGATACTCATAAATTCACTCATGCCAGAGCCCATTAAAAGTATGTGTGTGTATATATATATATATATATATATGTATTATCTACTGGCGGTCGCCAGTAGATAGTTATAGTTACAACCTATTATCCATAGGAAATCCGCGACATTCTATTTGAAATAACTCTCTTGCCGGTTGACGTATCTTCGCGAAATTTTCAAACTTCGTGGGGCGCTCCGGTCCGCTCCTACCCTGAAAGTCTCGGGGTGATACGTCAAGCGGGGGCCGAGAAAAAGGGGGTCCCAAAACGCGTTTTCCCCATGCATTTTCCCATAGGAAACTTTAGACACGGCTACAGCCCGAACTGCTGAACGGAATTACACCAAATTTGGCAAAGAGGTAGTTCTTGGTTCAGAAAGAACCCTTTTGTTAAATGGTGTAAATCCGTTCAGTAGTTGCTGAGAAAATCAAAAAGTAAAAGTACATATATATCTATGGGCACGGAGGATTCGCGCACCCTGAGCGCACCCTGCGCGCACCGTCCCGATCACGAGCTGCATGTTAATTGGCTGTCAGCTGGCTGTCAACATTCCGATTCAGGAAATGTTGGCAGCCATTTTATCCCTCGGTAGAACCGAGGGACAGAAACAAGTGCGCAAAGCGCACAAAGGGGGAGGGTAGAAACACCCTGACCCCTAGGTTTGCTCAGGGGTCCCACAAGGACCCCCTGAGCAAAAAAAAAATTTTTTTTTTTAAAAATCGGCAGGATGCGCTCAGGGTGCGCGAATCCTGCCGAAAAAAATCGAAGCGCGGTCTCCCGCGCTTCGATGTTAATTGGCCCCGGGTGGCCCAAGTCCCGGGGGCATGGTGGGGGATAATTTAATGTGTGGGGGCCTCAAAGGGCCCCCAAGCCCGAGGACCGCCACCCCCGGGGCTTTTAAAAAAATGGTGCGGGAGGGCTCTGAGCCCTCTTGCAGCCCCGGGGACCACCACCTCCCGGGGCTTTTTAAAAAAATTATTAAACCTGTGTGGGGGGCTCCAGCCCCCACACGCCCGGGACCACCACCTCCCGGGGCACTAAACATTTTAATATGGGGGTCCGTTACGGACCCCAGAGCCCCGGGGACCACCACCTCCCGGGGCTGTGTACTGAATGGGAGGGGGCCGCGCGGCCCACTCCTGGAGCCCTTGATGGCCCTGGGGACCACCACCCCCAGGGCCGGCTCCTGCAGTGTCCCGGGGTGCCTACCCCCGGGACACTGCTGTTTGCAATGACAGGACGGGAGCCTCGCGGCTCCCGTCCTGTCATTGCAAACTTGCTTTGGATATTGGAAGAGAGGCAGGAAACCTGCTCTCTCTTCCAATATCCAAAGCCGATTGCTTTACACATGGGGAGCAGCATGTTAGCTGCTCCCCATGTGTAAAAGCAATGCCGGCACCCTAGGGACGCGGGGAGCCGGCGGGACTGTGGGGGATTGGGGACCCCCACAGTCCCCAACGAGAGGCCAGGCCCCGGGGGATGGGGTCCCCGGGGCAAGTAGTGGCCCGGGAGGGGGGCCACGCGGCCCCCTCCCCAAAAAATAAATACATTAAAAAAAAAAAAACGGAATGGCCGGCCCCGGGGATGGGGTCCCCGGGGCCTTAAATGGCCAGAGGAGGGGGGCCACTCAGCCCCCCTCCAAAGAATATAAATAAAAACGAGGCCATGCCCCGGGGGATGGGGTCCCCGGGGCCAATACAGGCCCAGGGAAGGGGGGCCACGCGGCCCCCTTCCCGTTTTTTTAAATTACAAATTAAAAAAAGGGGTAAGGCCCTGGGGGATGGGGTCCCCAGGGCATAAAAACAGGAAAAAGGAAAGGGGGCCACACAGCCCCCTTCAGGGGACAATTTTTTTTTTTTTTTTAAACGATCAGACCGCAGGCCCCGCCCCCTTCCTTCACCACTCTGCAAACGCGCCCCCTGGTGCGTTTGCAGAGAGAACGAATTCCCCTTGAATACTGGGGGTCCCTGGGGGCCAACTAGCCCACCAGGAACCTCCAGTATGCGCCAGGGGCTGCGTTGCAGAGAGGTGTAGAGAGGCCACACCCCTTTTACACCTCTCTGCAACGCAGCTCTGTGGCGCTTTTGGAGGTATATGGTGGGCTAGTTGGACTCCGGGGACCCTCAGGATTCAAGGGGACTTAATCCCCCAACTTAAAACGCGCCACGGGGCGCGTTTGCACAGTGGTGAAGGGAGGGGGCGGGGCTTCAGGTGACATGTGTGCAAACAGGCCACGTGGCGCATTTTAAGATGGGGAATTAAATCCCCTTCAATCCTGAGGGTCCCTGGGGGCCAACTAGCCCAACAGGTACATCCAGAAAGCGCCACAGAGCTGCGTTGCAGAGAGGTGTAAAAAGGGGTGTGGCCTCTCTACACGTCTCTGCAACGCAGCCCCTAGCGCATATTGGAGGTTCCTGGTGGTCTAGTTGGCCCCTAGGGACCCTCAGGATTCAAGGGAACTTAATCCCCCAACTTAAAACGCGCCACGGGGCGCGTTTGCAAAGATGTCACCTCAGGCCCCGCCCCCTCCCTTCACCATTGTGCAAATATTCCTCTAAAATCAGCCGAAATAGGAATTCCGATTTACTCACCTGTTATAAGGAGAGACCTCAGTGCTGTATCTTTCAGCCCAGTACTGGTCCTGAAAAGTAATTTTAACCGTACTTACCGGTAACTTGAATTTCCTTCATAGGCTAACATTGACTGGTTTCACTTGGAAATTCTTCTAAGTGTGGAGTTTTGGAACTTTAAAATATTCCTCTAAAATCAGCCGAAATACGAATTCCGATTTACTCACCTGTTATCAGGAGAGACCTCAGTGCTGCATCTTTCAGCCCAGTACTGATCCTCAAAAGTAATTTTAACCGTACTTACCGGTAATTTGAATTTCCTTCATAGGCTAACATTGACTGGTTTCACTTGGAAATTCTTCTAAGTGTGGAGTTTTGGAACTTTAAAATATTCCTCTAAAATCAGCCAAAATACGAATTCCGATTTACTCACCTGTTATCAGGAGAGACCTCAGTGCTGCATCTTTCAGCCCAGTACTGATCCTGAAAAGTAATTTTAACCGTACTTACCGGTAACTTGAATTTCCTTCATAGGCTAACATTGACTGGTTTCACTTGGAAATTCTTCTAAGTGTGGAGTTTTGGAACTTTAAAATATTCCTCTAAAATCAGCCGAAATACGAATTCCGATTTACTCACCTGTTATCAGGAGAGACCTCAGTGCTGCATCTTTCAGCCCAGTACTGATCCTGAAAAGTAATTTTAACCGTCCTTACCGGTAAGTTGAATTTCCTTCATAGGCTAACATTGACTGGTTTCACTTGGAAATTCTTCTAAGTGTGGAGTTTTGGAACTTTAAAATATTCCTCTAAAATCAGCCGAAATACGAATTCCGATTTACTCACCTGTTATCAGGAGAGACCTCAGTGCTGCATCTTTCAGCCCAGTACTGATCCTGAAAAGTAATTTTAACCGTACTTACCGGTAACTTGAATTTCCTTCATAGGCTAACATTGACTGGTTTCACTTGGAAATTCTTCTAAGTGTTGATTTTTGAAACATACAAATATTCCTCTAAAATCAGCCGAAATCCGAATTCTGATTTACTCACCTGTTATCAGGAGAGACCTCAGTGCTGCATCTTTCAGCCCAGTACTGGTCCTGAAAAGTAATTTTAACCGTACTTACCAGTAACTTGAATTTCCTTCCATAGGCTAACATTGACTGGTTTCACTTGGAAATTCTTCTAAGTGTGGAGTTTTGGAACTTTAAAATATTCCTCTAAAATCAGCCGAAATACGAATTCCGATTTACTCACCTGTTATCAGGAGAGACCTCAGTGCTGCATGTTTCAGCCCAGTACTGATCCTCAAAAGTAATTTTAACCGTACTTACCGGTAACTTGAATTTCCTTCATAGGCTAACATTGACTGGTTTTCAGCAAAAAAGTTTCAAAGTGTTGATTTTCACAAACTACAAATATTCCTTAAAAATCGCCTGTATGACTTAAACGCATTCTTTCAACTGTTTACAGGAGATGCACCAGTGCTGGATCCAGGATCCAACACTGAGTAAGAAAAAGTAACGATAACAGTTTTTACCTGCTAAGTGAATTTCCTTCCATAGGATAACATTGGTGATTCTATGAGAAAAAGTTTCAAAGTGTCAACTTTTAAAATACAATAATATTCCTTAAAAATCACGACTGTAACCAAAACGCTTTTACTCAACTGTTTACAGGAGATGTACCAGGACTGAATCTAGGATCCAGTCCTGTGGTTACAAAAGTAATCCATAAAGTAACTAATTGCATTTAACTAGAAATTCACATTGAGCTGAATGTTGCATTGTGTTTGAAAATGTGTTGCCCATTGCAACAACTGTAACTACTGTACTTAAAAGTCTATTGCCTATCTGCAAAGTATTTAAACTAAAGTAATTCATTCTGAGAAAGTATTTTTGTAATGTAATGTATAATGTAATTACAATGTAATTTGACAAATAAAATATGTAAAAAAAAATTGTTTCTAAAAATGTAGTAAATCAGTATGAACAAAAATTTATATAACAATTAATACATTTAAAAATTGTCATTTACAAAACCTTTGAAATTCACTGAAAAAACCGTAGGTTTCAGGCACGTTATAGTTAGAAATTAGCATTTAAAAAACCTTTGAAATTCACTGAAAAAACCATAGGTTTCAGACACGTTATAGTTACAAATTAGCATTTAAAAAACCTTTGAAATTCACTGAAAAAACCATAGGTTTCAGACACGTTATAGTTACAAATTAGCATTTAAAAAACCTTTGAAATTCACTGAAAAAACCATAGGTTTTAGGGACAGTTATAGTTAGTTGGACATTGCACTCGTACAAAACCCGTGAAATTCCCCCGTTATAGTTAGTCCAGCTAACTATAACTCGCGCCCCGCAATGCACTGCTGATGACGTCACATATTACATCACTCATGACATGGTCAGTGACATCACTGATGACATCACTGATGACATCTCAAATGACATCACTGATGACATCATCCACGTGATAATCTGATGCACCTCCTCACACCCTAATATAACCTTTGATACACCCACTCTAAATTACAGACTGCCATTCGCAAAACCATAGACACTCCAACACCAATAACTACATACCCACTCACTGATTCTTAGGTCTACACACACACATCCACTCACTCACCCGTACAGTCACTCATACTTACGGTCACTCAGTACAGGACTATCATATGCACTCTTACTCCTATATAGACACTCAAACAACGCCACTCATCCATAGAGATACTCACACACCTAGTCAGTCATGCAAATAATTAAACACACTGCCATTTACTCACCTATACAGTTATACACACACACCAGCTCACTTACTCATACAAATAGTAGCACATTGTTACGCTCTTATACAATCACTGATACAAGCACACAATCATCCATACAGCCACTATCACAATCACTCACTCTTGCTTATAGCTATTTATATACTCCAACACACATATATACTGCCTTTCACATATGTAGTTACTCACACATGTACCACTGGGACATACATTCACTCACTAACACACTCTTACACACACTTACCCACCCATACAGTCTATCACAGATGCACTCTTGAAACCATCCACCCAGTGAATCACCCACTCACACATCTATGCACAGAGTTGCACACACCCTCCCACACAAACACTCAGGCACCCATACAGATACTCAGACAAGCATTCAATAACTCATATAGAAAATCATTTAGCTATTCACAAACACATGCAGCCACTTACACAGCAACAGACAGACGGATACAGACATACACCCAGTTTAGTCACTAACCCATGCATTCAGTAAGATACGTTAAATCACTCACTTATAGAGTCAGTCACGCACCTACTAAATCATCCATACAGACACTTACACACACACTCATTCTTCAATACGTCTTTTCCTATATATTTTAAAAATATTTAAACTTTACAGAAACACACAGTCACTGGATGATGTCATCAGTGATGTCATTTGAGATGTCATCAGTGATGTCATCAGTGATGTCACTGACCATGTCATGAGTGATGTAATATGTGACGTCATCAGCAGTGCATTGCGGGGGCGCGAGTTATAGTTAGCTGGACTAACTATAACGGGGGAATTTCACGGGTTTTGTACGAGTGCAATGTCCAACTAACTATAACTGTCCCTAAAACCTATGGTTTTTTCAGTGAATATATATTTATATATATATATATATATATTCACTGAAAAAACCATAGGTTTCAGGCACGTTATAGTTAGAAATTAGCATTTAAAAAACCTTTGAAATTCACTGAAAAAACCATAGGTTTCAGACACGTTATAGTTAGAAATTTGCATTTAAAAAATCTTTGAAATTCACTGAAAAAACCATAGGTTTTAGGGACAGTTATAGTTAGTTGGACATTTCACTCGTACAAAACCATAGAAATTCCCCCGTTATAGTTAGTTCAGCTAACTATAACTCGCGCCCCGCAATGCACTGCTGATGACGTCACATATTACATCACTCATGACATGGTCAGTGACATCACTGATGACATCACTGATGACATCTCAAATGACATCACTGATGAAATCACTGATGACATCATCCAGTGACTGTGTGTTTCTGTAAAGTTTAAATATGTTTAATATATATAGGGAAAGGAGTATTGAAGAATGAGTGGGTGTTTAAGTGTCTGAATGGATGATTTAGTACGTGAGTGACTGACTCTACAAGTGAGTGATTAAATGTATCTTACTGAATGCATGGGTTAGTGACTAAACTGTGTGAATGTCTGTATCCGTCTGTTTGTTGGTGTGTAAGTGGATGCATGGATTTGCGAATAGCTACATGAGTGTCTATATGGGTTATTGATTGGTTCTCTGAGTATCTGTATGGCTGCCTGAGTGTTTGTGTGGGTGGGGTGTGTGTGACTCTGTACATAGATGTGTGAGTAGGTGATTCACTGGGTGCATGATTTCAAGAGTGCATCTGTGATGGACTGCTTGGGTGGGTGAGTGTGTGTATGGGTGTGTTAGTGAGTGAATGTATATCTCAGTGGTACATGTGCGAGTAACTACATATGTAAAAGGCAGTATATATGTGTGTTAGAGTTTTGAAATGGCTATAAGTGAGAGTGTGTGATTGTGAGAGTGGCTGTATGGATGTGTGTGTGCTTGTGTCAGTTATTGTATAAGAGCGTAAGAATGTGCTAGTATTTGTATGAGTAAGTGAGCTGGTGTGTTTATAACTGTATAGGTGAGTAAATGGGTGTGTGATTAATTTTTTGCATGACTGACTAGGTGTGTGAGTACCTCTATGGATGAGTGGCGGTGTGTGAGTGTTTATATAGGTGTATGAGTTCATATGATAGTCCTGTACTGAGTGACTGTAAGTATGAGTGACTGGACGGGTGAGTGAGTAGATGTGTGTGTGTGTGTGTAGACCTAAGAATCAGTGAGTGGGTATGTAGTTATTGGTATTGGAGTGTGTATGGTTTTGCGAATGGCAGTCTGTAATTTAGAGTGGGTGTATCAAAAGTTATATTAGGGTGTGAGAAGATGCATGAAATAATCACATGGATGATGTCATCAGTGATGTCATCAGTGATGTCATTTGAGATGTCATCAGTGATGTCATCAGTGATGTCACTGACCATGTCATGAGTGATGTAATATGTGACGTCATCAACAGTGCATTGCGGGCGCGAGTTATAGTTAGCTGAACTAACTATAACGGGAGAATTTCTATGGTTTTGTGCGAGTGAAATGTCCAACTAACTATAACTGTCCCTAAAACCTATGGTTTTTTCAGTGAATTTCAAAGGTTTTTAAATGCAAATTTCTAACTATAACGTGTCTGAAACCTATGGTTTTTTCAGTGAATTTCAAAGGTTTTTTAATGCTAATTTCTAACTATAACGTGCCTGAAACCTATGGTTTTTTCAGTGAATTTCAAAGGTTTTTAAATGCTAATTCCTAACTATAACATGTCTGAAACCTATGGTTTTTTTCAGTGAATTTCCAAGGTTTTGTAAATGACAATTTTTAAATGTATTCATTGTTATATTTATTTTTTGATACTGATTTTCTACATTTTTTTAAACTATTTATTTTTTAAATTACATTGTAATTACATTATACATTACATTACAAAATATACTTTCTCAGAATGAATTACTTTAGTTTAAATTCTTTGCAAATAGGCAATAGACTTTTAAGTACAGTAGTTACAGTTGTTGCAATAGGCAACACAATTTCAAACACAATGCAACATTGAGCTCAATGTGAATTTCAAGTTAAATGCAATTAGTTACTTTATGGATTACTTTTCTAACCACAGGACTGGATCCTAGATTCAGTCCTGGGACATCTCCTGTAAACAGTTGAGTAAAAGCATTTTGGTTACAGTACTGATTTTTAAGGAATATTATTGTATTTTAAAAGTTGACACTTAGAAACTTTTTCACATAGAATCACCAATGTTATCCTATGGCTGGAAATTCACTTAGCGGGTAAGTAGTGTTATCGTTACTTTTTCTTACTCAGTGGTGGATCCTGGATCCAGCACTGGTGCATCTCCTGTAAACAGTTGAAAGAATGCGTTTAAGTCATACAGGCGATTTTTAAGGAATATTTGTAGTTTGTGAAAATAGACACTTTGAAACTTTTCTGCTGAAAACCAGACAATGGATTCCTATGGAAGGAAATACAAGTTTCTGGTAAGTACGGTTAGAATTACTTTTCAGGGTCAGTGCTGGGCTAAAAGATGCAGCACTGGGTTCTCTCCTGATGACAGGTGAGTAAATCAGAATTCGTAGTTCGGCTGATTTTAGAGGAATATTATAAAGTTCCAAAACTCCACACTTAGAAGAATTTCCAAGTGAAACCAGTCAATGTTAGCCTATGGAAGGAAATTCAAGTTCCTGGTAAGTACGGTTAAAATTACTTTTCAGGATCAGTACTGGGCTGAAAGATGCAGCACTGAGGTCTCTCCTGATAACAGGTGAGTAAATCGGAATCCGTATTTCGGCTGATTTTAGAGGATCATTATAAAGTTCCAAAACTGCACACTTAGAAGAATTTCCAAGTGAAACCAGTCAATGTTAGCCTATGGAAGGAAATTCAAGTTGCTGGTAAGTACGGTTAAAATTACTTTTCAGGATCAGTACTGGGCTGAAAGATGCAGCACTGAGGTCTCTCCTGATAACAGGTGAGTAAATCGGAATCCGTATTTGGGCTGATTTTAGAGGAATATTATAAAGTTCCAAAACTCCACACTTAGAAGAATTTCCAAGTGAAACCAGTCAATGTTAGCCTATGGAAGGAAATTCAAGTTCCTGGTAAGTACGGTTAAAATTACTTTTCAGGATCAGTACTGGGCTGAAAGATGCAGCACTGAGGTCTCTCCTGATAACAGGTGAGTAAATCGGAATCCGTATTTGGGCTGATTTTAGAGGAATATTATAAAGTTCCAAAACTGCACACTTAGAAGAATTTCCAAGTGAAACCAGTCAATGTTAGCCTATGGAAGGAAATTCAAGTTCCTGGTAAGTACGGTTAAAATTACTTTTCAGGATCAGTACTGGGCTGAAAGATGCAGCACTGAGGTCTCTCCTGATAACAGGTGAGTAAATCGGAATCCGTATTTCAGCTGATTTTAGAGGAATATTATAAAGTTCCAAAACTGCACACTTAGAAGAATTTCCAAGTGAAACCAGTCAATGTTAGCCTATGGAAGGAAATTCAAGTTACTGGTAAGTACGGTTAGAATTACTTTTCAGGACCAGTACTGGGCTGAAAGATGCAGCACTGAGGTCTCTCCTGATAACAGGTGAGTAAATCGGAATTCGTATTTCGGCTGATTTTAGAGGAATATTTGCACAATGGTGAAGGGAGGGGCGGGGCCTGAGGTGACATCTGTGCAAACGCGCCCCGTGGCGCGTTTTAAGTTGGGGGATTAAGTCCCCTTGAATCATGAGGGTCCCTGGGGGCCAACTAGCCCACCAGGAACCTCCAGTATGCGCCAGGGGCTGCGTTGCAGAGACGTGTACAGAGGCCACACCCCTTTTACACCTCTCTGCAACGCAGCTCTGTGGCGCTTTCTGGACGTACCTGTTGGGCTAGTTGGCCCCCAGGGACCCTCAGGATTGAAGGGGATTTAATTCCCCATCTTAAAATGCGCCACGGGGCCTGTTTGCACACATGTCACCTGAAGCCCCGCCCCCTCCCTTCACCACTGTGCAAACGCGCCCCGTGGCGCATTTTAAGCGCGGGAACCTTACTGCGCATGTCTCATCCATATCACATGGTGTGACGTCATTCTTTGCTTGGTGGGAAATTTCCGCTTCTGTGCAGTGTGCTCTAAAATGGCTGCTTGATGTTTTCACATGCTTCAGCTTGCTCTTGTGTTATTATTAATTTGTCGTTTTCTTAACGCTACTAATGCGGGATAGATTTATAAGTAAATGGGGATAGAGTAGAAAGAGTGGATATACAGTGAAACCTATTATTTGTGATTTTAATATTTTCTTCTTTGACTTTTATTAGTTTGTAAACTTGGGCCTGGGGTTGGTGATCTGAAACTCGAGAGACAATGATTCTGCGCATGTGTCCTCCTTGGCTGCCAAAGAATGAAGTCAACCTGGACGTCGTCCAAGGCCATGACCTGGTGGCCGAAGCTGATGTGCTCTTGCCTTTCCTGTTGAACATTGAAACTTTGTATATGAAGAATATATAACATTTGTCGTGAGACGGGTGGGAAATAAAGCAAATGTATAAAATTGGATGGGCGGTAGTTTAAAGACACTGGCCTACAGAAAATGAACTAAAATCATATGGTGTGAGAATCCACCCCCTGTCCCTGTCCAATCAGAAGTAGTGGTCCCATATTTTAGCAACATTAAGGGGAGGTACATGGGTGTAGAAGGGTATAATAGATATAGAATTACTTAATTAGTTTAGCTCAGACTGCAGAACGCGTGAAGAAGGCAGATGCTGCTCAGCATTAGGAAGACCAGACATACGAGCTGATCGATTGCAGACTGAACCGCTGTCCAGAGAGGTCCTGAGGTGGGGGCGGCGGAATCCATTAGAAGGAAGAAACGGGAGAATCGAAGAGAAGCGAAGTACCAGAGAGGGGAACGACGCAGGCGTCATTGTAGAGAGGTCACCGGTCCTGTCCTGATCTTGGAGGAGGTCTTTGGTCTTCATCCTTCCTGGGTCCTAATCTTTCCAACTCCTTGGCCAGGGGTTTGGAACTCACATTTAGGTAAATATAAAAGTAACCTTTAGTTGCGCTGCTGTCTCTATCTTCTCCTTTCTGAGGGACCGTCATTAATCAATAATTATTATTCTATGCTTCCCTTATGATATGCAACAAAGTACCATGTGTTTCTGTAATTTACTCTGCTAAATCTTTAGATAAACAATTTTAAACTTCCTGACTCAGTGGTTATTTCAGGATTATGTACTATAATGAATGTCACTCATTTTAAACTTCCCAATTAGCAAAGGATTCATTGGTAAGTCATTACTCTTCAATCAGAAGGTAATTGGTAGCAGGGATTTGATAAAGAGGAACAACTGATAAACCCAGCGTAAGTATTAGTGTAGTATGAATGTATGGGCCCAAGTGAGTATCTAGTGTATGAATGCTGTTTGCTAATATCACTCTGGATCAGTTTTCTGGTAATCAGAGGATGGTTACTCTTTGTTAATTGGGTAATGAGAATTTTATATTTTATGAACTAACATCCGTGTATTCAAAGTTTGTTTTATGTTGTCCAGAATCCCGGGGAAAATTGAATAGCGGTTGGTAAGTGGAAGCCATACTGCAGTGAGGTTATCTGTCAGGCAGAAATAGTACTGAAAAGTTAAGCAGGACTATCAGTATTGGTTAGGGAATATACGTGTGAGTGATAGCAAAGGAGTACGCTGGTGAAAATTTGATGTTATATCACCTAGAAAGGGTAACATTGGAGAAGTAACAGGTATTTCTGGAGCTTGTGTGAACAGTGAACAGAAGGGTTTTACTCGTAGTATATGTTTAGTAAACGGAAAGGTTTTACTAATTGTGTGAGAAAACTATCTTTTCTATTTTAGAGAAACTGGCACGATAGCGAATGTTTTATGTTGTTACTGAAATTTAATTAAGATTTATAGAGAAAATAAAGTTTGCGTAAGATTTTGTAAAGGGAGGGTCAGCTGCCGGAGAGGGAGCTGACGTCACAAACGCCGCGCTGGGATTGGTTGAAACAGCGGGTGTGAACGACTCTTGTAAAGGAGGTCAGTAGTCAGGAGCAGTACTGACGTCACAGGTGCCGCGCTGGGATTGGTTGAAACAGCGAGGGACAGAGAAACGCAGATTGAAAAGGAGGGGTTGACAGACAAACGTCACCGAAAGGCCGCGTTAGGATTGGTTCAGAAATAAAAGTTAGTAGACATTTGATTGGTTGATATTTTAAAAGCTAAAATCTTAGTGGATAGAGATTGCATGTTAGAACGCGATCCGACTTTAACAGGAACTCGTCCGGATAGGAGATTCCTGGGTTTTTCAGAATATAATTATATACATCGAGATTTACCAAAGATGTACGGAGAAAAGAGAAAAATGTCCTTTCTGCAAAAGATAAAGAACTATTTTAAAAAGGATAAACCAATCAAAACTAGGGAAGGAATTATCATTCCACCAGCTAAAACGCCCGCTTCATTCATGATGATGGAGAGAGGTTATCATACTTGTGTATGGATGGAGAATTGGATAGAATATACCAAAAATGATGGAATATTAGCATTTCCCGAGAATGGTACCTTCAATGGAAGAATTCTTCAAAATTTAAGATTGAGGATGAATGACTTAGAACCTAGACCTAGATTAACTCAATACGAAGCCTTAGAGGAATGGGAAACCGAGGCATTTGAACGTGACCGATCCAGGAGTAATAGGGGTTATCGAGGATTTTTCCCCAGATATCAACATGAGTCTAGGGACGGTCAGATGAAACAATGGAGAAGGGCAATGCTTACAGAAGGATTATATCCAATATTTACGGAAGAAGAAATGTTAGGGAAGAAATGCACAGAAAAGACAAAACATTTAATGAGAAATGGAGATTCTGAAGATGAATTTATAGAAGAAATATTAAGGAATCCCCCACCTTATCAGGAAGGGACAAGTGGATGTACCCCAAGTGCCCCAGTAATAAAAACTCCATTAGTACCACAGGTAGTGCATGATTTCACCCCCAGTAGGATACTTCACGATAAAGAGAAAGAAGACCAGAGCAGAATTAATACAGAAGATAACACAGATAAAAGTACATCCTGATTCTTTGACCATACCTGTAACAATTGGTCCAGTAGTTCCATTATGTGGTAATCAGGGAAGTTGTCCACCACCGTTAGTTATGCCTACTCCTGTGAATATTCCTAAACCTGAAGCACCAGTAATGGTTGAGGATCATTTTAGTGATTGTGAATCTACAATATCATTAATGGATTTACCAATTCGAGATTCTGTCAATAGTACTCCCAGAAGAACTACACCTGGGTGCTCAAAAGAGGTAAATTTGATAACTTCATCAGGAGCAAAAAGTGTCACTGTAGTTAGTCCAGAAGACTTAGAAAGGTGGGCACAAGGATCAGATCAGCAGTGTACACCTCCAAAAATTTTGGATATTTATAAGTTAAAGGTCGAATTAGAAGAAATAATAGCAGGAAATGTGGGGCTAGATCGCCTAAATGCTTACAATGAAGAAGAATTATTGTTCATATGCAGAAGTATCACCAGAAATGTAAAAATATTTCATGAAAAATTATCAGATTTGGCTTTGCAAATGAGAATTGAAATAGGGAGATCAAAGGTGTTGCAGAAACCCTATAGAGCAGTCGCGGTCCGTGTAGGAGTGCCGTCCGGGCGGTGACGTCGGGCGGGGGAGGGGCAGGGTGGGGGGTAGCAAAGTACGGATTTCGGACTAATACAGGTAAGTAAACATTTAAATCAATAAAACGAATTTCGTTGTGAGCGCTGCATCGCCAAATGCGATGCAGTGCGCGCAACGAAATTCGTTTCATTGATTTAAATGTTTACTTACCTGTATTGGTCCGTAATCCACTTGCTACCCCCACCCTGCCCCTCCCCGCCCCACGTCACCGCCCGGCCGGCACTCCTACACGGACCGCGACTGCTATAGAGCAGATTTTTCAGACAAAGACTTAGAAAATATGAATGCCTCTGGAAGAAAATTACAAGTAAAGGAGTTAATGACAGTTTTGCAAAAATGGGGAGACCTAGATAAATGGAGAGTTCGATGGGCAAAGAAAAAGGAAGAGGCACGATCCAGTAGAACAGCCTCTGAATATGTGATGAAAGAAACAGGGAAGACAGATCAAATGTACCCGATGCGAGAAGTTCCCGGAGGAGGCTATGTACATGTCCCATGGAGTAGACAGGATATTTTGTCATTTACGAATGATTTTCCAAAATTGAGAGAAAAACCAATTGAATGGTACAAGCAGGTTGAAAGGTTTGTGAAAGTGTCAAAGGTATTGTTGAAGGATTTAGATGGTCTGTTTGACATAGTGGTACCTGCCGATTTGTGGACGGATTGTAAAATTACAGTTGATTGGCCTAGTGATGAGTATCCTAGAGATCCAAAAACAGGTGCCCCGTCAAATGATGTAATGAAAAAGTATCAGCAGGTGATAACTTACCTGAAAGGCAAAATACCTCCGAAGGAAACAGATTGGGTGAAAATAGACCGAACCACCCAAGAAGCTAGTGAATCGGTACATGCCTATTATGAACGTTTATTGCAGGTATTTAAGCAGTATAGTGGATTTGAGGACATTGGAGACAAGAACATGAGCCAGTTTGTGTATCGATTTGTTTATGGTCTAAAGCCAGAGATTTGTCAGATGATTAAACAGCACATGTTGTGTTGGCAGGGCAAACCCATCGACGAAATTTTGAAATATGCTAAATATTGTGGAGACGATATTGAGGATAGACACAAGAAATTGCAGGAAAAAGTGATGTGGGCACAAGTGAAAATGGCTGAGAAACAGGGAATAAATTTGGAAAATCCAAGTGAAAATCAAGGAAAGGATTCGGGAACGAATGGAGATACTGGGAATGGTGGGAAAGTGAGAGGACGAATGAGTAGAGAAGAAGCTAAAAAGAAATTTCCTTGTCATGGATGCGGAAAATTGGGGCATTGGAAGGATGAATGTAAAAAGATTCGGAATAATAATGGCCCAAATCAAAATTTAAATCCACAGACGCAGAATGACTCACAGCAGGGTGTAAATCCTCAGAGTCAGTTGCCACCTGCACCTATTCAGGGTAATGTAAGCAGAGCAAAACACGGTACAGATGTCGGATATCAAGGAGGAAGTGGTAAGAATGATTATGTAACATCACAGTTTCTTTTACAGGACGATTTCTGTCAATATAGTTCATGACGGTGCCTGGGAGAGGGGGAGAAGGAGTGCGTACTTGGCGCATCCTTATCGGTAGATCAGTCAGGTCCATATGTTGAAAGGAGTGTAAAAGGTAATGATATTACTTTTCTTTTGGACACTGGTGCTACCCGGTCTACTGTGAGAACAGCAGACATTCCAGACCTTCCTCTCTCTGGAGAAGCTATCCAAGTGGTGGAAGTAGCTAATAGAAAGATTAGAGCACCTCTTACCGAACCAATGGAAGTTAAAATTGGAAATTTCAGAGAAATGCATCAATTTGTAGTATGTGATTCCAGTCCAGTACATTTATTGGGCAGGGATTTGCTTTGTAAAATGAACTGTACAATTTTCTGCACACCAGATGGTGTGGCAGTCCAGACCCCAGATGAAGATCATGTATATAAGTTTATGATTGCAAAACAAGGTACAGAAGTAGATGAGATGTTTTCATTGATAACAAAAGAAGAGTTGCCAGAAGAATTAAAAACTACCGTAAACCCCATAGTATGGGATTTTACAGGAAAGGAAGTAGGACTTATGGCCAAAATAGACCCAGTTAAAATTACTTGTCAAATACCAAACAGTACAAAATGAGTGCAGAAGTAAAGACAGGAGTCATTGAAGAAATAAATCGAATGGTAGAACAAAACATACTGAGAGAAGTGATGAGTAGTCCATGTAATTCACCAATAATGGGTTTAAAGAAACCTAGCGGAAAATATAGAATTGTTCAGGACCTGCGCAAAATAAATAAGATTGTGGAACCTTGTTGTCCTATAGTGCCAAATCCTGCAGTAATCCTGTATCAAATACCTTGGAGTGCAGGATGGTTCACAGTGATTGATTTATGCCAAGCATTCTTTTCAATACCATTACATCCAGACAGCCAGTATCTATTTTCATTTAAATTTGAGAACAAAGTCTATGTATGGAATCGTGTTCCTCAGGGGTACACGGAAAGTCCTTCCATCTTCAATCAGATATTGAAAAAGTGCCTAGAGAAACTAGTGATGCCAGGAAGCTCAGTTTTAGTCCAATATATCGACGACTTACTGATGGCATCAAACACCAGAGAGGACTGTGTTGTTGATTCCATAGCACTATTAAATCATTTGGCTGAAGAAGGGCATAAAGTCTCACCAGAAAAATTGCAGTTCTGTACCACAGCTGTTAAATATCTGGGACACCAAATTGAAAGGGGAAAAAGAAGAATAACATCGGAAAGAGTACAATTGATTAAGAAAATGCAAATGCCTGTAACCCAAAGAGAAGTGAGAATGTTTCTAGGAATAGTAGGTTACTGTCGACAATGGATACTAGGATTTTCCTTGTTAGCGAAGCCCCTAATTCAAATGACAAGAAACAAAGCAAAGGACCCGGTTGAATGGGATGATGAAAGTGTAGGAGCTTTTGTAAAATTGAGAAATGCTTTGTGCTCAGCACCAGCCCTAGGCATGCCCGACTATAAGAGAAACTTCGCATTGTTCTGTCACGAGAGAGAAAATTGTGCACTTTCAGTCCTAACCCAGAGACATGGTTTGGACAGACGTCCTATAGTATATTTTTCTGCTACGTTGAATCCAGTGGCAGCCGCATTGCCAGGCTGCTTAAAAGCAGTAGCGTCTACCTGTCTAAGCATTGAACAAAGTGAGTCAATTGTAATGGGACACCCAGTAAAAGTGTTTGTTCCACATGCGGTTGTGATTCTGTTAACAAGAACACGAACTCAGCATCTTACTCCTAGTCGGCTGACTAAATATGAGAGAATAATAATGGGTGCTGAAAATGTGAACATAGTGAGGTGTACAATAGTAAATCCTGCAACCTTACTACCAGACCCGTATCATGAGGAAATTAAAAATGACGAAGAAGAAGAACATGATTGTTTACAAGTCACAGAATTATGCACGAAACCACGTCCCGACATTGAAGAACAGCCCCTTAGAAAGCCAGATAGGGAGCTGTTTGTCGATGGTTCATGTCAGAGGCATGAAGATGGTAAACTGACTGCAGCATATGCAGTATGTGAATTAACTGGAATAGTCGAAGCATCCCATTTACCAGGAGTAAAATCTGCACAAGTAGCTGAATTGATTGCTTTGATAAAGGCGTGCAAAATTGGGAGGAATCAAAAAGTGACTATATTTACAGATAGCCAATATGGTTATGGGGTTGTGCATGATTTTGGCCAACTATGGATGCAGAGGGATTTCATGACTTCTTCAGGATCCCCCATTAAAAATGGAAAATTTGTAAGGGAATTGCTGGAGGCAATACAATCACCAAAAGAATTGGCTGTGGTGAAATGTGCCGCACATCAGTCAGGAGATGACTGGGTGGTAGTCAGCAACAGATACGCAGACCTTGTGGCTCAACATTGTGCCAGAAATAGGTTGTCAGTTAATAAAAGGGTGGAAAGAATGGGAATCAGCTGCCAACTTATACTATATATGCCACCTGAACCATGGAATGAGGTTAGAAGATTACAAGATGGTGCTGATGAAAGTGAAAAGAAAACAGGGATCAAAGTGGGTTGTTTCCAAAGGGGAGATGATGAAGTGTGGATTTGTGCTGATGGCAGACCAGTCATGCCTGACTGTCTACTGTCTCAAATGGCCAGGATGTATCATGGAGACACACACATAGGGAGAGATGCAATGATTAGGCTTTTCAGACAGAATTGGTACAATCCCAAGTTCAGGGCTGTAGCAGAGAGCATTTGCGAGAGATGTTTGACTTGCCAGATGCATAATCCAGGAAGAAAAACAATAATTGGGTTTGGGAAAATTGGAAAGGCAGAAGGTCCATTTATAAGACTACAGTTTGACTTTATCCTCCCTAAGTCCTACACTCTTTAACATATACCTTAGCCCCTTGGCCCACATTATACAGGAATTTGGCCTCTCCATCGTGTCATATGTGGATGACACGCAACTAGTGGTCTCAATCTCAGACTCCCTTGACTCGGACCACAGACAACTTGTCCCTTGCCTGGAAAAAATAGGATCTTGGATGGCTGATTGCAGCCTTAAATTGAATGGGGACAAAACTGAGCTAATGATCCTGGGCAGCAACTTTAGCCCTCGCTCGGAGATTCCCTGGCCAGCCAATTGGGGGCCGCCACCCCCTCCTAAAACAGCCATAAAAAACTTAGGCATGTGGCTGGACCAGAACTTGACGATGGAGGTCCAGGCCAGAAAACTTTCAAACACCTGCTATGGGATACTCCGTATGATTAGAAAAATAATGGCCCTGCTCCCAGAGAAGTCGAGGAAGACTGTAGTGCAAGCCTTGGTGGTATCGAGGTTGGACAATGGCAACTATCTCTTTCTGGGCTCTCCTAAATACGTTACAAATAGACTGCAAGTCGAACAGAATGCAGCTGCCCGATTGCTGTTGAATATACCCAGACACTATTCAGCCAGACCCTCACTGAGGGAGCTTCTTTGGCTTCCAGTCCAAGCCAGGATCAAATTTAAGTCCTTAAGCCTGGCTCACCGGGCCATGTATGGGAGAGGCCCCTCCCTGGTCCAAAAGTTGGTCTCACATTACTTACCCTGTCGCCATCTTAGGTCAAGCTCTAACTTTCTGATGAATCCTACCAGATTCAAGAGAGCCAGATGGGGCGGAAGGTCATTCACTCATCTGGTACCCAAATTGTGGAACAGTATGGATCCAGAACTCCGATTAATTGAAAACGAAGTGTCCTTCAAAAAAAGACTTAAAACATGGCTCTTCCCCTAATCCCATGTTCTAACATCTGCCTATCCTGTATCACTTCAGCGCTGAGATGCCCAAGGGTAGTCACGCGCTTTATAAATCCCCTCGACTGCATAGCAGAAACTGGTGCATCGCTCGACGCCTCTCGACTGCAGCTCCAGTCTTTGGAATTGACACATCGCCTTCACTGCGAGATGAAGATTGACGCATCTTGCTATTTGCCACCAGGAAAGGTACTTTGTACACCGGGGCTTGCCTGGGTCCTATAGCCAGCCAGCGCTTCATCACGTTTGGCCTGAACTTTGACTTTCCCCCGGTCAAGCATGACTTTTTAGCCTACTTACCTCTAAGCGTTTTGCTGCATTTTTTTTTGCAGATTTATATAGCGCGAACTCGACCCGGAGGTATTGGAGCGCTTTACATGAGCACCAGTTTCGTTACACAAGGATACATTCATTTTTCTGGTAGGCACGGGGAGATTAAGTGATTTGCCCAGAATCACAGGATGTGGAGTCGACTCCGAGGCTCGAACCTTGGTTTCCCAGCTCCAAGGTCGACAGTCTAGCCGTGAGCCACATCCTCTCCCCTTTAAAATTCAATATCTCAACTTCTATACATAGACTCCTAACTTTACTACTCCTAAACTGAGAAAAATCCTAACTTTAAGACTTTCGGTATTCACAGAAGGCATTTAGGAGTCCTAAAGTTAGGATTACTAACTTCTGTGAATACCGAAATGAGTAAGTGTATTCTGTGAATACCAAAAAGTACTAACTTTACGTTTTTGACATAAGTTAGTTCTGTGAATCAGGCCCTGTGTGTGTGTGTGTGTTGCACTAATACTTTTCACACTGCCTCTTTAGATATGCCTGACGGCTCTGTGCCAAGCTACCAGATTGTGAGCGCAGGTTATGTTTTAGTGTGTATCTAGCTTACCCTGACTAGAGTGGTGGTTCCTGTAAGGCCCTGGTTACATACCTAAGTCAACTGAGGAATCCCATTTCTAACAGTCAGGTTTTGGGAGGACCCTGAATCTGCCAGTTTTCAAAACTTCCCAGGGCAGAGGGTAAGGATTGTCCAAGCAGAGGGCTTTCTCACTCCATAGGCTGCTTCCTGGAAATACCATATACAGGTGGAGGGGGATGTGGCACCTCTGAATTTGGTAAGGATTCCCAATTTGCCATGCCCATTTTCATCTCCTGCATAAAGAAGAGCCTTTTGAGAAGAAGATCAGCAACATAATAACGACACACCCACATAATTGAAACCCCTCTGTATGGAAGTTGGAGAACACTTTAGACTTGTACTTATTGGACTTTAGAGTTAACTGCTTTGAGACCGTGTCAGGATTTGCAGGACTTGAACATTCCAATCCGCACATCGTAGCACTGCTTATACATGAGTAAGAATGAATAGCAGACAAAGATCTGGAAGGGAAGGGGCATATGTATGAAAGACAAACCCAACAGCTGTAGAACCACAGTCTCATCTTGTGCATGTTTCTCAAAGTTCAGGAAACTCACAGCAGAGTTCTTACAGGCTAACATCAAATGTTTGCTATGAAAGTCAAAACATGCAAATATTGAATTTCACAGTCACTGTCAATCCAATAACAAAGGTACTGTTTTTTTGTTATACTTTCTGAATTCAGAGTGGCAGGCCGCAATGAATCTGGACCAATGTGGAGAAAGCCGGTATCAGGAATGATGAATTCCAGGTTGACCAAGCCTAGTCAGGTGAAAGCCAGGAAACAAAAGAAACCAAAACAAGGGGAAAAAAATAAATGTAAAGGACAAATTATACTATGAACACACTGTAATAATAGCGAAGGAGTCAATAAAACATAAGAGTTACACACCTTCCTATTACCTGGAAGCCCCACTTCCTTGAGCCTCAGGCTAACAGTTCAGGCACCACAGCCGCCATCGACCAGTCCACCCCAGTCTTATAGGGACTCTAGTTCAGCTTTTTCTCAGAACAAATCCCCATCTCTGCACACCCTGTTTATTCCTGACAGTACCCCTTTTCTTTAGGACTCTCTCCTCTTTTTGCTGACTTGTTAGAGACCTTCTAATGGAATGAAGCTACCAATGGGCGGGAGTATGAACGGCTGTGACAGGTTCCCAAGTGCTCCATTCCGGTTGATGATAACCCTTCCAGGCCACCACATATTGTAACTGCCCTTTCACTCTCCTGGAATTAATACAGCTTCCAATTAAACATCTATAGACCCATCTTTGATAACTAGAGGAGGGTAGTAGTAGTTTTACATGTGAAAGGTTTAACAACAGATATGTGAAAGATGGATGTAACCGTCACCTCTAGTGAAGATCTAAATACACTGAACTTTGTCCCACCAGATGTAACACTGGTAAAGGTCCCACAAAAGCAGGTGAAACTTTGTGATGGAAACTTTGCAATGTTAGGAAATTAGTAGACATACAAAACCAAAACATTTATATAGATGGGAGGATTTTTCCTCTGACTGTCATCAAATTGCCCGTTGCTTGTTGTAAATAAAATAGTGTTTTGGTCTGTCCTAACGTGATTGATGGTAACAGAGCTGTAACTGATGATACTGAGTTAAAAGGTGCAATTTATTGCCTAGTTGAGGAAGAAAACCAAAACCAAAAAGGGACAATTTCCTAATGATGAATGCAAGGAGTTATTGCAGACACATTCTGCTAATGGTAACCACAAAACCCACCGTCTTTGGGGTCATGGTATAATACCTAAGAAAATATTCTAAGGATTGATTAATTCACTCAGTCTGACTGTCTTTCTCAGGGTAATGGCTTGTACATTTGAAGTTGACAGAACTTATGAATCAGAGTGTTCCATAATTTTGAGATAAAGTAAGAAACTCTGTCAGTAATGATTTCAGAAGACAATACATGTAAAAATACAATCTCCTTCACTGCAGGGCAGGAGGCAGTTTGTGAAGTGGAATAAAAGGAGAATATTTAGTTAAATAATCTATCACCACAGGCACTACAAGTCTTTCTTTCCCCAAGATGTCCTGCACTGGGATTACCAGGGGACCAGGACGGTGCTGTCCTCTCTGCAATTCTGAGGAATGGACAGTTTGTTTTATGAAAGAACAATCATTTCATTATGGTGCAATCCTGAGGTTCATCCTGAATCCATTATTGTTGATCCCAGAATTAAAGTTCAGGCTTTAAACAGGACAAAATACTCTCCAAGTCAGATACCTTGACATTCTGCACAACCAAATATGAAGGGTATTCATTTGGGGGGGGTTTCAGTTTCTAGTTGTCAAGATAAAGCATCAGCTTTTCCATGCCTTTTCCCTGGTCTACAAGCAATGAGATACTGAAACCTCGAGATGAACAGAATCCACCTAGAATGCTAGGAGTGAGCACATTTATGGATTTAAGACATCATACATTTTTATGATCAGTTGACACAGTTGCAACATGCAAGTCCCATCCAGATGATGACACCTGTGAGCGTCTTTAATTGCAAGTAGTTCTTTGTCATATCTTGTGTACTTCTTCTCAGTGGTAGTTAATATACGTGAGATGCAAGGCAACTTTAGATGTTCTTGTCTAACAGTCAGAGCTGTAGTAAAAGCAGTCTTCAAACATTCAAAGCCTTCCTAGCGATTTGGAGCCTTTGAAAAGCAGTAACTTTCCTGGTCCATTGAATGGTAGAGAGGAATGACGTATTGACAAAAGGTAGCAAATCCAGCCTTGACACAAACTGTCCTTTGTAAGAATACGCCTCTTTTTGCATGATAACCCCCATTGTTTTGGACTGATGCTGATGGTTTTTTGGTTCTGCACACTGGTACATTGCTAACCAAGCACAAGTGCATGTGCTCTAACCCTTAAAACATGGCGAAATTGCTTATACTTCTGATAGGCGTACTTAAATTATCTATAGGTCCCTAGTATATAGAACAAAGTCTGCCTAAGGCTGTAGGTTAAATGTCACTAGCGGACTGCAGGACATGTTGTGCCACCAATTAAAGTGACAATGCAAAACATGACTGTAGGCCTTCCACCAGTATAACTGTGCAGGTATAAACTACAAATCAATCAAGATAACTCCTTTTGACAGGCCTAAGCCCTCCTTCTAAATATTAGTCAGTCACCCCTAAATAGGCCTTAAAACGTTAATTCTTGGACTTTTTAAAATATTTATTACAAATCCAATTTATTTGTAAAGTCGTATTTGCACTAAATAGAGTGTCCAAAATTTACTTTTAGAAAGTCACCGTCAACCTCCCTAAAGCATCTAAAAAACAATTTGCCTGAGCTTCCAACTGTCAATGAATAACTTCTTGATCGGGTGTGAATAAACTCCCAGAGATCAGACAAAGGCCTTGTGTGGGGAGAGGTTGACCTTACCTTGACAGATCCTATTGTGAAGGGGTGATACTTCCATGGTGTGCTTGTCCTTAGTAATGAGGATATCTGTGTTGCCACTTGTCCTTAGTAAATGGGAAATTCCTAACCCATTGAGTCCGAAAGTATACATAGAAACAAGGCCAGATAAATATTCTTGAGATATTCCTTCAATTATGGATAAAGGACTAGTGGTGTCTCAAGTTATGTTGTTGTTGTATCTTTATTTTCTGTAGTAAGCCAGAGCTCTAAAGTGAATCTCTCTCTTTTTATTTTTTTAACCATTTTTTTATTAGCATTTGATGTACAGAGCATTTACACATGTACATGTATAGCATATATCCTGTGCACTAGCCCAATGTGTATAGTAACTTCGCTTCCTGAGGACTGTACATAGGCATTACTTGTATAATATGTCAGGACAATATTTCATGCATAGTACACATTACAACGTACATGTAGATAATCTCGCCACCAGGTATCTATCCGTGGGCACTATCTAAATAAACAGTACTATATTTCAAATGTATTGCATTGTCTCATGGTTCTATTATCTATTTTGAACTTAAACAGAATAATACTGAACTTTCAGCAGTCATTGGCGGTAAAGTCACAGTACAATAGTATTTTTTTTTATTTATTAATAACATTTAGGGCCCGATTACGATGCCATAGGAAAAGGCTCCGACCCTCGGCCGGAGCCGTTCCTACAGAATCGTAATCTCCTGTTTGGATTAATTTCCGACCAACCCATTTTGATGGAGTCGGTCGTAAATTAATCCAAACAGGATTTCTGGATAGCTTACGACGGGCTCGGAGAGCCCGTCTTCCATTCGGAAAGGGGCCTGTAATCCCAAGGGCGGCTCTTTCTGCCTAAGTGATTACGATGGCAGAATCCCACAGCCTTGCTGTGCCGGCCTTTCTGACACAGAAAGGCTGTGGGAATCTGACTTTGGGGGCCTCCAGTAGGGCCCCCATGGGTGCAAGGCATCCAGATGGCAGCCTAGGGGGCACTTATGGTAACCCCCTGTTGATCCCTGCACCCGGTGGCAGGCACCTTGAGATGCCTGCCACGGGGTGTAGGGATGAACTGCACCTCAGCTCTTTACAATGAGAGCATGCATTCCAGTCAGAATGCATGCCCACATTGTAAAGAATAGGATTGCGACCGAACAGTGTTCGGTCGCGTCCTACTTGCTGGGTTGGGATCGACGACAGGAGGTAGGTCGTTCCCAATTCCTAAACGATGTCAGACGGACTCAGGTTCGTCCGACATCGTAATCGGGCCCTTAGACAGGAAGTGAATCTCTAAAATCAGAATCACTGATTTTAAAAGTACAGCCAACATGTATTTCGTCCCCTTTATTGCACGCAGGCCTTAGGCTTTTTCAAGGCTGATAATATGTAAGAAAACAGTAAATAAAGAATGGATAGTCACCATGTGTGAACAACGTAAAAATGTGAAGAGAAGAACCGGAAAAAAGGCAAAAAGGAAAACCAACCAATGAGAAAGACCATTTTGTCAAAATTCATACAGAAAAACAAAAACATTGCATTGGTAATGGCAAAAGTAAAAGAATTAGACACATAAATATGAATAAATATATACATTGATATTTGAAGAAGTACGATAGTAAACATATCAGTAAGTATATCAAAAAATCAGTCAAATGTGGTTAGATAGACACAAAGATTGTCCCCAATTAAAAATATAACACAATAGATGAAGTAAGAGCAAACCCCAAAGTATATGTGCAAAATGTAAAAGTCATGTTCATACGCATGTCATCAAAATTACCCGAATCAGCATCCCCGAATACAATAGGTATCATAGGAAAAAGCAGCGATAAGTGCCAAAGCTACAGATTAAATGTCCGTTAAGTATGGTCCCACACACCATTAGATTAAGGTGCCAAAGAAAACCATAAGGAAAAAAGAAGAAAAGAGAAAGGTTCCATATATATGATCATAGCAAGTCCAAAACCATATTAGAAAATCTATAGTAGGAATAAGAAATCATTATAAGTAGGGTCAACATGTAATAGGTCCCAAAAACGAATAAGATGTTATCATATAGGAAAGTATCTAAATGCGTGACAAGTGACAAATAAAAATAGCATGAGATTCATGCCACATTCAATAAAATTGCGTATTGCAAAATAACAATAGTAGAATAAATAAAGATAGTAGAATTAAATAAATACAAATAAGAAAATATAAAAAGGAAATAAATGTACATACGGATGTCCATAGGTAAATGTAGACATAAGGGTACAATATATTAAGGAGAGAGAAAATGAATAATGAGTAGAGTATCATATGTAACTAACTTGTCGTCTAAATATTGCAGCCTTGTGGAAGGCATGCAGTCCCAGTGCATGGAAGTGAAGTTAACAAAACTGGACCCAAGGTATAATGTCATCAATCCTGGTGTAGGAGAGAAAAAGGAAGGGTAAAACCTGCCAGATAGAGCGTGCCAGATTTCAGAGTTAAAAGGAAGGTATGGCAAAAGATTCAGGGCAAGGCAAATGTGAAGGAGCACTAATTATATCCCCTTTAGTGTTAAACGGCCGTGCGTGGTTAATATAAATGAAATGGAAGGCTCTTACCATTATTCAGCAACCTGAAATAGTGTCTGATTGTTAATTAACATATAGGTCTGAAAATAGAGACATGAAGCCATTGAGCTTCAAAATTTGAAAGGGGAAAGAAACCCATTAGTGCATTTCATAAGTGTCCGGTTACCTGTGGTTGGCACGGCATGTTGGTATCAAAGAACCGTGTTGGGCAATAATTGCATAAGATTTATAGGATAGCTGCGGGACACAAAAAAATCAAGATTTGGAAAAGACTTAATAAGTAAAAGAAGGAAGGGGACCCTAGTCAAAACTGGTATGTGGTCTAAGAAACATCTTCTGTACCTGGCGGTTTGAACAGTCAGAATCACTTGCGGTCCACATTAGCGCGATGGTGTGCTACTGGCGGAACTTATAAGAAACGAAAGATGGCGGTTGAGCACTTCTGGGGTGGGAGTGAGACAGGATGCCACACTACTCTAATTGGCCTGAAGCAGACATCTTTTGGGCATATATGTAAATACCTTATTGTATAAGAAAAAGAACAAGTCTTTATGAAATGTCAGGCAAAAACAGAATTCCTAAGATCTAGAAACTTTACGTATGCTATAGGTCTAAAAAAATATTCAGGTCCTCTAGAATGTGTAAATAAGGTACTATGAATATGTATGAATTCATAAGATCGAGAGGCAAGCAAGAAGGGATATGACGAAGTCCAAAATATTAGCCACTCATGAAGGGGTGCTAGTCATGAACATCTTAGCTCCTGAAACGGTTTAGGATGAATTTGTCTTGGGTGGAGGAAAATATAATAAAACCAGTAATACGCAACACAATAGCTTACCCTTATTGGAAGCAATGTAGGGAAATAAATTCAGAAGGTTATGTCGATGTAGTAACTAGATTCCTGGCAAAACCGGTGCACAAGGTATGGTATGTGCATCAAAATAAGAATAAGGCTGCTTCAGTTTATGCATCAATGGAGAGGAACTATAACTGGAAAGTGTGACCGGTAAGGGAGACCGGCCTGAAAGCCACCTGAGTCAGTCCATCATCCTTAGTAAGAGTGATAAATTCACACTAATATCTGAAAGGGAAAGCTGTACGCATGTCACAGGCATGTGAAAGTAATATGTAGAGGGCTAGGATAGTATGAATGAAGAATATCTACATAGATATCCAATGAAGTAAAATTAGTTCACTCTCCCTCCTGCGTAGTTTGAGTTCTCAGTTGGGGAAACCGAGAACTCAAACTATGCAGAAGGGAGAGTTTACTCATTTTACAATACAATACAGATCAGGCATGTACTAAACAAAGACTAAGAATGCAATACTGTCTGTATGAGAACTGGTATATTTGTCTTACAGTGTTTATGTTCTTCTTGTGACATTGTGACCAGTGTATACCTGGGTATTACTTTATTGGATATCTATGTGGATATTTTTCTACGCATTATCACACCGTGAACAAAGAGACTTGTCCCTTGTGAACATTTCAGCTGTTCAAGTTACAGATGGGATTGTATGGGATAAGGTATCGTTTGATGTGTATGGTCACACTGAAATATTGCAAATTCAACATTTGTTTAAAATTTCCTTAAGCAACATTATCACCCCCAGTACTATTTCTGATTATTGGGACATTGATACAGTATATGAAATGGTAGAATATCTAGAACATTCTACTGTGTTTTCTTCTGATGAGTTATATGATGTTACAGCTAATTTTGATTCAATATTAGGGACATAATTTTCTACACAAAGCTAAAATCATGGTTATGCATCAGCTTCATGTTCGAATATTTTTTGATGCTATGGGACAGAGCACGCACCAGAATAGCACCCCAAAAATGACTAATTACTGGATGAATTTCAAACAGAATTGGAGTGCGGGTTACCGATTGACTTCTATGTTACTTTCTAAAAGTGACATTTTCAAACACACAATTTAAAAACCATCTCTCTGAAAAGATGTGCTATTAACGTTTGAGTTCAGAGTGCCTAAACTCAATTTCTCTATCTTGTCCCAATGGAAATTTATACTTGTAAGATGTTACAAAGTAGCTCCCATGTTACCCTTTGGGACAGAGAGCCTTTCAATAGTGAAAAACGAAATTGACAGTATTTCACTATCAGGACATGTCACACACACCAGTACATGTCCTACCTTTATCATGCACTGCACCCTGCCCATGGGGGTATCTTGGGCCTACCTGAGGGGTGCCGTACATGTGAGAAAAGGGAAGGTTAGGGCCTGGCAAGTGGGTGCACTTGCCAGATCGACATGGCAGTTACAAACTGCGTGCACAGACACTACAGGGCAGGCCTGAGACACATCTATAGGGCTACTCCTGTGGGTGGCACAATCAGTGCTGCAGGCCCACTAGTAGCATTTGAGGTACAGGCCTTGAGCACACACGTAGTGCACTGTACTAGGGACTTACCTAGCAAATCAAATATGCAATCATGGATACTCAATCATAATAACACTTTATACAGGGATCATTTGCACTTTGACACTGATCAGCAGTGGCAGTGCCCAGAGCATCTAAGCCAGCAAAAACGAAATCCAGCATACCATCAAAAATACAGGAGGTAGAGGCAAAAAGTCAGGGTAAACCACACCAAAGATGCCAAGTTTAACAGGGACAAATACTGATTCGTAAAATAGGAATCGCTATATATGATTTACCTACCTTTCGTAAGCATTCGGTATTTTTAAATACTGAATCGGAAACTGTGAATCGGTATGAGTCACAAATTGCAACTGTTGCACCGCCAGCTAGCGATGACATCACTGATTTCAGGAATTACATTTACTTGCAGCTGATCAGCAGAAATAGAACTTCTCTGTCTACAGAGCACTAACTTGTAGTAACATGTCCAGCCAGGAGCCACAGGAGGAGGTGAGGAGAAAGAGAAAGAAAGTGAGTATTTGTGAGGATAATACTGCATAGCTATCTTATTTATAGGCATCTCCATTCAATCTAGGCACACACTTTTCTCTGTCAGCTCTGTGACATTGACTGTCCAGCTGCTAGAAAGAAAAGATAAAGGTGATCTTTTTTTTTCTATTCTACCCTTGGATTTGGAGGAAACTGCTTGGGTCTACTGTATAAGCTTGATGCACTTACATGCCAGTACTCCTCTAGGAGTGCACTAATCATGCTTTGCAGAAGAGAGGGAACCTATTTTTCAGTCTGTGGCCACCTGCTCCAGCTGCCTGAATGTAGAAAATACTTCTCCACATCCAAAGACCAATATGATTTGTAATTCACCCCTCGTTTTCAAAACTGTCAGAACATCGGCTTTTCTATGCAGTTGAATCAGCAGGGCATTTTAAAGCCTACAGTGTGCATTATTTCAACGTTGTCACGTCTGTGCTGAATAGAGCACCATACACATCATGAGATACAGTTTTACTGTATGATTAAAATAGTTCAGTCTATGCTTCTGATGCAAGGTAAAAAGTCAAAGATTATTGTGTTCCACATCATGCAAGCCTTGCTGACTAACTGGAAAACTATGCATCTGTGTGGAGTGTGCTGGAACATATACTGGTAATGGAATATCTTGCATTTACATTACTGTCAGCTACTTTATGGTAGTTTTTAAACTTTTCAGTTTTTTATGGATTAACCATCATTTCGGAAGATATTATCACAGAATTCCACCCACTTTAAAAGGTTGGCAAAAACATCAGACTTATTTCTAATGTGAGAAACACAAAACAAAAAAATCCCACACCAATTTAGAAAATAGACTGCATTTTAATAAATTATTTGACACTAAAACCACAACAATCAGTAGAAAGAGAGTTATGAATTTGTAAAGTTTACAGTAAGAATTAGCACCAAAAATCAAAGCGCCAACCGTAGACATCTAATCGCGAGACTGGGTCAAAGTCGAAAGAAAAGGCATAACGTGACGGATCGCGAGTAGGATACTAAAAGTGGCTTAGTCTCGGTCGACGCTTAACTTCGTACTTAGAAGAAATTTGAAGAAAAAGTCTCTGAGAAGGTAGAAGTTCAGTGGGGTAAGGCTGCAGTCGGTGTCAGAGGAGAGGGTATCCTCACTGAGGAGCTGCTGGACAAAGTCACAGTGAATATTTCTACATTCGAACTTAGGGGCTTTTTTTTGACACACTGGCAGCGCAGAGTGCAGATCCATATCTACAAGGCCACGCAAAGCCACTTTGCATGGTTTTTAATGGCCTTGTAGATATGGAGTAAGGCAAAACAGCGCAGGTCGCTGCTTTGCCTTACTCTGCATCAAAGAGTGGATGTTCCCACAAAACACCCATGGATTTTTATGCATTCCCAGATTTACAAGGACTTCTAAACCTGGGAATGCATCAAAAGCCGACGCCTCCCCAGGGGAGTCATAACGAGGAGAAATAACTTTATTTCTCCTCGTTTTTCCTCTTTCTATGTCTGCTGCAGAATGCACATAGAAAGACGAAAATGTATCCTTTGGTGTCCCCTTCCTGCACAAAAACAAACATTCCAACAACACCATGGTGCAATGGTGCCTGCATTGGCCCAAAGCAGTGAGTTGTGCACCAGTGCAGGGGAAGAGGACAGGAATGCACTATATCTGACAGATACAGTGCATTCCTGCCATTTTCTTTTGACGTAGGGCAGTGCATCAAAGTGACTTGCTGTACTGTCCTGCATCAAAAACTAGTAAATAAGCCCCTTAGTCTATTTTTTTGAAATTGAAAATCTCCAGAGGGATGAAGTTGGAGGCTGTAGTCGATGAGAGTTCCACAAGGTGAGATAACCCGTTGACAAAGGGCCGCTGAACAGGATTTTCTGCTGCGGAAAAGAACATAGAGGAAGCTGCTATCACGCAGACCCGCAATGCATCTTGGGCAGATAAATGAGCAGGTTGGTGCCAGTCTCCTCTCGGTTCTCAGGGCAGTTTTAGCCAAAAATGTTATCCAAGTTTTGGATTTTCTTTATCTGGGCACCTTTAACACCACAACAAAAGGACCAGATGGTTGGAGCCTTTTCTATCACTGACGCTCTTATCAGGAGGGCAGCTAACTAGCCCTTGGAGTCACTCGGTCAGTCCTGGGTTCAAGAAGTGGAGCAGGGCTCAAGAAGTTAAAGGCAGGTGCAGCAAAGCAGTCTTTTGAAGTACACAACAGGCCACAGCTGCAGGCAGTTCTCTGAGAGCCCTACCACAAGTCAGGAAATTGAACTGAAGAGTGGGTCCGAGGCTCCTATTTTTATACCTGGTGCCATTTTTTGAAGTAGAAGTTTCTTTGTGTAGTTCTTGAAGTTTCCTGCATCTTCTGCCCTGGCTCCAATCTGGCTGCATGATCAATGCAGTGGTGACAAGTCCTTTATGTGAAGACAGGGCACAGCCTATTGATTTGCAAGTGGGGCCTGCCAGTGATGGCCCATCCAGGCACACCTAATCCCTCTATTGTGTAGCTATCTCGGAGAAATAAACAAAATTTGACTTCCAACTGCAACCAGTCATGTGACCTAGGAACAGACTGCAGGCACTAAATAGTTAGGGCACAAAAATGGCAATTTTCCAAAAGTTTTTATTTTTTTATTTTCCAAAAGTGGCATTTTCAAAATTGCAACATAAAATGAGACTCTAGCATTAAACAGAATTTTCAATTGCCAATCATGAAATCTTTGCCTCTCCCCAATCAAAGGTTAGCTCCTATTAAATGTAAAAGTCAACCCAATGTTATCCTATGGGAGAGGTTAGCTTCACAGTGGTGAAAAACTAATGTTTTTACTACCAAGACATGGAAAACTAAAAAACCCATGCTCAACCTTTTAATTACAATGCACCCTGACTTTGGGCTACTTAGGACCTGCTTTAGGGATGACTTCTATGTAATAAAATTGGAATGTACAGCTTGGCAAGGGGTTTATTTTGACAAGTTGAATTGGCAGTTTAAAACTGCATTCAAGCTACAATGGCAGACCTGGGATATGTTAAGGAGCTACTTAATTGAGTGGTACAATACGTGATGCACTAGTAGAATTAAAATTACAAGCCATGGGTATGTGGTGTACCACTTTACTAGGGAATTATAAGTGAGTTAAATATATCCATCAGATGTAAGCCAATTTTTCCATGTCTTAGGGAGGGAGCACAAGCACTTTAGCTCTGGTTAGCAGTCCTAAGTCCAACAAAAATACATTCAGAAAAAAATAGGAGGATGAAGGCAAAATGTTTAGTGGTGACTCTGTAGAGAGTGCCAAGTTCAACAGCCTGCTATTGACAGGATATTTGTTTGTGTAAAAAAACAAGGCTTTTTGACAATGACCCCCCACTTTTTGCCCCCACTTGTACAACTAGATGCTGGTTTTTTACTCTGACAGTGCTCGGAAGCCTGCTAACCAGGCTCCAATGGCAGTGCTCTTTCCCTAAAACTGATATGTGTGAATTGCCAATCCCAATTGATAGAGACTTTAGCCCCTTATAAGTAACTAGTACATGGCACCAGGGGTACCCAGGGCATAGGCGGTAAAGGGGACCCTAGGGCTTCAGCACAGTTTTTGCCTCCCTGGCTTACCCAAGCATACTACTAACATCAGGGCTGCCATTGTGGACTGCAGGGCGATACCAAAGGGGATGATGGACGGAGCGCTAGAGCAAATCAAACACTCACCCCCAGTCAACTGATCTGGGTTTAATCCATCATCATTCTTTAGCTCACTCCACCACCCCAGTTCAGACATGGCCATATGCAAATCAGTCTGACCCTGTGCCTCATGGGAACAGTCCAGCCCGAACTGCCAAGCCATGTCTTCCCTGGACCGGAAACAAGCATCCTGGGACCGGTTTCGGGTTCAAAACCCTCATCAGCCAGGCTATCTTGAATCCAGTGGCAAAGTGAGCAAGGGACCCACGTCTGGGCATACCCTGCCAACTTAGGGTGAACAAAGCGATACCAAAGGGGATTATGGACGGAGCGCTAGAGCATTAAAATTACAAGCCATGGGTATGTGGTGTACCACTTTACTAGGGAATTATAAGTGAATTAAATATATCCATCAGATGTAAGCCAATTTTTCCATGTCTTAGGGAGGGAGCACAAGCACTTTAGCTCTGGTTAGCAGTCCTAAGTCCAACTAAAATACATTCAGAAAAAAATAGGAGGATGAAGGCAAAATGTTTAGTGGTGACTCTGTAGAGAGTGCCAAGTTCAACAGCCTGCTATTGACAGGATATTTGTTTGTGTAAAAAAACAAGGCTTTTTGACAATGACCCCCCACTTTTTGCCCCCACTTGTACAACTAGATGCTGGTTTTTTACTCTGACAGTGCTCGGAAGCCTGCTAACCAGGCTCCAATGGCAGTGCTCTTTCCCTAAAACTGATATGTGTGAATTGCCAATCTCAATCGATAGAGACTTTAGCCCCTTATAAGTAACAAGTATATGGCACCAGGGGTACCCAGGGCATAGGCGGTAAAGGGGACCCTAGGGCTTCAGCACAGTTTTTGCCTCCCTGGCTTACCCAAGCATACTACTAACATCAGGGCTGCCATTGTGGGCTGCAGGAGCAGTGCGAGCTGCTCAAATTGAACTGTACCCTCACCATGTGTGGCACAGTAAAATTAACTGTTTTTATTATATGTCAGTGACCCCAAGAGAAGGTCTCCTGTGCCTAGGATGCAGGGTGTAGAATATTAAGAGTGTAGAGATGTACATGCAAGCTTATATGTCTTTATAGTGTCTTTACCATTAAAGTACACTATAAGGGATTGGCAGTCCGTAGGATAACATGGGACTTGCACCCGGGCAGACCCGAGTTGCTAGCTCCATTATGGTACCACGTAAATATGTCAAGTTTGGTGTCAAACAACATGCCCTCTCTCCCCTGACACAAATCTGATGTCAAGTGAAGGCTGGCATGCACCCTGGTGGCACCTTGGAGGTTTCCCAACTGGTTGCCCCAGCTTCACTGTGCTTTGGCTGACCAGCCCACGCTTTTCTGCACCTGATGCCACCAAGACAGGATTCTGACCTCCTGCCAAGCAGTGTGAACACTCCCAGGAGTTAGGAACAAAGGCTGGGCAGGAATGAGGTCACACCTCCTTCCTCCCCAGCAGGCTAGTGAAGTAACACATCAGAGTGGTGAGCTTCAAAGGCAGCACTGCCTTTGGTATGCATCTGGGCTGTCCCACTGAAGAGGACACAATGCACCCCTTGTCCCAGGCACGCTTGCATCTGGGCAAGGAGGGAATTTAGATATGCAGGAAGTGTACCCCTCTAGGAAGGCTGGCCACACCTCTAGGGCGAGCAGCCTGATCTGTACACCTGAAATAGAATTCTGCCATCTTTAGGATTGCAGAAATAGTGGGTACTGGGTAGACCCTGGATGTGGTCACCTCAGGGGCAGATTAGCTGCAGGGACTAGCTGCCCATTGGCTACTAGCTCCCACACCCCTAAATCCCGTAAATCTAGGATTTAAGAAGCCCCCCATGACACCAGGATCTCAGATCTCAACAACATACTTCAAGGAAGAACCAAGAGGAGACCCAGGTCACAGACAACAGGACTTTGGCCACTGTACCAAAGCAAATAAGGGATATGTTGTCCCAGAGGCAAAAGACTTGGAACTGAGTGACCCTCATCCTTGTCTAAAACTCAGCACGCCCTGGCAGAGGGACCCCTGTAGAACCCAGAAGCACTTTCAGTCTCCCTTGGACTAGTCCCCTACAAACTACAGGTAAAACGATGCTCAGGAAACAAAGAATCACTGGCCATCGGGTCCTCCAAGGGATCACCTAAATCCAGATGGTATATTGCATTGTGCGAGTTGTAGTCTGACCTTCCCGAAGTTTCAATCTGCTAACACACTCCCGTGGACCTCCAGACGTCGAAGTTACTTTTCGCTACTTTTACCGCTACCAAGGCGTGTTGGTCGCCAGTCCGGTAACCGACCCCTCAACTTGACGCTGCATTAAAGGGCATTCCACAACACCTGCAAATGACATCGGTAATTACCCCGCATTCGTGTTTTGGGATTTTCTTTTCAGCAGTATTGTCTCAGTGGTAAAAGCAGCTTTACCACGGGTCAGCACCAAGGACAGCCAGCACAACTCTGCACCTGGTCTCCACTGGCTAGGTAAAACTAGCCTGACTTTTGTGGCCAGGTCCTGGGACTCACACCACTTTTACCCTGCAAAGGTACATGGCAATTTAACCCCCAAGTGACGGATTGTAACTAATGATTTTTACCATTGAATGCAATAATAAAGTCTTGCTGTATTTTACTGCTTGATTTTATATTGCTTTGATAATCCATAACTCTGGGTATCTGTATGCTATTTTGTTCCTTTTGGTATCTAAATTAAGATAAAAATACACTGGTGTCAGGTTTCTCTTGAGTTTCTGTGTTGCATATATACACCGGAAACCTACAGGCTTTGTTCATCATTTCTGCTCTCTCAGGCCTCATAGGTATCTAGGGGAAGACTGTTCTTATTGTTGCACATTTGTCACAGGACATCTCTGGAAGGTGGTACTGAGATGGTTACGGAATACTCAGGGACTAGTGGAGCATCTACGTATCACTTGCAGACATGCACTAAGATGCCCATTTTTTCAAACATATTTTGAAACTATGACTCATTTTATGCCAATTATATTTAAGAGTTAGAGAGCACACTGCACATATAGAACCAAACATAGTACACCAGCAAATGAAAAGGATATACATATTTAACCCTCTGAAATACGTGTCCCTGTCTGGCGAATAGCTAAATGTATTTAGTCCATGATGGACCTGTCCCTTTCTGTAGGATCATCGCCAATGTTTGCCTTTGCCCTCCACTTTTTGCTGAATTTGTTTTTGTTGGCTTTAGGACTCTGAGCACTATACCCACGCTAACCGGTGCTAAAGAGCTTGAGCTCTCCCCTTAAAACATGTTAGATTGGCCTATAACCAACTGGCATATTTTATTTACTTGCAAGACCCTAGTAAAATGGCACTAACTGTGACAAGGGCCTGTAATTTAAATGCTTCTAGTGGGCCTGCAGCACTAATTGTGCCATATACTTAAGTAGCACTCTAAACATGTCTCAGGCCTTTCATTGCAGCCTGTGTGTGTACAGTTTTAGACTGCCATGTCAACCCTTTTGCCAAGCCCAAACCTTCCTTTTTTATTATTGAAAGGAGATGTAATTAAGTAGATGCTCTACATATCCAAAGAGCATCTAAGTAAAAGAGACACAATTATTACATCGTCAGACATGCGTAGGTGAACTTGAACAACACAGTTCATTGATCATAAAAGAATTAAAGAATTTAAACAATTGAATAATACACTGTATGACCCAATTCCTTCATATTTCCAGATCGTAACCAGGTGTAGGATCTGAAATTCCCGTCCTCCTGACCGGCTCCCAGATTTTTCTTAGCTTACAGTACCTAGGATGATTCTGTATAACAGCCAATGTCAACCCACAAGGGAATAAAAATTCCTGCCACGAGCATAAGGGATCTGCAGCCTCCTTCTGGAGCCATGCATGTGCATTCACCAATCTTGCAGATGTAATTGCAAAAAGAAAATGCACCAACAACATTGAGGAGAATGTTAGGGACTTAACCAACTAAAACAATTTTAGTGTCAAATCTAAACTCTGTCTTCAGAAGTCGATTATTCAATGTGAAAACGTTTCACCAGTATTGAGCAATAACGTCACAGGTTACAAAGGTGCCCCAGACTTACTGCAGTGCAAACAATTTGATGTTTCCCTTAAACCCCATCTATGCAGCTTATACAGTGTGTACTATAAGTGATACAGGAATTAAAGGAGTAAGTTGTAAGCCTGGAAACATATAAAGTGCCCTGGACAAGCAAATTAGTGCAACATATTTCAATGATAGAGACATTAGAATGCAAGCTATGTGACCACCTAGCAGACAAAACCTCATATTTGTTGGTCATGTTCCTCTGATGCTCCAGGATCAAATAAAAGTTATGGATGTAGCCGCATCTTGATATTTTAACAAAACTCTGTAAAAATTAATTTGTATCCATACTAATTTCATTAGCCAGTAGATGTAATAAAAATTCCCTTAATTGTAAGTAGCAGAAAAATCCAATTTTGGGGAGCCAGTGTTCCCTACTTATATCCTAGAGATAGGAGGACTCTAAAGAAGTGGCCAACGGACCACAATTTTCACCCATTCCAGCACTTTACATAGCTGCCTTGGAAAAAATGGGTGAGGCTAGGATTATTTCCAATCAAGGTGAATTGATGGAGCCGTGGTATAGAACAGATAGATTGGATGTCCTGCCAGGCCTTATGATATATACCAATAGAATCTTAAACCATGTATCATTTAAAATAGGCTGCATCAATCAAACCTTTGCTTGGTATAATCATTTGCGGGAAAATATGAAACTCTTGGATTAAACCAGCAAGGTCCCATTCCCCTGTCCCAAACACTGTGGACAGCCTTAACATAAAAGCGGCAATAAACTAGTTCCAAAGAAATGGAAGTGCGAATCCACCCTCTCTGCGAGGCAGTTGTAGATATCTTATGGCACATCAGGGTTTTTTAAATTGCCATATACATTTTTGTGAACTACTTTCAACTCTTTTAAAAAAGCTCTTATACATATACAAAGGAATAGACCTAAATAAGTAAAGATAGTGTAGGAAGATAATGTTGCATCTGCCAATTTGACCTAGATATCGTCTATCCCTTTTTCTAAATAGAGAAAGGGATTCCGTATATAATGCTTCAAAGCTTCGAGAAATTATTGATCCCATATTAAAAGAGAAATGAACGCCCAGGTTCCTGAATGATGTGACATATTTCACAAGCTATGATCTCTGTCTTATCCATATTCAGTTTATACCCTGAGACTTGCCCAAATGCTGAGGCAGCATCCTCAGTCGCTGGCAGTGACTTTGTGGGAAATGATGTTTAGATTGCAATATCATCAACGTATGCTATAAGCTTGACCTCCTAGTTATGCAGCCTCAAGGGTGAATTGAGATGGATAATTTCAATACACAAATATATGGATCTAAATAGAGAGCGAATAGTAGCAGGCATAGGGTACATGCCTGCCTAGTGCCAAGATTGATTTGAATAGCCACAAAAGCATTCCCATACAGATGAACCTGGCAGGTAAGGAGGAATAGAGTGCTTTGCTCCTTGTTAAAAAGCCTGGCCTGAACCACATCTCAGACGTAACCATCCACAGGTACCTCCAGGAGACCCTGTCAAATGCTTTTTCAGCATCCAACAAGATCATCAAGGCTTTTCAGTTCACCTGCGACATATAGAGCAGATAATGCTAGATTTGTGTTGGAGATGGTATCCTGTGAGGGAACATATCCATGCTGCATCAGACCCATTAGTGAAGTTATAACTGCTGGAAGTCAGTTTGATAATACCCGAGTATAATCTTTAGAGTCACAATTTATTAATGATATAGGGTGACGTGAGCCACAGTTAAGTGGATCCTTATTCTTCTTTACAAATACGGATATGTAAGTTTACCCCAGGATGGTAGTGTTGATTCTAAAAAGGCTGGGAAATTTACAAGTTCACAAAAAGGAGGGGTAACAATATTTTTGAACTGTTTGTAGAATTCTGTCGGATGGCATCTGGGCCCGCTGCTTTAACCATTCCTAATTGTGTGTTATCCATTTAAATCTCCTCCCTGGTGATTGGAGTGCTCAACCCCGCCCTCTGCTCCGCAGTAAATTGATTAAGTCTTACTGTCTGAAGATAGCTATCAATAATACCCTGGGTTGCCCAACAGTCCTCCTTGTAAAGATTGGAATAAAGTTGATGAAAGATTGCTAATATCTGAGGGAAACTAGTAACAATTTTGCCATTAGCGTCTCAGACCCGAAATCAGGTTTTTGTTGCTTTCTTCAAGTTTATTTTCAAGTTGTGCTTTCTAGTCTCAAAGCACATCACTTGGAGCAGGCCCTGTTCCAAATCATTTTAGTTCAGTTGCATCTGCAACATACTTAATTCCCTGAATATATCCTAGATGCTATCTTGATGGTTTGGATACCTGTGTCAAAAATGAGTTTTCTAATTCCAATTGGATGAGTTTCTCCTGTAGCTTAGCCTCTGCAGTCCCTTCTTCCTTACCCTTTAGATTAATATAACTAGTAGTCTGACCCATGACAAAAGCTTTTAGGGCATCCCAAACTATTATAGGGCTGGTGGAGCATTTGTTGATACTCATAAATTCACTCATGCCAGAGCCCATTAAAAGTATGTGTGTGTATATATATATATATATATATATATATATATATATATATATATATATATATATATATATTGAAGCAAAGAGGCATATCCTTCTTATGCCTAAGTGGAAAGCACACACAGGAGCCGTTTTAGAGTGAAGTGCTTTATTGTGCAGACCCCCTGCACCGACAGACGCGTTTCGCCTCGCGGCTTTGTCAATGTCAGTTTGAACCATGTGAAACAGGCAGTATTTCATTGTTTGAAATGTCACATGATATTTCGTAAAAATAGTTGACGGACTTCCATAGCTTGAATGCTAAAATTCATGGCGGCCATCTTAACATATGTCTTTCTAAATTTCTGAGCAATACTGCCATAAAAAGTGTTAAAGTGCTCATTAGTGAATTAAAAACTCTTACACATAGGTGAACATTGTTTCGTAAACAATTTACAAAAATACAGTGATTTTTATCTCATAAATATATACAATTCATTATGTTTTTATATAATAAAAATTATAATTTCTTTCACATCTTGTATATTATTTCATAGAGTTCACTCTTTTGTGTGTTTATTAAGCCCTGAATGGGCATTCACATGTCAGGTTTTTTACCCTATTAAAGGTGTACCCAAAGTTCCTCATCGTTGTTTAGCCCTATAGGGGCCTTTGTTTGGAGATCAATAATATATTTTGATACACCTTTAATAGGGGTGCGATAATTGAAACTGGAATTGCCCCCCCCTTTTTCCTCATATCTTCCTCTTTCCACCTCTCCGCACTCCTCATTTCCCTCTAAAAAACCTGACATGTGACAGGTATTTCTGGAGCTTGTGTGAAGAGTGAACAGAAGGGTTTTACTCGTAGTATATGCTTAGTAAACGGAAAGGTTTTACTAATTGTGAGAGAAAACTATCTTTTCTATTTTAGAGAAACTGGCACGATAGCGAATGTTTTATGTTGTTATTGAAATTTAATTAAGATTTATAGAGAAAATAAAGTTTGCGTAAGATTTTGTAAAGGGAGGGTCAGCTGCCGGAGAGGGAGCTGATGTCACAAACGCCGCGCTGGGATTGGTTGAAACAGCGGGTGTGGAACGACTCTTGTAAAGGAGGGGTCAGTAGTCAGGAGCAGTACTGACGTCACAGGTGCCGCGCTGGGATTGGTTGAAACAGCGAGGGACAGAGAAACGCATATTGAAAAGGAGGGGTTGACAGACAAACGTCACCGAAAGGCCGCGTTAGGATTGGTTCAGAAATAAAAGTTAGTAGACATTTGATTGGTTGATATTTTAAAAGCTAAAATCTTAGTGGATAGAGATTGCATGTTAGAACGCGATCCGACTTTAACAGGAACTCGTCCGGATAGGAGATTCCTGGGTTTTTCAGAATATAATTATATACATCGAGATTTACCAAAGATGTACGGAGAAAAGAGAAAAATTTCCTTTCTGCAAAAGATAAAGAACTATTTTAAAAAGGATAAACCAATCAAAACTAGGGAAGGAATTATCATTCCACCAGCTAAAACGCCCGCTTCATTCATGATGATGGAGAGAGGTTATCATACTTGTGTATGGATGGAGAATTGGATAGAATATACCAAAAATGATGGAATATTAGCATTTCCCGAGAATGGTACCTTCAATGGAAGAATTCTTCAAAATTTAAGATTGAGGATGAATGACTTAGAACCTAGACCTAGATTAACTCAATACGAAGCCTTAGAGGAATGGGAAACCGAGGCATTTGAACGTGACCGATCCAGGAGTAATAGGGGTTATCGAGGATTTTTCCCCAGATATCAACATGAGTCTAGGGACGGTCAGATGAAACAATGGAGAAGGGCAATGCTTACAGAAGGATTATATCCAATATTTACGGAAGAAGAAATGTTAGGGAAGAAATGCACAGAAAAGACAAAACATTTAATGAGAAATGGAGATTCTGAAGGTGAATTTATAGAAGAAATATTAAGGAATCCCCCACCTTATCAGGAAGGGACAAGTGGATGTACCCCAAGTGCCCCAGTATTAAGAACTCCATTAGTACCACAGGTAGTGCATGATTTCATCCCCAGTAGGATACTTCACGATAAAGAGAAAGAAGCCCTAGAGAAGACCAGAGCAGAATTAATACAGAAGATAACACAGATAAAAGTCCTGATTCTTTGATCATACCTGTAACAATTGGTCCAGTAGTTCCATTATATGGTAATCAGGGAAGTTGTCCACCACCGTTAGTTATGCCTACTCCTGTGAATATTCCTAAACCTGAAGCACCAGTAATGGTTGAGGATCATTTTAGTGATTGTGAATCTACAATATCCTTAATGGATTTACCAATTCGAGATTCTGTCAATAGTACTCCCAGAAGAACTACACCTGGGTGCTCAAAAGAGGTAAATTTGATAACTTCATCAGGAGCAAAAAGTGTCACTGTAGTTAGTCCAGAAGACTTAGAAAGGTGGGCACAAGGATCAGATCATCAGTGTACACCTCCAAAAATTTTGGATATTTATAAGTTAAAGGTCGAATTAGAAGAAATAATAGCAGGAAATGTGGGGCTAGATCGCCTAAATGCTTACAATGAAGAAGAATTATTGTTCATATGCAGAAGTATCACCAGAAATGTAAAAATATTTAATGAAAAATTATCAGATTTGGCTTTGCAAATGGGAATTGAAATAGGGAGATCAAAGGTGTTGCAGAAACCCTACAGAGCAGATTTTTCAGACAAAGACTTAGAAAATATGAATGCCTCTGGAAGAAAATTACAAGTAAAGGAGTTAATGACAGTTTTGCAAAAATGGGGAGACCTAGATAAATGGAGAGTTCGATGGGCAAAGAAAAAGGAGGAGGCACGATCCAGTAGAACAGCCTCTGAATATGTGATGAAAGAAACAGGGAAGACAGATCAAATGTACCCGATGCGAGAAGTTCCCGGAGGGGGCTATGTACATGTCCCATGGAGTAGACAGGATATTTTGTCATTTACGAATGATTTTCCAAAATTGAGAGAAAAACCAATTGAATGGTACAAGCAGGTTGAAAGGTTTGTGAAAGTGTCAAAGGTATTGTTGAAGGATTTAGATGGTCTATTTGACATAGTGGTACCTGCCGATTTGTGGACAGATTGTAAAATTACAGTTGATTGGCCTAGTGATGAGTATCCTAGAGATCCAAAAACAGGTGCCCCGTCAAATGATGTAATGAAAAAGTATCAGCAGGTGATAACTTACCTGAAAGGCAAAATACCTCCGAAGGAAACAGATTGGGTGAAAATAGACCGAACCACCCAAGAAGCTAGTGAATCGGTACATGCCTATTATGAACGTTTATTGCAGGTATTTAAGCAGTATAGTGGATTTGAGGACATTGGAGACAAGAACATGAGTCAGTTTGTGTATCGATTTGTTTATGGTCTAAAGCCAGAGATTTGTCAGATGATTAAACAGCACATGTTGTGTTGGCAGGGCAAACCCATCGACGAAATTTTGAAATATGCGAAATATTGTGGAGACGATATTGAGGATAGACACAAGAAATTGCAGGAAAAAGTGATGTGGGCACAAGTGAAAATAGCTGAGAAACAGGGAATAAATTTGGAAAATCCAAGTGAAAATCAAGGAAAGGATTCGGGAACGAACGGAGATACTGGGAATGGTGGGAAAGTGAGAGGACGAATGAGTAGAGAAGAAGCTAAAAAGAAATTTCCTTGTCATGGATGCGGAAAATTGGGGCATTGGAAGGATGAATGTAAAAAGATTCGGAATAATAATGGCCCAAATCAAAATTTAAATCCACAGACGCAGAATGACTCACAGCAGGGTGTAAATCCTCAGAGTCAGTTGCCACCTGCACCTATTCAGGGTAATGTAAGCAGAGCAAAACACGGTACAGACGTCGGATATCAAGGAGGAAGTGGTAAGAATGATTATGTAACATCACAGTTTCTTTTACAGGACGATTTCTGTCAATATAGTTCATGACGGTGCCTGGGAGAGGGGGAGAAGGAGTGCGTACTTGGCGCATCCCTATCGGTAGATCAGTCAGGTCCATATGTTGAAGGGAGTGTAAAAGTTAATGATATTACTTTTCTTTTGGACACTGGTGCTACCCGGTCTACTGTGAGAACAGCAGACATTCCAGACCTTGCTCTCTCTGGAGAAGCTATCCAAGTAGTGGGAGTAGCTAATAGAAAGATTAGAGCACCTCTTACCGAACCAATGGAAGTTAAAATTGGAAATTTCAGAGAAATGCATCAATTTGTAGTATGTGATTCCAGTCCAGTAAATTTCTTGGGCAGGGATTTGCTTTGTAAAATGAACTGTACAATTTTCTACACACCGGATGGTGTGGCAGTTCAGACCCCAGATGAAGATCATGTATATAAGTTTATGATTGCAAAACAAGGTACAGAAGTAGATGAGATGTTTTCATTGATAACAAAAGATGAGTTGCCAGAAGAATTAAAAACTACCGTAAACCCCATAGTATGGGATTTTACAGGAAAGGAAGTAGGACTTATGGCCAAAATAGACCCAGTTAAAATTACTGTAAAGGAAGGTGCGATTTTCCCAAATACCAAACAGTACAAAATGAGTGCAGAAGTAAAGACAGGAGTCATTGAAGAAATAAATCAAATGGTAGAACAAAACATACTGAGAGAAGTGATGAGTAGTCCATGTAATTCACCAATAATGGGTTTAAAGAAACCTAGCGGAAAATATAGAATTGTTCAGGACCTGCGCAAAATAAATAAGATTGTGGAACCTTGTTGTCCTATAGTGCCAAATCCTGCAGTAATCCTGTATCAAATACCTTGGAGTGCAGGATGGTTCACAGTGATTGATTTATGCCAAGCATTCTTTTCAATACCATTACATCCAGACAGCCAGTATCTATTTTCATTTAAATTTGAGAACAAAGTCTATGTATGAAATCGTGTTCCTCAGGGGTACACGGAAAGTCCTTCCATCTTCAATCAGATATTGAAAAAGTGCCTAGAGAAACTAGTGATGCCAGGAAGCTCAGTTTTAGTCCAATATATCGACGACTTACTGGTGGCATCAAACACCAGAGAGGACTGTGTTGTTGATTCCATAGCACTATTAAATCATTTGGCTGAAGAAGGGCATAAAGTCTCACCAGAAAAATTGCAGTTCTGTACCACAGCTGTTAAATATCTGAGACACCAAATTGAAAGGGGAAAAAGAAGAATAACATCGGAAAGAGTACAATTGATTAAGAAAATTCAAATGCCTGTAACCCAAAGAGAAGTGAGAATGTTTCTAGGAATAGTAGGTTACTGTCGACAATGGATACTAGGATATTCCTTGTTAGCGAAGCCCCTAATTCAAATGACAAGAAAGAAAGCAAAGGACCCGGTTGAATGGGATGATGAAAGTGTAGGAGCTTTTGTAAAATTGAGAAATGCTTTGTGCTCAGCACCAGCCCTAGGCATGCCCGACTATAAGAGAAACTTCGCATTGTTCTGTCACGAGAGAGAAAATTGTGCACTTTCAGTCCTAACCCAGAGACATGGTTTGGACAGACGTCCTATAGTATATTTTTCTGCTACGTTGGATCCAGTGGCAGCCGCATTGCCAGGCTGCTTAAAAGCAGTAGCGGCTACCTGTCTAAGCATTGAACAAAGTGAGTCAATTGTAATGGGACACCCAGTAAAAGTGTTTGTTCCACATGCGGTTGTGATTCTGTTAACAAGAACACGAACTCAGCATCTTACTCCTAGTCGGCTGACTAAATATGAGAGAATAATAATGGGTGCTGAAAATGTGAACATAGTGAGGTGTACAATAGTAAATCCTGCAACCTTACTACCAGACCCGTATCATGAGGAAATTAAAAATGACGAAGAAGAAGAACATGATTGTTTACAAGTCATAGAATTATGCACGAAACCACGTCCCGACATTGAAGAACAGCCCCTTAGAAAGCCAGATAGGGAGCTGTTTGTCGATGGTTCATGTCAGAGGCATGAAGATGGTAAACTGACTGCAGCATATGCAGTATGTGAATTAACTGGAATAGTCGAAGCATCCTATTTACCAGGAGTAAAATCTGCACAAGTAGCTGAATTGATTGCTTTGATAAAGGCGTGCAAAATTGGGAGGAATCAAAAAGTGACTATATTTACAGATAGCCAATATGGTTACGGGGTTGTGCATGATTTTGGCCAACTATGGATGCAGAGGGATTTCATGACTTCTTCAGGATCCCCCATTAAAAATGGAAAATTTGTTAGGGAATTGCTGGAGGCAATACAATCACCAAAAGAATTGGCTGTGGTGAAATGTGCCGCACATCAGTCAGGAGATGACTGGGTGGTAGTCGCAACAGATACGCAGACCTTGTGGCTCAACATTGTGCCAGAAATAGGTTGTCAGTTAATAAAAGGGTGGAAAGAATGGGAATCAGCTGCCAACTTATACTATATATGCCACCTGAAACATGGAATGAGGTTAGAAGATTACAAGATGGTGCTGATGAAAGTGAAAAGAAAACATGGATCAAAGTGGGTTGTTCCCAAAGGGGAGATAATGAAGTGTGGATTTGTGCTGATGGGAGACCAGTCATGCCTGACTGTCTACTGTCTCAAATGGCCAGGATGTATCATGGAGACACACACATAGGGAGAGATGCAATGATTAGGCTTTTCAGACAGAATTGGTACAATCCCAAGTTCAGGGCTGTAGCAGAGAGCCTTTGCCAGAGATGTTTGACTTGCCAGATGCATAATCCAGGAAGAAAAACAATAATTGGGTTTGGGAAAATTGGAAAGGCAGAAGGTCCATTTATAAGACTACAGTTTGACTTTATACAGTTACCAACATGCAGAGGGTTGAAATATGTACTAGTCATAGTATGTCTGTTTTCAAAGTGGGTGGAGGCTTACCCTACCAGAAGGTGTGACAGCATTACAGTCGCAAAGCTGTCACTACGAGAACTCATTCCTAGGTTTGGTTTCCCAGTAACTTTGGAATCAGATAGAGGAAAACATTTTAACAGTGAAGTGATTCAAATAATTTGCGGAGCATTCAAATTGAACAAAAATTGCACTGTGCATATCGCCCAGAGGCTTCTGGAGTGGTTGAACAATTGAATGGCACGATAAAATCCAGATTGGGAAAAAAGTGTGCATCAACATCATTGGAGTGGCCAGATGCATTGCCACTTGTCTTAATGGGACTGAGAAGCATTCCTGATAGAAATACAGGATTGAGCCCACACGAGATAATGATGGGAAGAGCAATGAGACAAGCACATGTTCCCATAAACAAACTGCTGAATATATCTGATGATATGGTTCTGGATTATTGCACAGGATTGGCTGACATAGTGCATTCTGTCTCTCATCAGGTCGGAGAAGACGCAGTTTCAAGGCAGCCTGAACAAGAACATGATCTGAATCCTGGTGACTGGGTGGTAGTGAAGAATCACACCAGAGAGACGTGTCTATCACCTAGATGGGGAAAACCTTGTCAAGTCATACTGACTACCAATACAGCAGTGAAGTGTGCAGGATTTCCTAATTGGATTCATGTAAGCCACACCAAAAGAGTACCAGACCCTGAAGAAGAAAAACCTCAGTCAGCATCAATCACTGAGGAAGCTGAAGGTTGCCCAGCTGAAGAATCTCAGGCTCGAGATTCGAGAGAAGCTGCAGAAGAACAACCGAGCACAAGTCAGGACTGGATACCGGTAGTAGAAATTCCTGAAGTTTACTACAGAACAAGAAGTCAAGCAAAATTGGAAGAAATTGAAGAAGATCAGATAGGTGAAGAAGAAGCAGCTCAGGGAAAAGAAGAACAAACAATAAAAGAACCTGAGCAAGACCAGATAGGGAAAGGAAACTGGACTCAAGATAACGAAGAACCAACAAGTTTTGAGCAGGGAAAGACAGGTTTAGAAGAATCCGGTCAGGCTGCAGAAGTACAAAGTGCAATAAGCCCTGATCAGAACCAGTTAGATCTAGAAAATCACACAGAAGAAAAAGATCTCGAGAAAAATGAGCATGAAGAATTAAACAAAGAACAATGTCAATTATTGGAAACTCATGGAGGAGCTGCAGAAGAAAAACAAATAAGGCCTGAAAAAGAGCAAGAAAGAAAAACAGTAATTGCAGAAAACGAAAAGGTGTTGAACAGTGAAAATAAAGAGATTGCTGAAGACAAAAATAAAGAAACAGTGCAAACAAAGAAAACATGAAAAGGTGATCATTGGCCTAGTGTCATTAAAAGAGTAAAATACCACATAACAACCAGAAGTGAAGATCCAGATCAAGTAAATGAAGTAACAAGCCAAACAGAACAAGAAAACAGAACTAAGAAAAGAAGAAGCAAGAGACTGAAACTTGTGAATAACAAATTCAAGGGTCCTGATTGGACTTACATTATTCTTGAAGATTACGAGAGCTCAGAGTCAAGTGAAAGTGGTGACGAAGGAACAAGTGCAGAATTGACGTACGAGAAAGAAACAAGACCACCTTGACTACGCAAAGAGTCATAAAAGAAAAACGAAAAATAGATAAGAAGAGCAATATTCCTTGTCAAAATGTCTGATGATAGAGTTGCTGGGAGACCAAAACAGAGATGTTGTAGAAGATGCTGTGCAATATGCATATGTAGTCTAGTAATGGTGCTTATAGTATGCTTAGTTCTGATCGTAGCAGTCCCTTACCTTATGATAATGGATAAAAAGATTAACAACGAAACAAAAGGAAAGACAGCACACATGAAGGGAAATAGAGTAGAACTAATGGCAGAAAATGAACCAGAATTTCATCATGAAATAACTGATAACGACACTAGTTTAAATGTTTTCACAAAGTAATTATTTCAATATGTAGATACCATGGAAGTTAGTAATTGTTATGTCTGTATGAAGTTACCTGAATCAGTAGCAGAAGGATTAACATATCATCACTTACCATTGACATATGGCATATCATGTAGTGTATTAGCTAGTTTATTTTATAGAACAGGGAGACTTCAATATTTTTATTCAAACATAGATGTGATATTTTCTGAGGTTCCGATTCGCAAGAGTATGAACCCAGTGCTTACTAGTCAAGACGCACAGTTTATGGGAGAATTTTTCTTAACAATGAAATCAATAGACATAACACATGCACATAGACACAATCTAACATGTTCTTTATACGAAGAAGAAAAGATATTTTTGAATTTAGTAGAAAATAGAAGACAAGATTTTCAAAAGAAAGCTTCTGAGCATAAGGCTCATTTGCCACCTTGGGCTGAGAAAGAAGGGAGTTACACACCTGGCAAGACTCAAGCTGCTATGGCTCTGGATTTAGTAAAGACGGGAAAAATTTGTTGAGGTTGGGGAATCAAAGGAGGAACAGATTCAGGGGCATATTAGCAAGACCCACGTTAAAATTATCGCCGTTTTAGCGGCAGGAAACTGCCGCTAAACGGCGATAATGGACTTACTAATATGCGTTATGGAATTCGAATAGAAGCCCAGGTTAGATGTCCTGCACATCTAACCTGGGCTTCTATTGGAATTCTATAACGCATATTAGCAAGCCCATTATCGCCGTTTTAGTGGCAGTTTCCTGCCGCTAAAACGGCGATAATTTTATCGCCGGTCTTGCTAATATGCCCCTTAGTCTTTCCTGGAATTTATTATGTATGCGGGAATAAGGCTTATTTTAGGCTTCCTGCATGGTGGTATGGAAGTTGTTATTTTGGAATAGTATTTCCAAAGATATACCACGTAAAAAGAAACACTGGGAGCAATGAAAACAATGGCGAATTAACACGTAGTAAAAGAGCTAGTTTTTCTGAAATTGTAGGTGATATATTTGGTGCATTGATACCTTCGGTGGGAATAATTCTGAAGTCAAGGAAAATATGTAAATTGTCTACAGTGGTTGATCGTTTATCAACTGACACGGCTGGAGGATTTCTAATGATTAATGCAGAAATGGTTGCGATTAGATCTATGGTTATGCAAAATCGACTTGCTCTTGATATTTTATTGGCAAAAGAGGGCGGAGTCTGTAAATTACTGAAGAAGAAACATTGTTGCACTTACATTCCTGATAAAAGTGCAGAAATTGGAACGTATATACAGAATATAACTAAACTTGAGAAAGAACTTAAACCACTGGAAGTTGATAGTGTATGGGCAAGATTGACAAGTAGTATTGCGTCAATTGGTACCTGGTTTTCTAATGTAGGAAAAGGGCTTATAGGTCAAATATTAGTACCTTTAGCAGGGTTAGCAATAATAGTACTGAAGATGATAATATGGTGCAAATGTTGTAGAAAGAATGGAACATATACTGTGACAGGAAGAGGGAAGAAGAGAAAGATTGATGAAATTGAACTTGAGGATGTGAGAAGTGAATTATACAAGAAATTGAAAGGGGATGTTAAAAATAGAAAATGTAAAAATGAGAATGAAACTATTTGCTAGAAGTTGGCATCTGATTGAGGGTAGTATTTTGATGGCTCTTAAACGCCATCAGAGAGGGGATTGATGGAGCAAAGACTCAAAAATGAGACTTGCTTGAATGCAATCCCCTCACAGTATTAATTTATTAATTATGTATTGTTTATACTAACGTTGCATACATTACACGAATAGCAAGGAAGCTTGCCTATGTGTTCTAACTAACAAGTAACGCTTGTCTTGTCCTAAAATGGCCGCTAAAGCGCGGGAACCTTACTGCGCATGTCTCATCCATATCACATGGTGTGAAGTCATTCTTTGTTTGGTGGGAAATTTCCGCTTCTGCGCAGTGTGCTCTAAAATGGCTGCTTGATGTTTTCACATGCTTCAGTTGCTCTTGTGTTATTATTAATTTGTCGTATTCTTAACGCTACTAATGCGGGATAGATTTATAAGTAAATGGGGATAGAGTAGAAAGAGTGGGTATACAGTGAAACCTATTATTTGTGATTTTAATATTTTCTTCTTTGACTTTTATTAGTTCGTAAACTTGGGCCTGGGGTTGGTGATCTGAAACTCGAGAGACAATGATTCTGCGCATGTGTCCTCCTTGGCTGCCAAAGAATGAAGTCAACCTGGACGTCGTCCAAGGCCATGACCTGGTGGCCGAAGCTGATGTGCTCTTGCCTTTCCTGTTGAACATTGAAAGTTTGTATATGAAGAATATATAACATTTGTCGTGAGACGTGTGGGAAATAAAGCAAATGTATAAAATTGGATGGGCGGTAGTTTAAAGACACTGGCCTACAGAAAATGAACTAAAATCATATGGTGTGAGAATCCACCCCCTGTCCCTGTCCAATCAGAAGTAGAGGTCCCATATTTTAGCAACATTAAGGGGAGGTACATGGGTGTAGAAGGGTATAATAGATATAGAATTAGTTAATTAGTTTAGCTCAGACTTCAGAACGCGTGAAGAAGGCAGATGCTGCTCAGCATTAGGAAGACCAGACATACGAGCCGATCGATTGCAGACTGAACCGCTGTCCAGAGAGGTCCTGAGGTGGGGGCGGCGGAATCCATTAGAAGGAAGAAACGGGAGAATCGAAGAGAAGCGAAGTACCAGAGAAGGGAACGATGCAGGCGTCGTTGTAGAGAGGTCACCGGTCCTGTCCTGATCCTGGAGGAGGTCTTTGGTCTTCATCCTTCCTGGGTCCTAATCTTTCCAACTCCTTGGCCAGGGGTTTGGAACTCACATTTAGGTAAATATAAAAGTAACCTTTATTTGCGCTGCTGTCTCTATCTTCTCCTTTCTGAGGGACCGTCATTAATCAATAATTATTATTCTATGCTTCCCTTATGATATGCGACTAAGTACCATGTGTTTCTGTAATTTACTCTGCTAAATCTTTAGATAAACAATTTTAAACTTCCTGACTTAGTGGTTATTTCAGGATTATGTACTATAATGAATGTCACTCATTTTAAACTTCCCAATTAGCAAAGGATTGATTGGTAAGTCATTACTCTTCAATCAGAAGGTAATTGGTAGCAGGGATTTGATAAAGAGTAACAACTGATAAACCCAGCGTAAGTATTAGTGTAGAATGAATGTATGGGCCCAAGTGAGTATCTAGTGTATGAATGCTGTTTGCTAATATCGTGCTGGATCATATTTACAAAATTTTTTCATTTATATATATATATATATATATATATATATATATTATCTACTGGCGGTCGCCAGTAGATAGTTATAGTTAGGACCTATTTTCCATAGGAAATCCGCGACATTCTATTTGAAATAACTCTTGCGTCGGTTGACGAATCTTTGCGAAATTTTCAAACTTTATAGCCCGCTCCGGTCCGCTCCTACCCTGAAAGTCTCAGGGTGATTCGTCAAGCGGGGCCGAAAAAAAAAGGGGGTCCCAAAACGTGTTTTCCCATTCATTTTCCCATAGGAAACTTTAGACACGGCTACAGCCCGAACTGCTGAACGGAATTACACCAAATTTGGCAAAGAGGTAGTTCTTGGTTCAGAAAGAACCCTTTTGTTAAATGGTGTAAATCCGTTCAGTAGTTGCGGAGAAATTAAAAAAATAAGAGTCAAAAATCAATTTCCCATAGGAAACTTTAGACACGGCTACAGCCCGAACTGCTGAACGGAATTACACCAAATTTGGCAAAGAGGTAGTTCTTGGTTCAGAAAGAACCCTTTTTGTTAAATGGTGTAAATCCATTCAGTAGTTGCTGAGAAAATCAAAAGTAAAAGTACATATATATCTATGGCCGCGTCGGATTTGCGCACCCTCCCGATCACGAGCTGTCTGCTAATTGGCTGTCAACACTCCAAACCAGGAAGTGTTGGCAGCCATCTTGTTCCTCGGTAGAACCGAGGAACAAGAAAGCAGTAAAAAAAGTGTGTCAAACGCACAAAGGGGGCAGGGTAGAAACACCCTGACCCCCTAGGCCTGCTCAGGGGGTCCCACAAGGACCCCCTGGGCAAAAAAAAGCATTTTTTTTTTTTTAAATCGGCAGGATGCGCTAAGGGTGCGCGGATCCTGCCGATAAAAAAAATAATCGAAGCGCGGTCTCCCACGCTTCGATGTTAATTTGCCCCTGGGTGGGCCAAGTCCCGGGGGCATGCTGGGGGGTGTTTATTTTATGTATGGGGGCCTCTAAGGGCCCCCAAGCCCGGGGACCACCACCCCCGGGGCTTTATCATAAATGGTGCGGGAGGGCTCTGAGCCCTCCCGCAGCCCCGGGACCGCCACTTCCCGGGGCTTTTTTTTTTTTTAAACCTGTGTGGGGGCTCCAGCCCCACACGCCCGAGGACCACCACCTCCCGGGGCACTAAGAAAATTGAAAATGGGAGTCCGTTTTGGACCCCCAAGCCCCGGGGACCACCACCTCCCTGGGGCTTTCAAAATGTAGGGAGGGGGCCGCACGGCCCCCTCCTGGAGCCCTTGATGGCCCTGGGGACCGCCACCCCCAGGGCCGGCTCCTGCAGTGTCCCGGGGTGCCTACCCCCGGGACACTGCTGTTTGCTATGACAGGACGGGAGCCTCGCGGCTCCCGCCCTGTCATAGCAAACTTGGTTTGCATTTTGAAAGAGAGAGCAGGAAACCTGCTCTCTCTTTCAAAATGCAAACCAATTGCTTTTCCACATGGGGAGCAGCATCTTAGCTGCTCCCCATCTGGAAAAGCAATGCCGGCTCCCATAGGACGCGGGGAGCCGGCGGGACTGTGGGGGGATTGGGGACCCCCACAGTCCCCAACCAGAGGCCAGGCCCCGGGGATGGGGTCCCCGGGGCCATAAGTGGCCCGGGAGGGTGCCACGCAGCCCCCTCCCCAAATAAAAATAAATAAATAAATAAAAAAAAATAAGGGCAAGGCCGGCCCCGGGGATGGGCTCCCGGGGCCTTAAATGGCCTGAGGAGGGGGCCACGCAGCCCCCTCCATATTTTTTATTGAAAAAACAGGGCATGCCCCGGGGGATGGGGTCCCCGGGGCCAATAGAGGCCCAGGGAAGGGGGGCAACTAACTATAACTGTCCCTAAAACCTTATGGTTTTTTCAGTGAATTTCTAAGGTTTTTTAAATGCAAATTCCTAACTATAACGTGCCTGAAACCTATGGTTTTTTCAGTGAATTTCAAAGGTTTTTTAAATGCTAATTTCTAACTATAACGTGTCTGAAACCTATGGTTTTTTCAGTGAATATATATATATATATATATATTAACTGAAAATAACATAGGTTTCAGGCACGTTATAGTTAGAAATTAGCATTTAAAAAACCTTAGAAATTCACTGAAAAAACCATAGGTTTTAGGGACAGTTATAGTTATTTGGACATTTCACTCGTACAAAACCAGTGAAATTCCCCCGTTATAGTTAGTTCAGCTAACTATAACTCGCGCCCCCGCAATGCACTGCTGATGACATCACATATTAAATCACTCATGACATGGTCAGTGACATCACTGATGACATCACTGATGACATCATCCATGTGATAATTTGATGCATCTTCTCACACCCTAATATAATTAGGATTCAAGGGGAATTAATTCCCCATCTTAAAACGCGCCACAGGGCGTGTTTGCACACATGTCACCTGAGGCCCCGCCCCCTCCCTTCACCACTGTGCAAATGCGCCCTGTGGTGCGTTTAAAGTTGGGGTATTAGGTCACCATGAATCCTGAGGGTCCCTGGGGCACAACTAGCCCACCAGGTACTTCCAGTAAGCGCCACAGGCCTGCGTTGCAGAGAGGTGGTCCGAGGCCACGCCCCTTTTTATACCTCTCTGCAACGCAGCTCTGTGGCGCTTACTGGAGGTACCTGGTGGGCTAGTTGGACCCTCAGGATTCAAGGGGACTTAATCCCCCAACTTAAAACACGCCACAGGGTGTGTTTGTACACATGTCACCTCAGGTCCCGCCCCCTCCCTTCACCACTGTGCAAATGCGCCCCGTGGCACGTTTTAAGTTGGGGGATAAAGTCCCCTTGAATCCTGAGGGTCCCTGGGGTCCAACTAGCCCACCAGGTACCTCCAGTAAGCGCCACAGAGCTGCGATGAAGAGAGGTGTAAAAAGGGGCATGGCCTGCACCACCTCTCTGCAACGCAGCCCTGTGGCACGCACTGGAGGTACCTGGTGGGCTAGTTGGCCCCCAGGGACCCCCACACAGGTATTTTTTTTTTTTTAAACAAGCCCCGGGGGGTGGCGGTCCCCGGGGCTGCGGGGGGTCTGTGTGCCCCCTGCAAATATTTGACAAAAGCCCCGGGGGGTGACGGTCCCCGGGGCTTGGGGGGGCCTTGGAGGCCCCCCCAACATTAACAAAACAAAGCTCCGGGGGTGGCGGTCCCCGGGGCTGCGGGGGCCTCCCTGGGCCCCCGCTATTAAATTTTCGCATGCCCCCGGGACTTGGCCCACCCGGGGGCTAAATATTAACGAAGCGCGGGAGTCTGCGCTTCGTTTTTTTTTCTTCACAGCGGGATTCGAGGATCCTACATGAATTTTGCCGTTTAAAAAAAAAAAAAAAAAGCTTTTTTGGGCCCTGCGGGTCCTTGTGAGACCCCCTGAGCAGGCCTAGGGGGTCAGGGTGTTTCTACCCTTCCCCCTTTTCTTGTTTTGCGCCTTAGTTTTTCTGTTTTCTTGTGCCTCGGTTCTACCGAGGCACACGATGGCTGCCAACACTTCCTGGTTTGGAGTGTTGACAGCCAATTAGCATGAAGCTCGTGTTCGGGAGGGTCCACGGATCATCCGTGGCTCTAAATATCAAAACTTTTATTTTTGATTTTCTCAGCAACTACTGAACGGATTTACACCATTTTTAAAAAGGTCGCTTTCTGAGCCAAGCAGAACCTTTTTGCAAAATTTAGGGTAAATCCGTTCAGTAGTTTCGGCTATAGCCTTGCATAAAGTTTCCTATGGGAAATTGATTTTTTGACTCTTATTTTTTAATTTCTCTGGAATTACAGAACGGATTTACACCATTTAAAAAAAAGGGCGCTTTCTGAACCAAGCACTACCTTTTTGACAAATTTGGTGTAATTCCGTTCAGCAGTTCGGGCTGTAGCCCTGTCTAAAGTTTCCTATGGGAATTTACATGGAGAAAACACGTTTTTGGACCCCCCTTTTTTCTTGGCCGCCCCTTGCCGAATCACCCCAAAACTTTCAAGATAGGAGCTGACCGGAGCAGGCCATAAGTTTTGAAAATGTCGCGAAGATTCGTCAACAGGCGCCAAAGTTATTGGGAAAAGAATGTTACGAATTTCCTATGGATAATAGGTCCTAACTATAACTACCTACTGGCGACCGCCAGTAGGTAATATATATATGTATATATATATATATATATATATATATCGCGTTATCGCCGCTGTATAACCAGGATTTCTCCACAGTACAGACACGAACCCAAGTTGGTGCAAAATTTAAAGTGCTTGTATTCCATCGCCATTACGCGGTTCGGCTCGCTTGAGCCTTGTTCACATGACATGGTTCGATGATTTAGTGCTGTTTTTAAAGTGATAGTAACAACCAATTAGGATATCACATGGTACTTTTAACTATAGACATTGTAGATACACTTTGTCATTCATGTAATTATCTTTACAATTCAATGTGGTAATTGTCTTTGTTATAAATACATGTATTGCGATAATTAATAACATAATTATTTCTTAAATTGCGACATGTTTACCATTTGATCTTTTGATGAGTAGATTTTTAATGCATGGATAAATCCAGATTGGCAAACAAAGTTGTATAGCTAACTGCTTGTCCCGCTGTTGTAGTAATGGTTGTAATACATGATCTTACGTGATAAAAAGTGAGTGGAGTGCAAAGTGCTAAAAAATAGTGCTTTCATATTTCAGTTAAAAATCGTTCCAACTTATTATATCCTCTCTTTTTGGATAAACTAGATAAATTCAGTACCATTGTTACATTTTCCCCTTAAGATTGAGTCTCAATATGTGTTGTGCTTCTTTATATAAATCTATGTCAGATTGTATCTTAGCCTGGTCTCCTTCAATGGTATCACAGTGATCCGTCCCCTATGTATGCAACATTCTCCCTTATATATAGACATATAATTATATCAAAGTTTAGATGTATCATAATGTGCAAATTGCAATCAGTGCATGTATTTAAATAAATAAATAAATAAATTCATTTTCAGACTTGTTGCATGTATCTACCAAGGTCATAAAATTGCTTCATTTGTATAAGTTAAATACTATATAAAAAACATTCAACCTTAAATAAATAAATACTTATATAAATATAAATCTGTACGAATACATATATCAAATTTATTTGTACACTAAAAAACACTTGATAAAAGAAGAATTTTACATATCTCAGAGACTAAAACACAATAACACCAATAAAAAGATACTTATGCTATATATATGACATATAAATATGGCTAAAATGTATGGCTAAATCACAGAACATCTTTTGATTTCTTTCTTTCTCAGTGTGTCTATGTAAGGCAAGTGTGCAGGTCTTCAGTTGCGTTTAGCCCTCCCGGGTATTTAGAATCCAACTGTAATATATACCTTGTCTCAAGTTTTCTTAATTTGTTGGTCCTATCACCTCCCCGTCTACTAGGAGGGACAGCGTCCAATACAAAATATTTTAAATCTGTGTTGTTTGAATTATGTTTGTCTTTGAAGTGACGAGCCACCGGATATGTGTTGTCCTGATTTGTGATGGCTCGTAACACTCGCTTGTGTACCTGCAAGACCGTGCTACCCACGTACTGCAAGCCACAAGGGCAAACAAGTACGTAGACTGCAAATTCGGTCTTGCAAGTCAACAATTTAGAAATCTTAAATTCCCTGTCACTGAAAGGTGTTCTGTATGTGCTGCTGTTAATGCCATGTGTACAAGCCTTGCACGTTTTACATCTGTAAAAGCCTTTTCTCATGTTAAGCCAGCTTCCTCCCTCTATTATTTCAGAGCTGGTTTTCACTAATTTGTCTCTTGTTGATGGTGCCTTGCTGTAAGTAATGGACACCCTCTGCTGTAGCAGGGGTCCTATTACCGGATCAGATAGTACCATGGCCCAATTTCTCTGTATAATTCTCTGTAAGGACTTTTGCTGTCTACTGTACTTCAAGATCATACGAAATGCCCCGCTGTTACTGTCGGGCTCGCTATTCTTTGCTGTCTTCTCTTTGTCTTTCAGGGCCTCAGTTCTGGATAGACGCATAGATTTTGCAATGGCTTTGTTTATGATATCCTCAGTATAACCTCTTGCTAGAAATCTAGATTTGCTATCCCTCTGTGCTCTAGCTAATTCCCCATCGTTACTGCAAATACGTCTTAAACGCAGCATCTCACCATATGGTATGCTATTGATGAGATGTACGGGGTGAGAGCTACTTGCGTGCAAAGTAGAGTTCCCTGCTGTCTTTTTCCGAAATAACTGAGTTTCCATTTTCCTATCATGAATGTATATTTGGGTATCAAGAAATTCAACAGATGTTGCGCTGATAGTTGATGTAAAATGGAGGTTGAGTTCATTACTATTAATTTCATTAACAAATGTAATTGCTTCTTTCTCGGTTCCCTGCCAAATCACAAACAAATCATCGATATAGCGCAACCATAACCTCACATTGTTAGTCATGTGATGGCTATGTTTATCCATGAGGACCAGCTCCTCCCACATGCCCATGTGCAAACAGGCATAACTAGGAGAGAAGCTGGCCCCCATGGCTACTCCTCTATCTTGTCGATACAGCTGGCTATTGAACATGAAAATGTTATTATGCAGGCAAAATGTGATCATCTCTTTTAACATAATGCTGTGCTGTTCATAATGCCGTGGTCTGCCCGCCAGATAGTGTTCAATTGCTTTTAAGCCATCCACATGTTCTATACTTGTGTATAGCGAGGATACATCCAGAGCCATCAATAAATAATCATCTTGCCAAGTTACATTAGAAATGTGCCTTAAGAAGTCACTTGTGTCACGTATATAGCTGGGTAACCCCTTAACATACTCCTGTAAAAAATAATCCACATATACTGTAGTGTGTTCCAGTAACCCTCCTTTCGCAGAGATAATTGGTCTGCCTGGGGGCATGTCGGATCCTTGTGGATTTTTGGAATAAAGTACAATGAAGGAGTTGTAGGGTTTTCGTTTTTCAAATATTTGTATTCATTTAGAGTTATGAGATTAGTATTCCTCCAGCTATTTAATTTTGCAAAATATTCCTTGTATGATGTATTGAGACTAATTGAATTACAGCGACTGTAGCAAGACCTATCGTTCAGTTGACTGTACGCTTCTTTATTATATTCATCAATTGACCATAGCACAATGTTGCCGCCCTTGTCACTATTGCGGATAACAACTTTATTGTCCTCTTCAAATTTTTTGATTAACTTGTCATATTGTTGATCCTTGTTGTTCCTATATATATAAACAACATTTATTGGGTTTTACAAATTACACAATATCTTGCAGTTAAATACACATATGATGTAAGAGAGAATATTATATGAGACTTGGTAACATCTCATTGTGCATTTGCCTTTGTAACAGCATATAGGTGAAAATCTGCATTCTGTATAATGGTAAGATAATAGTTACAGATAACATGACTGTTCATTTGCAGTTGAGTCTGAGTGTTCAACCCAGTTTAATAAGGTAACAATTACATGTAAATACTAGCAAACCCCTTTCCCCCTATTGATGGGTACAACAAACAACATTTGACTCCTTAAGAGACCTGCTCAGGTGGTACCTCTCAAACACTGGGGGTGTATATGGGTACCCACCTTATCATTTTGTGGCAGGATATACATCGGGAATATGCCATAACCTGTCTGGTTCAGAACATCAAATATACTAGCAATTAGAGTGAGGGAGCATATAGCTTAGACATTCAAATTTGACCCTATCCTCGTCTATTATAGCCCAGAGCCTTAGAGAGTTAGTACTAATGTGCAACGGTGTGGTAAAAGTGTCCAGAACCCTAAAGGACACCAATAAGAGATCCCAGCTCATTGCTATGGGTCTTTTCCATAAACCACGGAATTCTTCCCTACGGAGAGCACCACTCTCCACTAAACCCCATTGTTTCACCTCCTCTTTCCATGCAAATGCCGTAGGTGGAGCTGCCGACTTCCACCTGTTGGTGATGCTTCATTTGGCCAGAATGAGCGCCAGGTCCGCAAATCTAGCCTGCACTCTGTGGCCCTTCTGCCAGAAGACAACTCTCAGCTGTGCACCATGTAGTACCCCCAACTACTTCCTTCAGGGCTGTAGTGATCTGCCTCCAGTAGTTGGCAAGGCGGGGCAGGCCCAGAGCATATGTATTAAATCAGCATCTTGCTCGGGACACCTCGGACATGCATCTGTGGTGTTGGGGAAAATGGACTGTATCCTATGCGGTGTTAGGTAAGCACGTTGCATTATCGTGTATTGTATGAATTTAAGTCATGAGATGGGGAATACCCGCTGGGGGTATTCTAATATAGTGTTCCATTCTTTGACCAGGAGTGCTCTACCTATGTTCCTTTCCCATTTATCCCGCAATGGCAAGAGAGGCGAAGGCTGGTGTGTGTGAATTCCTCGGTAGAACCAATGGATCAAGTGTCTGCAAGTGCCCATCAAATATACTGAATGAACCAGTTCATTTGTGGCGGGTTCAGTCCCATCCAATGCCCAATACCATTTAATGTATCATACAAGACTTGTATTTTAACCCATTGAAGGAACTTAAGGGAGATCCCAAACCTCCTAAGGGTGGCCAGCATGTATTCCAAGCTCAATGTGTTATAAAAAGTGCCTCTGTGAGCCCCTGTTCATGTATAAAATTCACGTGATTGAGTAGTGTTCCACCTCTGAAAAGTGCCCCGACCTCCGTCATACCTGCACGTGCCCACCGAGAAAGTCCACGCTGCGTCAGTGTGGCTCTGGTAGTGGGAAGGCCGAAAAGTGGTACATAGGAAGCATAAGCAGTGGTCTGTGCGGTGTATTTCAGGGCCAGTTTCCAGTATGTAAGTGCTACCCTAAGTAATATTGGAGCCGGTATTGGAACTGTCACCCCTGAGCACAACAGCCTGTGAAGCCTTCCCTGGGCAATCATCTGGGGTGTGCAGGCTATTTCTTGCAGATTACCTCTCGGGAGCCAATGAGAGAGCCGCTGTAATTGCCCTGCCAGGCAATATGCGCGAAAGTCAGGCGCCCCATCCCTCCTGTATCTAACGGTATCTTCAGTTTCGACAAACTAATACGGCAACTACCTGTGCCTCATATTAAATCTACTAGGAGAGTGTTGAATGTGTGAAATATCTTTCTTGGGATCACTACTGACAAATTAGTAAAAAGTAGAGAATACGTGGAAGCATCACCATTTTGGATATTACCAGGCGCCCCGCTACATAAAGGGAGAGCGACGTCCAGAAGGTGTCTTGGGAACACAGAGAGGTTATTGCCCTTTGGAGGTTCCCGTCCAATAGGTCATGTGGATCCTTATATATCTGTATCCTCAAGTATCAAAAAGTAGTGGGAGCTACTGCTATCTGCTGATTACCTAATGGAATGGCTTGCAGGTGGAAGTTATCCCTAAAGGGGAATGCATGGGATTTCCCGATATTTATGGCTAATCCGGTGAGGGCCAAAGGTGCGGGCAACTGTATGTAAGTTATCCCGCAGGTCTTTAGTCTAAATCATTATGTCGTCAGCATACATTGACAATGCGTAGATCGTATGGTCAATAGAGATACCCCATTCTACTGACTAGGTGCGTACCCTGCATGCAAGGGGGTCCAGCGCAAGTACAAAAAGCATGGGGAGAGGGGTCATCCCTGTCTCGTGCCCCACTGTATATTATAGGCCTTTGAGATATGTGCCCCAGGGCGTGCCCTGGATATGGGGAAAGTGTACGGTAGTTTAGCCCATTGAAGGAACTTAAGGGGGATCCCAAACCTCCTAAGGGTGGCCAGCATGTATTCCAAGCTCAATATGTCGAAGGCCTTATGGAGGTCCAATGATAGACACCCCGCTCCCGGGGAAACCTCCAGTCAGGCGACCATGACATGGTAAAGCTTGCGTATATTCAGTGAAGTGCTTCTTGAGGGGACTAATCTGCATTGGTCTATGTGTACAAGTCTCAGTAAGAAGGGGAGGAGATGACTGGCTAGTATTTTGCTAAGTATTTTGTATTCCGTGTTTAGTGGGTAGGGGCCTATATGCGGAAATGTCTGTGTGGTCCCTACCTGGCATAGGCAGCGAAGTCACCAGAGCCTGCACTGTGGTGGGAGGCAGTGTCCTTTCTGTTAGAGAAGCACGATATAGCCACTCCAGTCCAGGGGCAAGCTGTGTGGTGAAGGTAGCGTAAAACTCCACCGGAAGACCGACTAGGCCTGGGGTCTTGTTGCAGGGGAGCTCCTTAATAGCTGTGCAGATTTCGGTAACTGTAATTGGCGCTGCAAGCAACGACTTGTCCTCTGTTGCTGTTTGTGTTAAATGCACAGTGTCTAAAAAGCTTTTAATTACTTGTGGTCTCGCCTGGTGGGGGGCTGAGTAAAGAGATTTGTAATAATCATGGAAGGCTTCATTAATTTTGTTCTGCTTGGTTTGCATCGGGGTTATAATCTCAAGTATTGGTATGGGGGAGGAGCATTTTTGATCAGCTGTGCTAGTAGTGTGCCTGGCCTATATGCCTTAGTATGCACTTTTTGTGCGTATGCGTGAAAATCTATGACACACAGCCGCTTGAGGAGTTCCATGTATGCAATACAGGAGTCTTAAAACTCTTTCGCATTTTTTCGTACTCAAAGCCGCCTGGCGCTTGAGCGCGCCTAAGCCATTTTCTACCTGATTCAGGTCCCGTCTAACAGTTTGTCATGCCCCCACCCCTGAACTGATCGCAGTCCCACGGATAACAACTTTAAATGCTTCCCACTATATCAATGCGGAGGAAGTTGTGTCAGTGTTGTTCGTAAAGTAGGTGTCAATGGTTGAGGACATGGTGTCTCGGAATACTCCATCTTCTAGGAGGTGGGGATCTAGTCTCCATGTGGGGATCAGGGTGGACACTCATCCCCAGGACAGTGTTAATTCCAATGGATTGTGATCTGGGATTGTTTTGCCGATATATGTTGTGTGTGCGATTTGTGTAAGTAGAGAGGGATTGCAGATATGCGATCTATACGTGTGTGTAACTCATGTGTCGGAGAGTAGTAGGAGTATACGCGCATACCCATTTTTCGACTCTGCCATGCATCCCTCAGTGACTAACCCTGGGACCAAGTTCAAAGGGCTCTGGCATGTTGAAATGAAGTCACCCCTGGCAGTGGGGGGTGTGAACGGTCCAAGTCAATGTCCAAGACTGCATTAAATTCCCCACCTATTATCCAGGGGTATATGGTCCCAAGTACCATTCCCACCTGGGTAAGAAAAGCATCTTGATCCGTGCTCAGGCTTAGAGGCGCCCAAGAACCACTGGTGCATCATCTAGGATGCCGCAGATCAGGGTGTATCTACCATTAGTGTCTATTTGTGTGTCCTGTGCTTCAAAGAGGACCCCCACCCTTATCCAAATTACAGCTCCACGTGTGAACAATGAATATGTTGTAAAGAATAACTGTCCCCTCCATTTTTTCTGGAGTTTAAGAGCCTCTGGGGCGGACAGGTGGGTTTCTTGTAGAAATACTATTTGTGCCTCGAATATTCCAAGTGGTAAAATTATAGTGCAGGGCCACTGTCGTGGACACATCCTATGTGTAGTGCAGTATCTGTGCATACGCCCGAGTCAGACCCGTTGTGTCGTAGCAAAATTGAGATGGCACCCCTCATATATCCCCAAAACATCCCCAATACAAGGTCCAACTGAAGAACATTGTTCGACCAAACATATGCAACAAAGTAACAGAACAAACAAAGTAACAGAACCACTTCATTATATAATGTGCAGCTGCTTATGGGGCCATATGAGCACAAAAGCCAGCGGTGACACCAAAAAGAACCTAGTGTTCCCACCCAAGGAGGCATTTTGTCCCAGTCCTGGGGCCCAGCCAACCCCAACATGGATACATATTCAGTACCAAGAGAGAGTCACCCATCCGTCCTTCAGCCCATCTTTGTGACATACCTGCTCAAGCACGCGGCATGGGATCAGAGTCCAATTGTCCTCTCCAGGGGGGTATGCCTTAGCACAAGTAATAAATACCTTACCAGTACCATAGCATTGAAGAAACATATAAGTACATTGGCATCTGTTGCTGATCTCAGGTGTTCAATCCGCATTCCATCACCCCAATAAGTCATTTACCATCTGTGGCGTCATGGAGGGGAAAAGCGGCAGGGTATTGTCTGTTTCCGAGTGTACCATGTTGCCGATGAGGATTCTTCATCTGAAAGTTGTCTTGTCTGACGAAGTGTAGCGGCAGACAAGATAGCTGCTTGTTGGCCCTCCAGCATCTGTTCCAGGGTAGGTAACATATCTTCCTCACGGCGTCTCTGCCTTCTGCACCGGGACTTTGTCTGCAGTCGCTGTGCGCTGTGTGAGGCGGGCGTTTGTGTTCCTCAGTGATGGGGAGTTCAGAGAATGTATATTCTCATTAAAAGTATATATGCTTAGTCCAGCAGTAACTTGAAATCAAAAGTCCATCGCTGTGAAGATGAAGCATGGGCCAGATTACTTGACTTAACAAATAGTGACAATGGGTTATGATCTCAGACAATCCTAGGATTTATTTTAATAGACACAGTGGGTAAAACACTATGACTTAAAAACAAGATATCTATATGAGAGGATGTGCCATGTGGATAGAATATATGATAAACCCAGGTACGTCTCCCTGACAAGCCTGCCAAATGTCATGGAAAATGTGTGTTATGATAATTTGCATTATGGCCACCTTAGACTTGCTCATGCACCCCTGAGTTACTTTCTAGGATGCTGTTGAGTCCATCCCTGTATGAATAGTCATATTAAAATCCCCACACATAACAATTGGGTCATGCCACATACTGGGCTCACTAAGAACAAAATTAAATATTGTAGAGTGATCAACATTTGTGTCATAGACAACGCATAACATTAGTTGTAAACAGCCATTCCCTATATGAGCGATCACCGATCTTCCTGACCTATCTAGCTTGACCTGATGAGCAACCAATTCCTTACCCCTAGAGAGCAATGCCACCCCCTCTTTAGAACATCAATCCCAGTTGCAGTGAGGGTGTAATAGCCTAAGCTACTTAGCTTATGAAGTTCGCTGGTCGTAAGATGAGTCTCCTGCACAAAAAAGAGGTGAGGATTAAGAGTGCTTAGTTCCTCTCCAATATCTAATCTTGGCAATATAGCAGATATCATGGATGCTCCAGCTAAGTATCTGCATCTCCTGGTTACGACTACAAGCAGTTTTATCTATAAATAGGCAAAAACTTGCTCCTGTGCATGGTGGCATGATTTGACTCAGTTACCTCCAATAATGCTATATCATTCCTTTTTACCCCTTTGGAACCCAGTTACCCCCCAAATTGTTGGGCTTTAACTAGAGGCCTCATACAGTCCCTTGTGTCCCACACCAGCCCTCACCCCCATACCAACCAGCCCCTCCCACTTCCAAATGCCCAAACCATATCCATACCCCTTCTGTTCCTACTCAACCAAGCAGGACTTTGAGAGCTTTAGTGTGAATTCATCCGACCCTCTCTATTATGTTGGAGTAGCAACCCGGCTGTCAACAGACCCCACCTCCGTGAGCATGCCCACCCAATCTCCTAAACTGATAAATGACCGAAAGGGGAGGAAAAAAGAGATCAAAGACAACTATGAATAAGAAAGGGAAAAACAAAAAAAAAGAGTGAGAGACCTTCCGAATGGAGCCCATGCAATGTTATAATATGTCCTAGACCGGCGCATTGAGCAACACATTGTATTTAACAAATTGTGGCCCAGAACTATAGGTCAGATACAATTTTAGAAGACAGTGCCACATTTCCCCAGGGTCAGCCCATAACAGAAACATCAGGAGATACAGTCAGAGTTAGAAAGCAGTACACTTATCATTGGGGTTCCCCCATTGTTTTAGCAAGTCCTGCGCATTCCCTGGGTCTTGACAATAAATAGTGTGGCTCTTAAATCATATCTTCAAATTAGCAGACTCTAATAAGGAGACCATGGTGCCAAGTTTCTGAAGAGATTGCATTGTCTCATGTAGGCACCATCTGTGTTATACCGACTCATAGCAAAAGTCAGACTTCACTGAATTCCACGCTGCAGGCTTTAACCGGTTTATTTGGGCGAGCGAACTGGAATATATGTTGCCTGAACCTGAGGTTCCCAACGTAATTCAGGATGGCACGTGGCTAGTTAGCTGCCCTACCCCTCCCATAGGATAACATTGGTGTTAACTTATTACATTTTATAAGTGTAAGTTCTAAATGGGATCAGGTGACCATTTTATGTTTGGTGTCTCTGGAATTGCAATATGAACTCCTAACTTATGGTGAAGTTGGGTTTTAAATTACAATTTTGAAAATTTCACTTTTTCTTTCTATAAGGAGGACTATACTGTTGGGTGATCCCCATGGCACCTCGGATCACCATTTCTAGGACTTTCAAATTTTGATCTGAGTGCTGCGGGAAAGTGCGATTCATTGGTTTAAGGGCTCTGACCCTTTGTTTATAGCAAATTCTTTTTGTGTGATTTCCTTTATGCAATTAATAAATTGTACTTGATTCATATACATCTAGAAGTACACCTCACGTCTGATATCCTCTATCACTGTTTTGCCATTTAATGCAGTTAGGTTAACAGATATATTCTTTACTGCTATTCCGCACGTAAAAGATTGTAAAGATATATTTTTCTAGCGTGTTGTGTTGTGTTTAAACTTGAGAGACTTCTCTCTGCAAGGGCCTTTTTATTAAAGGTGCACCCCCTTTTTCTTAGGGGTTACATTTATTTAATGTCAGAACAGGAGACACTGAGCTATACAGATGAATGTATTGCAAAGATAATCAGTGGTCACTCATTATTAGGGAATAGAAACATTACACTGACAAATACTCAAAGTGACTCCTTAATCTTTAATTTAGAAAGATTATACAAAAAATTGGCCAGAACAGAACTACATGCTAAATTCCTCAATGATTGCCTGAATGCAAACATCATTCCTACAGGCTTACAAGTAAAAAGCATTCCCATCATCTTTGCAGATGATGAAGAATTTAAAACCAGCTTCAGTTTTTTATTGAATACATTTTCTTGAAGTTGGATGGTTTTAAGCTCTGAAACACATCAAGAAAATTAAGGAGGAGATTGCAGAACTTGAAAAAAAACTATTAGATGACAGAATGCTTACCAAATTAATGCCAAGGAGTGTTTAGAAAAAGTACAGGTCAAGGATTTACAACCTTTTAACACATAAAAAAAAGTCAGATAAAATACAGAAGGATATCAGGAGATAGAATAAAGAGTGACCTACCCATACTTACAGAAAGACTTTTACCATCAGGGCTCTGGCAAGCTTTTTAATGTAGCTCTCATCAGAACCATTATTTTTTCTGACACAGCATCTGATTCTGACAGTGATAACTCTGCTTTAGGATGTAGCACAACCCCTTCCGCCTCTAATCAATCTTTTTTAGGACAGGGTTCAGGGAGTGAACTGCAGATAAAACGAGAGAGGGGGAAAGGCGAGGATGGTACGGGAATCAATATACTCCAGGCCAACGACAAACCCAGATTCAATACTACGAATGGTAAATAACATTGATGACCATATTACACTTGTACCCATATTTAATTTGTCAACACATACTTTAAACTCCACTGAAATTGAAGTATTAAGTGCTGGGTTGTCTTTTGTTCCTACACATAAAAATTATTCTTTTATGACCCAAGTGGAACTATTCTGCTTTTTCACAACCATAAGACCCAAATACTTTTTTCTCTTGCGTGACTCTGAAAGAGTTAATAACATGACTGGACTATAGTTTCCATCCACTTTTTGCCCACTGACTAATCTGATGAGCATGGACATTATCACATTCGAAAATGTGGTACTCTCAGATCTAAGCACTCTTCAGGAAACAGAAATACAAAAGATTCAATTTTTCTTGGAACCAAATGATTGCTCGCAAGGCTTTGGCCAATTTGGATGTTGTCATCATAAAACCATCAGACAAGGGGGGCATCATAGTATTAAGGAACAAGTCTAATTGTGATCATGTGTCAATTAAGTAATGACACTCAATATAAAAGACTACAAACTGACCACACAAACTCTATCTGCAATAGTATCTGTGATCTCACTACACAGGGCCTGAATAAATCTTGGCTCAACGATAAAGAGTTTCCATACCTCAATAAAACTGACTGCTCTATCCCAGCCCTTTGTACACTGCCAAAGATACAGAAGAGCATGGACAAGCCCTCGGGCATCCTATTGTGGAGGGTTGCAACTCCATATTACAACCTTTGGCTGAATATGTGGAATTCTTTATAAAACCATTTGTTCCCCTAATCAGATCATATACTAAAGTTAGTAGAGCAGTCATTAACCAACTTGAGGGAGAAAGGTTTGATTCCACACAAGAAATATTGGTTACTATGGATATAGAAAGCCCCTATACCAACATTCCACAGCAAGAAGCTCTAGATGATATTTGCACAATTCTTGAAGGTCGTGTCTGGTCACATAGAGCACCATCATCATTCATTGTGGACTGTGCTTCTATTGCATTGAGCCAAAATTATTTCTTTTCAATAATGATTTTTAAGCTCAGATTAAAGGGGTGGTGATGAGAGCAGTCTTTGCTCCAGACTTAGCCAATCTATATCTATCACATTTTGAAGAATAAACGATCTATTCTGAAACTAATCTTTTCACATCTCATATTCATAAATGGGTATGATATATTGATGACATCTTCCTGATGTGGTGTGGCTCCCATCCAGAACTCATACTATTTGATGATTGGCTAAATAATCAGAGTATGCATTTGAAATTTTCAATAGATCACAGTGATTCAGAAAGTAATTTCCTGGATTTATCAATTAAAGCAGATAATGGTTCCCTGGCTGTAAGCTTATACACAAAGCCTACAGCAAGGAATACACTAATAAAATATGATAGTTGTCACCCGAGAAACTTAAGGGACAGCCTACCATTTGGCCAGTTTTTGAGAATTAGACAGAATTGCACAAAAAAGCAAACTATTTTGCTGAACCAAAAATATTATCATCTAAGTTAGTTAGCTATCCACCTAGACTAGTGAGATAAACCTTGATGAGGGTGTGGTACAACAATAGAGAGGAATTGCTAAAAGAAAGAGAGAGGGATATGAACAATAATAGAACTGTATGTGTTACGACATTTGGAACAGAAACTAATACCAGCAAAAAAATCATTCTTAAAAAAATTGCCTTTTACTGGAGTCATCTAACTTTCATCTGGAGAAACCAATGTTTATCTTTAGAAGGGTACGCATTTTGAGAGACAGCTTGGTCAAAGTTTATAAGGAACCCAAAAACCAACATTAACACAGTTTTGGGGTTTGAGTCCAGTAGTTGGTCATCACAAATGTGGAAGCTGCACTGCATGTAACTTTGCTTTTACCACCAAAAGCTGTTGGGTTAATGGCAAAGAATGGATATTTAAACAACATTCCAACTGTGCATCCAAAAATGTTAAATATTGTATTCAATATCTGTGGAATCTGAAATAAATTGGAAAAACAACCCAAGAAGTTAGTCACCGGATCTTCCAACATCAATCAAGGATCCACTGGAATATACAGAAGGAGCCCTTAGTGGAACATCATCAGACAATACATCATAATGCTACAGATATAAAATGGTTTAGTTTAGATGTTGTCACCAGGATGTGGATCACGTACTCACAAAGAAAAGAAATCGATGGATCTCGCATTTTGACTCGGTTGCTAAGTGCCTGAATCAACAGATCGAATGGCAAATTCTAGCTACGTTACCATCTTAGCTCATTTTGTTGGGCCCCTCTTCTTTTTCTTGCCTGACTTTTTTTCTTACCTGACTTTTGACTCTTCACTTTGTCTAGTAAGATATACTAGATGTTCTCAGCTGTGCCTTATAATGGTACATTTCACTCTGCTCATCTCACTTGGAGCCATCCTAGTGGTATATTCTATAAAGCTTATACATTAATTGTTTGCATTTATTTACTCTTTGATCATCTCCTGTTATCATAGTGTGGCTCCTCTTGAAGGATTCGATGTGTTGATAAATGGTTATTCCTTGGTTTTGATTATGCCTGCTCATTGGTTCTTTTCACTAACGTCTCTTTTAGTTGATTCATTCTGTAGCCATCCTGTCAGAAGATTACCACCAAGCACAATGTGTTTCATGTTTCACATGATGGCCGACGGGTCCTGACTTCACTTGTTTCCAATTTCTTTACTTGGGGCACATGGTTGAAATCAGACACCTTTTTACACCTGTAAACATAACGTCCAATTGGTAAGGACTAGTTTATTTTTCTTCTTTTTGAATTACAGAGAACACATGGTACATTTTTCTGGTCTGTAACTCTTCAGACTTTTGTCACTTGTTTTTATTGTATAGATTTCAGTTCTTTTGGCCATGACTTTACTGTTCCAATATGGCCATCCTCATTTGAGTGTTTTGTGCTCAACAGTGCGCCCAACTGGCATGCCCTTATTAGGTCACTTTCCCGGTATACACAGCTTTTCTGACTAAGACGGGTGAAGCTTGCTCCTCTCCTCACGGGTTTCTAATGTTACAGGGGAATTTCCTACTGCTTGATTTTGAGGTTGGTAAGCATTGTCTACCTTGTTTAGTTTTTCCAGCAGGCTAGACGCTTGTGCCATGACCTTTTTAATTACTAATTTGCTTCTAAATTTTATTTCTTCGGACTTGCTTAATTTTGACATATCAGTGTGAGCATTCTTTCTCACTCTTAGGTGGTTCCCTTATTCTGTTTTGAACTGTTGTATTGATTTCCTTGTAGGCCTGTTTTATGGATTATGCACTGCAAGCCATATTGGTGAGCACCCTTAACCTGCTTTAGACTCACTATTACTCCTTCATTGTGGTACGTTCATTGTGAGTAATAGTTTGACTTGTGGTCTTCTAGGCATTTGGTTGTGGTTTCCTCACAGTTTGGTACTTTGGTGGTGTCTTTGGTTATTCACTGATTTGGTCTTTTCCTTTTTTGATCCACATCTTGGTATCTCTGGTGGTGTACTTCTTCTCCTTTTTTAACATTTGCAAGTTTTGTTAGTCTTTTTGTTGATTGTAACTGTTTTAATGTAGGGTTTATTATCTGACACGGGTCTACATGTTTTTCAAATATTCAACACTTCGTTCTGAGAATGCTCCCATGCACTTTTCAGGCAATCGGGGACCGAAATGTCAATGCAACGATCATCACAATAACTTCACTATAAGGAAATGTGCCCTACTTGCCTCGACTTTTCCTTTCTATAAGAAGGACTATAATAGTGGGTGATCCCCGTGGCACTTCAGACCACCATTTCTAGGACTTTCAAATTTTTTTCTGAGTGTTACAGCGGGAAAGTGCGATTCATTGGTTTAATGGTTCTGTCCCTTTGTTTACAACAATTTCTTTTTGTGTGATTTTCTTAAGATAATTATTAAATTGTGCATGATTCCTATAAGTCTTGAAGTACACCTCACATCTGATATAATATATTGCTGTTTTGCCATTTATTGCAGTTAGGTTAGCAGGTTAGTGCTATTCCACAAGTACATGATTCTACAGATTTATTTTTACCTTTAGGGGATCCTTTTTTGTATTCACATGTATACCCAGTCTCCAGGGGGTTTACTGGGTTGCCCTAGTGTGTTGTGTTTAAACATTTGTAAATTTGGCTTTTTCTTGCCTTAGCAATTTGGTTCTTTCAGACTGTCTCTGGATCAGCCGCACACAATGGGGAGCTTAGGTATGACTGAATGGGCCTTCACTAGCAGGGGCCAAGCCCCACTTACAGTTGAAAAGGCTGTGTCCTGTCTCCCCACAAAGGGCTGCATACCCCCTGTAGTTAGTCTGTAGCCAGGGCCTGGAAGGCAGGGCACCTGTGTACTTCAAAGGCATGCCTCTATGACGATGCCTGAATACTGGACCTCAGACACAAACTCTTCAGTACACTTCTGGACCTCTGGATATTCTGCCAAAAAGAAGGACTGCTGTGCTGCCGAAAGGACTGCCATTCTGCTGGACTGCTGCTCTGAAGAAACTGCTGCCCTGCTGTGCTGAGCTGCTGCCTGCTGCCTGCTGCCCTCTTTTCATGTGTGAAAAGGTCTGGATCTGCATCTATTGAGCCCAGAACCCAGAGCGACTCCAAGGGCTAGTTGATTGGCCTCCTGATCTGAAGCCTCAGGGACATAACAGGCTTCCAACAACCTTGCATCTGCACCTGGACTCTGTCATCTGTGAGTCTGCCCTGCCAAGTTGTGCCACCTTATTCCTGGACCCTTGGAAGTGGGCTTAAGGTGCTCTGTCGGCCTCTGTGGGTGCAGCGAAACCGACACATCTCCTCCGCTGCACGGCGCAACCCTGAGTAGAACCAATGCATCTCCCCTGCTGGTTGGATTGGACCGGTCACAAAGATTCGCATCCCCAACACAGCCTGCATCACCTTCGGAACCACAGCAGTGCGACGCATCCTCGGAACAGGCCCTCGCATCTCTAGTAAACAGCAGCCTTGACGACAATGCCTGACTCTGTATCACAATGTCCCAGCTCCTCGGAATGGAGGCATTGCCCGACTGCATGCTGTATCCTCGACGGCGGACTTCGCATCGCAAGCCCCGTTAATGGGATCTTCAACAAAGATTCATGCCCTCACATCGTAGCCTCACCGCAACTCGAACCCGACACATCATCTTAGCTGCGTGCCGCATCTTTGACGCGGATCCTCACAAAGCGCAGCAAACCAGGATTTACAGTACTTTGTTCAGCAGGCCTAACTGTGTCCCTGTAGCCAGCCTGCACTCCATCGTGGTCAGCCTGAACTTGTGACTATTTCCTGGTACGGCGCGACCAGATATCCACAGTCTCCGCTTTGTACTTTTTAGCTCTATTTTTACTAAAATCTTCAAAATTGCATATCTCCAGCTCTACTGATTAGGTTTTTGTCATTTTGGTCTTGTTGTATGCATTAAAATACATTCTATTTTTCTATCTTCATGTAGGATCCTTTTTTTATAGTGTTTTCACTGTATTACTGTTTGAAGTGTTGCACAATTACTTTACACATTGCCTCTAAGTTAAGCCTGACTGCTCTGTGCCAAGCTACCAGAGGGTTGAGCAGAGGTTAATTTATGGTTGGCTTGTGCATCACCCTGACAAGGACTGTGTTTGCAGCTTGACCAGGGCTCACGTCCCAGTTCACCAACAACCCAATTGCTCACAGTCCACCTGCTATGTATACACTCCAAATATTCCAAAGCCACAGAGCAGAAAGGGATGGGATTTCTTTTTTTTTATAGGACAACTTCAGTTAATTTTTTAGGCAGTGTTTTCATAGCTTTCCAAGGACAGCGGAATGGAAACTGTAATGCACGAGCAGTTATTAGTTTAATTTGAGCCTAAAATGTTCAGTTTACGTTCTTTTTGCAATCCATCATGAAACCTAACTGAGACTTTTAAAAGTTATTGTAGGAAACGTCCTTCAGCTAAATGCAAGCAAACGTCTATATATTCAGTACATGTAGCAGCTACTTGAAAAGAATCCAATCGTAACTTCTTGTCTAGATCTCATTAAATTGTTTTATCTGTGTCTCCATCATTAAATCATCAACTTCTCCTATCAACTGGTACAATTGACTTTCAAACTTTCAAGAGTATATTTGCCATCCACCCCATCTACTGATTTATCTAGAGCTTGAAAGCATTAATTTGCTTCGGAAAATAAGTGCAGCTTTGATGTTTATATGGTACTTTTCAAGTAGGCTTTCCCTGTAGAAAGTACATTTAAGTCAATGTATTTGGCAGTAACGTTGCACATGGATATGTACAGAAAATCAATTCCTTTAAATTAGCTTCACCTCAGTTACATGTCTACATATATGCCAGTTCTTATTGTCTATGAGGAAGTCACTGGTGTGGTGAGAGAGGAGGAGAGAGCCAAGATTACCCTGTCCTACGGCCAGCCTTCAACAACACCTCAACTTAACTTTTGAATGGTCTGTTACTTCCTGCTTGGTAATTTGGCTGGTTTGACATTGAAAGAATTCACAGGGAATGACAGCTAAAACATTCATAGTTCAAAAATGTTCAAGTGATACAAAAAAAACCCTCAAGAAACACCAATAATATAAGACATTTGAAACTTGGTGGGCGGTCCTGCAAACCTGCTGGCCTCAGAAGGTCTGCCTCTACGGGCCCAGAGGCGTAGCGCCTATCGCATCCAAAGATCGCCACTCACTTTCTCTCAAAATGTTCCTGCCTATAAGGCAGAAGAATTTTTGATGCACAAGTAATGCAACGAGCCTGGGATCTAATATCAGCATATCCATTCATCAGCAGCAAGGACTCTATTGACAAATAAATCTTGCACCAGAGATGAATATTGCCACCATGGCTGTTGCAAAATGTGTGCTTCTCGCAGTTTCCTCGCTCAATGTTCAGTGCAAGGCTTCATGGAGCTTTATAAAATGTCTTCTAACAAAGACAACTGACTTTTGCTACCAGGAACCTTCCTCTACTTTACTGGAGAGGTTGATCATCTGGTGAATAAATAAGCCACTTTTACCATGGACATTATTTCCTCCTTACAAGGACTCTTGCATGATTTTTTTGACGGAGTCTAAATACCCATAAAGGATTCTAAAAGAGTAGTCTATAATTTTAATTTGCACCGAAAATTGCAGTAAGCTTACAGACAGAAGATAATGTTAACATATACCTTGCTGTTGAGAAAATGTTACACAGTACCATGGGTTTGATGCAGTTGTAATATGGAAAAGATTAGCATAAGTCATACTTTGGAGAGGTGCAAAACATTCCTAATGAGACATCTATTTGTAAAGGATATCCTCTGTAAGACTTTCCTACTACATGAGTATAGAACATCCATTTTCTATTGTGTTCCCATAATAAGCATATAACCTGTCAAATTAAGTTACACATTGATGTGCGAATAGTGGTGAATGCAGTTATCGACTGTTAAATAAATGTAGGCTTTTTTTCTTTTGTAAAGACTTCATAATTTCCGTAGTGAAAAGATGGTATCACACACTGGAGAGGTGAGAGAAACTAAAAGGGATGGGAAAATATATCTTTTGTATATATGTTTTATTGCCCAATTCAAGACTAATGTATAACCCTTTGGTCAACCCTTGATCTCAAGCAAACAGGCAGGGGCTCTGTTCCTGTCTCAGCTTTGAGATTCAACAAGTACATAGGCTAAATAATTTTGAAAGAGGAGCCAGAATTTGCAGAGGTGTTCTCCCCCATAGCCCCCCTCCGAAGTGTGACCAGTGCTGTCCGATTCTTTCTAGGTGGGAAGAACTCTACCAAAATATTTACATGAAATATGAAACTAGGATGGAGGTTGGTTAGCCAAAATGGAATTACCCACCGTGTTGAACAGTGCTGACAAATGCAATAAAATAAGGATTCGAGTCAGTTTCGTGGGGACTGATTGAGAACATGAGGCTTTATTCAGAGATTAGCAAGAGAACCTTCTTACCTCCATTGTGGTGGATTTCAGCCACCTACCACACTGATATGAAGAATAGCAGCTACATTCATCTACTCTAGGTCAGATGGCTGGTCTGCCCATTAGAGTTTAGTAGAGGCAGACGAGCTGACCTAGAGTGGATGAAGAGCGGCACAATAGCAAAACTGGAGGAGCCGCAACTTGCGGAAACATCTTCCTTCATAAGAACTTCCAATAGGGCAGTCCAACCTTGTGAAATGGGATTACGAGTCAGTGGTTTATTAGCAGATTCTAAACTAACCTCCACCAAAGTTAAATCTCTTTTGTAGAAATGAAACAAGTTCCAAGTCTTCTACAGTATAAAATCTGAAATGATAGGTAAAAGACGTAAATTCTCTTCAGTGTATTGAGTTCATCTGCCACAAGGTTTTCAGTAGTCTTGACTGTTACAGAAAAAACTGATTAAGGCATATAGTGACTTTGTTGAGTAAGCTTCTCTCAAACTTAAGGGAGCAATTGCAACCCACTGAATATTCCATCAGTAAGGGGCATTGTTAAATGTTTGCTTAGCATATTGGTAATATGTTGTACAATGTTTGCCAGAAAAAACTTTAGAAATGATGTTACACAATGGTCTAATAGAAATGTTTATGGCTCACCAACAAAAAAAAATATTTTAGACTTAGGCCCATTTAAATTTTGTCGGACAGCCCACCCATCTGCCATCATTACCTCTGCCACCAGGCCAGACTATTCCATGCCATACTTAGATATTGCCGCTGAACAGGCAGTGATGACTGTGCCTTCAGAGGACCCGCCGTCATGGTAGTTCCACTGAAGGCATTGCAAGTTTCGTACATGGCTGCTATCTTTCAGGTGACCACTCACCCACATTTTTTATTTTTTAACACAATCTGTCAAAGGGGGAGTTTGTTCTTGAAATACAAAAAACAAATGTCCCTCACACCTAGAGGTTTCCTCCCAGGATGTGAACGTAGTTTTTCTTTTTTTTCTATCCACTACCAACAACTCATTCCTGGCGGTGGTAGACAAAAAAAAACCATCAGTCTACGCTCTCTAAATAGGTAGGCGACATTATGCCCTTACTCTGATGGACCTTGCTCCATCACCCTGTTTGAATGAGCTTTCAAATTGCAGAGCCATTGTGGCAAAAGATGACGTCCTCCTGGTTCAAAAAGAGTACGAAGATTGAGAGCTGACAGACAGGTACTCAGGCTAATTCATAATTCAGAAGATCATCACTCTCGCCCATTTGATAGGTCTATTGAAATATCCAGACAGCTGAGGCCGTATGACACTAAGGGCCCTGTGGGAGCTATGGGCTAGTGTGCCTGCTTTCTACTCCCCTGGGACACACAGATATTACAGAAGAGGCCACATATATTTATGCTGCGCCTTCTGTAATACAGATCATGCCGACACTAAATGTGTGCTGTTGCAATTTCAAAGAGAAGTTCCCCATTCAAATAAGGAAACACTTTGCCTCTGTGTCCACACTATAGTACATCTGTGGGTGTAGAAGTGAAAGGGTTGTCAGGAAGCACTCTGACTGTGTCCCACATAGATGTGACTACAGCGGTTTTGCCCCCCTGAGGACGTCCCTTGGAACAGGGGAATGAGAGTCTCATGGAACTCACAAAGATCCTTCTGTGGGCGGTGCATTCACTCACTGTACCACTTGCACAGTGATCATTGTTTCAATTTAAATTGGAGGCCAGGTTACTGTCTGCTCAGTGAAAGATGGACCTGCTGCTTCAAACAGCTTTCAATGCCGTGCTCCCCCATGGCAGATACAAGTTTGTGTTTGCACTGGCACAGTGCATTTACTCTATTAGAATGCACTGACCCAGTCTGATCTGGTTGCTCCCATTTAATGATGTGCCATATTACAAACTGGTACAACAACATAGATGAAAATACTTGAATCAGTATCAGCCACTTGCAAACGCTCAAGGCTGCATCCAAATTCATACTTTTTCGCCCACCTTGCCACCTATTTGGAGCCAGCCATATGCAAATCAGGCTTGACCCTGCTCCAATAGGAACAGTCCAGCCCAAACTGCCTAGCCAGGTCCTCCCTTAACTAGAATGCAAACAACCTAGGACCAGTTTTGCCATGTAAGGGCTCATCAGCCAGGTATTGCTTTATTCCAGTGGCACCGTAAGCACTGGGCCCACGCCTGGGCATACCCATCACACTTAGGGCATCAACTGCAACAACAATGTGACAGATGGAATGCTAGAAATAATCTCAGCTACTGGCAATTGTCCGTCTCACATCCAAATCCATTGTTTCTCACCCACTATGCCACCTGAGTATGGAATCAACCATATGCAAATCAGTCGTGACACTTCTCCAGTGGGGACTGTCCAGCATGAACTGCCAAGCCAGGTCCTCCCTAAATTGGAATAGAAGGAACATAGGACTGGTTTCACCCTGACAAGGCTTTGGAATTTCATGGACAAAAGTTAAGGCTAATATTAAGTGACCCAAGATATTGAGGCCCGTCATAGGCATTTGACTGATGGTTGGGCACATACTATGTAACACTGTACTTACAGTTGTTAGCATACAAATGACGTGAATGTATTCACCTAGGGAAAGAAACCATGGTCTGGCATGGCACTAAGATTGTGTACTTTTAGGATCGCACCAGAGGTGTATCCAGGTAAAATAAAGATATAAAGGAACTACTGAGATCAGGAGAAGAATGCCTAACTACTGGTTTATTAGAGTGATATAGTTTTGTCTTATAGAGAGTATGATTTCTTTCACACAGTTGGCAATCTGATTTAAGTCTCAAGATTCCTCATTCAGTTAGAGGGATAGTTGATTGTCATCAGCAAGTGGTAACTGACATAAAGTGCATTGAACGTATGGGAGCAGTGAGTTAAGCAGTTATTGGAGAAGCTCAGAAAGGGACAGAACTTACAGGGCTCCAGAACGGATGGCAGGGTGGCATGACAAGTCAGAATCACAATTCGACCAGTTGGGTATCATCAGCTCAAAAATATTTGAAGCCAGTCGAGCAAGTGTTAGTGGTCATTGGTGTCAAATGATCCTAAGAGTTCAAATAGTACCAAGGCAATGGGGAACGCTTCCTTAATATTCAGCAGAGCAATTTCATTCCCCCATCGAGTTTGGAAATCAGATCAGATTAAAAGTTGCTCAGCACATCCTTCTTTTCAATGCAGGAGGGAACTGAACTATCAGAACTGGTTCCAAAAATTTGAAAGGCAGGCCAGAGAGGAACTTATAGTTACGAAGTGTTTCAGAAATGTTATTTAGTTTTTTTGGCAATAGGGGTGATAATGGCATATTTCTGTTTATGGATGGCTTTTTCCATGGAAAGCAATTTATTATTGGTGATGGTTAGTGCCTGTAAGAAATTGGGTTACTGGTTATGGGGGGCTAAAACCCTCCTCAAGATGCAACCACAAATTCTTGTCAATGTTAAGTCACAAGCAAACCCTAACTTAACTTGTGCTCAACCCTCTGGAACTTAGCACAGAGCAGTCAGGCTTAATTTGGAGGCAATGTGTAAAGTAAGTATGCAGCACTTAAACAGTAATAAAGCAACACACAACACAAGAAGAACACCTACATCAATTTAGAAAAATACAGTAAAATGTAATAAATAATTTAAGACCAAAACAACAAAAATCCAATCAGTAGACCCGCAGATAAGAGATTTTGAAGATTTAAATGCAAATAGTGCCAAAAAGCTCAAAGCGCCAACTGTGATTATCTGGTTGCGTCCGACCAGGACAAAGTCACAAGTTCAGGCTGACAATGATTAACCCTGGGCATAAAACTCCACTCCGCTTGCGGACTTTTGGCAATTCCGCGTTCCGAGTAGAACACGGAGTAGCCGAAAAACGCCACCCTCCGCAACGGAGCGGAGTTTTTTGTGTTCGCATGCCCGAAATGTGTTTTCGCACGCGTTGGAGCGACTTACCGGGTGCCTGCCATCACCGACAAGATTTCTCAAGCCGTTCACAAGTGCCACAAGATTTGCTAGGTGGCCGCATGGTCCTGTGAGAGTTTGGGATTGGGAACACATTATTCTAGCACGCCAGCGGAGTTCTGGTGTTTTTTTTTTAAGATTGCGATCCCAAACGTGCAGGATCGACCGCAACTACAATCTGGAGAAGGTTCTCTCCCCGAGCAGCATCAAAACCTTTTCGAAATGACGGTTTGGAGTAAAACAAACTCCTCAAATTGACATTTGGCTATACTTTTTTGTGCAACGAGTTCTTTTTCTTTTTTTTTCAAGAGGAAGGAAGTGCCCCGGAGTCTCCAACTTCCTGTTCCTGTCCAGCAGGCTCCTCCCAGTTTGTCCATCTCCTGTTCACTTTTCATTTGGATTTGGAGCTGGAGGGTTCACTCTTTGTGTCTGCTGCATGATATATACCATTGGATATGAGGACTTTGAATTTGAGATTTCACAAGTAAGTTGGAAAATTGGTGTTGTTTGTTTGATTGGGGCCATGCACCTAGATTTATTTGTACTTTTCATAGTTTTTAAAAAACATTATTGTGGTGGGTGGCCTGTAGTTTCAGTAGGGGCCTAGTTGTTTCTTTGTAGGTAATTTTTCTTCTTTTATAAAGGAAACACGTTGCACAGTTCACAACATTTTCCTCCATGGTTTGAAATCAATTTGCAATATTTATTTAGTTCACTATGTAGCCCAGTAGTCTGCCGAAAATAGGCATTTCTAAGGCCAGTAGGGCCAGAGCACTCATCATGGGTGCATGAATAAACTGTTTCTGTTGAATTTAAACATCATTTTGGCCATGGATGGCATTGGATTAAAAATACAAAATATGTTTTTTATTATATTTCACATTTTTTTTCATATGTGTTAGATTAAATGTCGGATGTGTGTGTGGTTGTAACTTGCAAATCTTTTTAGCCCTGTGGATTTTCGGTGTTGGCATTGTTGCATTAAAGATGTATTGTTTAGCATGCCTTCTTTGTCTGGCCAGTGTGTGAGTGTGTTTGTAATAGTGGGCCGGCATTTTCCTTGGCTGAGCCTCCCCATGTGGCCAGGGGCCATTTTGTAAAGTCTGTGTGCCAATAGGCCTGCTTGAGTTCATTGTTTTCCAGGCCTCCTGCTTGTTGTTGCGATAACCATGTGGCTGGCAGACATTTTGTGGAGGCAGTTAGTGTGCTTTTGCCATAGGCCTGCATGTCTGTCTTCCCTTTGTTCCCCTTGGCTTATTGCTTCTATCCATTGTCGTTTGTCAGCTGCAGCTCCCTGAATGCTGTATCCCACGTGATGCACAATGCCAAACCATTAAATTTGTATTCTTGTTGTTGTTCTTCTTTCCTATCCTTCCTGAGTGTACTGTACAGTACACCATGAAAGCCCTTGTTGTTGACAAAGAAGACTCACGAATGGCTGCACTGTATTGTTAATTGTTTCAATAACAGTAAATAATAATATTAATAACACTAACAAGTGTGACCACACACTAAATTATATTATATTTGTTTGTACTAGTAATTAAACTACAACAAGGCCACGTTTCACTTATGTTCTTCTTGTTTCTTTGCTTTTAGGTGCACAAAAGAGGAGGAGACAACTGCCAGACAGAAGCCCTGCGCACAACGTCATGTGATGTGTGACCACAGATATCTCTTCAACTTGTGCCACTGCATGCTAACTGACATCTTCAAGATGGCCCCAAAGAAAGGTACCAGGTACAGAACCAAGAAAGTTGCGAGTGAGAAGAAGAAGGCACTGCCACTTACCACCACTGGTACGTCACCAAAGACCTTTTTTGGGAAACCAAAAATTGCGCCTGCAGCAGCGGTGTCCCGGGAGCAATCTGGGAGCAGCACCCCCGCATCAGTGGACCCACCCCACCAACCGAGGCCCAAGCCCATGTCTGTCGCAGAGTGTTACAGCAAACAAATGATGGACGGAATGCTGACAATGCAAACATTCTCCCCCAGTCAAAAGATCTGGGTTAAATCCATCGTTCTTTTGCCCACTACACCACCCCAGTTTGGACCCAGCCATAAGCAAATCAGTCTTGACCCTGTGCCCCATGGGAACAGTCCAGACTGAACTGCCAGGCCAGGTCCTCCCTGGACCGGAAACAAGCATCCTGGGACTGGTTTCAGGGTATGTCACCCTTCTTCAGCCAGGCTAGCTTGAATCCAGTGGCACAGTGAGCAAGGGACACATGTCTGGGCATACCCATCCCACTTAGAGCGAAAAGTGTTACAGCAAACAAATGATGGACGGAATGCTGACAATGCAAACATTCTCCCCCAGTCAAAAGATCTGGGTTAAATCCATCGTTCTTTTGCCCACTACGCCACCCCAGTTTGGACCCAGCCATATGCAAATCAGTCTTGACCCTGTGCCCCATGGGAACAGTCCAGACCGAACTGCCAGGCCAGGTCCTCCCTGGACTGGAAACAAGCATCCTAGGACCGGTTTCAGGGTATGTCACCCTTCTTCAGCCAGGCTAGCTTGAATCCAGTGGCATAGTGAGCAAGGGACCCACGTCTGGGCATACCCATCCCACTTAGGGCGAAAAGTGTTACAGCAAACAAATGATGGACGGAATGCTGACAATGCAAACATTCTCCCCCAGTCAATAGATCTGTGTTAAATCCATCGTTCTTTTGCCCACTACGCCACCCCAGTTTGGACCCAGCCATATGCAAATCAGTCTTGACCCTGTGCCCCATGGGAACATTCCAGACCGAACTGCCAGGCCAGGTCCTCCCTGGACCGGAAACAAGCATCCTGGGACCGGTTTCAGGGTATGTCACCCTTCTTCAGCCAGGCTAGCTTGAATCCTGGAATGGCATGGTGAGCAAAAAAACGATGGATTTAGGCCCAGATCTCTGTACTGGGGTGAATGTATGACATTGTTCTGCATTCTGTCCATCAATTGTTGTTTTTGCATTTGTCACCCCGAGTGGGACGGGTATGCCCAGACGTGGGTCCCGTGCTCTCCATGCCACTGGAGTCAAGCTATCCTGGCTGATGAGGGCTGAAAGCCCGAAACCGGTCCTAGGATGCTTGTTTCCAGTCCAGGGAGGACCTGGCCTGGAAGTTCCGGCTAGACTGTTCCCATTGGGCGCAGGGTCAAGACTGATTTGCAAATGGCTGGGTCCAAACTGGAATGGCGTAGTGAGCAAAAAAACAATGGATTTAGGCCCAGATCTCTGTACTGGGGTGAATGTATGACATTGTTCTGCATTCTGTCCATCAATTGTTGTTTTTGCATTTGTCACCCCGAGTGGGACGGGTATGCCCAGACGTGGGTCCCGTGCTCTCCATGCCACTGGAGTCAAGCTATCCTGGCTGATGAGGGCTAAAACCCCGAAACCTGTCCTAGGATGCTTGTTTCCAGTCCAGGGAGGACCTGGCCTGGCAGTTCAGGCTGGACTGTTCCCATTGGGCGCAGGGTCAAGACTGATTTGCATATGGCTGGGTCCAAACTGGAATGGCATGGTGAGCAAAAAAACGATGGATTTAGGCCCAGATCTCTGTACTGGGGTGAATGTATGACATTGTTCTGCATTCTGTCCATCAATTGTTGTTTTTGCATTTGTCACCTTGAGTGGGACGGATATGCCCAGACGTGGGTCCTGTGCTCTCCATGCCACTGGAGTCAAGCTTTCCTGGCTGATGAGGGCTGAAAGCCCGAAACCGGTCCTAGGATGCTTGTTTCCAGTCCAGGGAGGACCTGGCCTGGCAGTTCGGGCTGGGCTGTTCCCATTGGGCGCAGGGTCAAGACTGATTTGCATATGGCTGGGTCCAAACTGGAATGGCATGGTGAGCAAAAAAACGATGGATTTAGGCCCAGATCTCTGTACTGGGGTGAATGTGTGACATTGTTCTGCATTCTGTCCATCAATTGTTGTTTTTGCATTTGTCACCCCGAGTGGGACGGGTATGCCCAGACGTGGGTCCCGTGCTCTCCATGCCACTGGAGTCAAGCTATCCTGTCTAATGAGGGCTGAAAGCCCGAAACCGGTCCTAGGATGCTTGTTTCCAGTCCAGGGAGGACCTGGCCTGGCAGTTCGGGCTGGACTGTTCCCATTGGGCGCAGGGTCAAGACTGATTTGCATATGGCTGGATCCAAACTGGAATGGCATGGTGAGCAAAAAAACGATGGATTTAGGCCCAGATCTCTGTACTGGGGTGAATGTATGACATTGTTCTGCATTCTGTCCATCAATTGTTGTTTTTGCACATGTCTGTCGCAGAGGCAGCCAGTCTAATCACGACAACGCCAATGAGCAGTGATGTTGAAATTGACTTATTGTTATCTGAAAGTAGTACCCAATTAATGCAGGAAACTCAGATAGGTGGGCAACAACAGCCGCAACCACCCCCAATAGCAGTTGTTCCTCCCGAAGTAGGGGCAGTTCAGGAGATCAAGCTTCCTGCTGAGGAAGAAGAAGAGAAAGCCACTCTTTCAGAAAATCCATTCTCTTCCAGATCCCCAGCAAGGAAAAGGAGGGTTAGTCTATCAACTTCTTCTGCAAGCCCCCCTTCTGGTGATCTAGACGCCACTTGGATCCCACCTCAGTCTGAGAGTGAGATACGCCATGAGACAAGGCTAGGGAAAAGGAAGGTTCGAGAAAGCCTTAGAGGTATGGAGGTAGATGTAAAAGAGGAGGATGATGACAAGCAGTCATCATGGACATTAGCCCTGCCCCAGTGGAGACTGACATTACTCCATCCCAAATTACTGTGAGGAATGTGCCACGGATACCACCAACACAGATACCACCAACACCACCTCCAGCTGCCATATTTACAAAGTCCCAGCAGCGACCTACATCGATCACAGCCACCTCAGTACAAGTGGGTACTGCAGAGAGTCAAACTTCACACCCACCTACCAGTTCATCTGACATTGCAAGTGGCACCAGCAGTATCAGAAAGCTGACCTCCCCAGTTTGGGACTTCTTTTCGGTTAGCAGAAAGGAGGTGAACATTGCTATATGCTCCATTTGTGGAGTAGGTGTTAGTTGGGGTAAGCTTGGTACAAACTATGGTACCGGGGGCCAAACAAGCCATCTGAGAAAACACCACTTGATCCAGCGGGAGGCGCACCTTAGCGGCCAAAAAACTGCAAGTGTTGTTAGTGGAGGAGATGAAGAAGATCCAATCAAGGTGGAAGGTGAACAAGAGGGTGACATTTTCTCTGGTACACAAAGCAGCCCTGTCCCCAGCAGTGTAGTGGTACAGCCCACATCATCATCAGCAACATCGAAAGGGCACAAGAATCAGGCCGAGACACCAAGGGGTCCAAGGCAAGACAGTACCGCAACGAAAAAACACCCATTGAGCCTAACATCTGGTGTCAATAAGTCACCTGCCTCAGTGGCACCAGAAAAGAAAAAAATCCAGGCTACTATTCTCAGCATGTTTAGGTCGGAGGGGCAGTACGAATGCAACCACCTAACAGAACGTTTGTACAATGCGAAGCTGGCTAAAATGTTTGCGCTGGACCTCCTCCCTTTTTCTTTTGTGGAAGGTGTGGGCTTTCTTGAATTTGTGGCAGCCATCTGCCCGTAATGGAAGGTTCCCAGCCGGTCCTATTTTGCCACAGTTGCTGTTCCATCACTACATCACGACGTGCTGGAATTGCTTTGACAAGCTTTGCAGCAGAGTGCTGTTCACACTTTCCACTTGACAACAGACATGTGGACCAGTTGCCAAGCCACTGATTACATGTGCATCACTGCACACTGGATCTCTTATGTGGGGGTTAGAGAAAAGATATCTGCTGACATTTTTAATGGCGCTCGGAAGCATGCTGCAGTAGCCATGTTCGCCATGGAGAAATCCCATACTGCTGCAAACATTTTGGAAGACTTTAGCACTAAGGTCTTTGAATGGCTGTGACCAAAAGGGCTTAACATTGGTTTTGTTGCCACGGACAATGGTAGTAATATAGTTAAGGCCATGGCTGATGGTGGCTATTTCAGGGTCCTGTGTTTGGCGCACTGCATTAACATCGTTGTTCAAGACTTTCTGAAAAAAGAAGACTGAGTCAGCAACTGACTGACCACCTGCAGAATAATCTGCACACATTTCAGCCATTCTTTTAAAGCCCGGAAGCAGCTGAGGATCATTCAACGTGATAATAGAATGGCAGTTAAAGCACTCATCCAAGAGGTGCCAAAACATTGGAACTCAACTTATTACATGCTTGAACGTCTGTTTGAGCATTACAGACCAATCAATGACTATGTCATGTAAAGAGGGGATGCTACTATGAAAGGCATGATCATTGAGATGGACCAATGGGGCCGAGTTAAATGCCTGACAGAGATGCTGCTTCCTTTCCAAGTCTTCACACGTGAAGTCAGCAAGAAGGACTGTACCATGGGCCAAGCTATCCCGTTGTTGCACATTCTACAGGAACAGCTAAAGGAGGTATCTGCAATGTACGCAGGTGTGGAGAAAAAAAAGAAGCATATGAGTTGGTGGAGAGCTTAACCCTTCGCTTATCTGAAAATAGAAGGGTGCAAAGAGGCATTGTGTCATCCAACCATTACATTTGTGCCACAATTCCTGATCCACGGTACAAACCATTACTGGACACTTTCATTCCTTTTTCAGACGGGGATGTTGCCAGCTACAAAACGTGGATAGCTGTGCAAGCCAGTCAGCTAAAAAAAAGAATGGCCGGGAATTAGAGGTCCGCTCCTCCAGGGCAAAACAAGTACTGCAGGGCAGCCTTCAAGTTCAACTTCAGAGCCTGATGGCAGTGCGGTTGGCTCACAGCAGCCAAAACCACCAACAACACCAAGAACAACATCAACAACAAAATCAGCACAGGAATGGCCGAGCAAAGCAGTGCACCCATGACCATTGAGCGGATGGTCCAGACCTATCTGAATGACCCAACAGAGGTCTACTTTGATCAAAACCCATTGCTTTGTTGGTATGGAAAAAGGCACCAATGGCCAGTGCTCAGCAGGCTGGCGATAAACTATCTGGCTTGCCCCGTTGCAAGTGTCTCTGATGAGCGTGTTTTCAGTGCTGCTGGTGCTGTTCTGACAGTGAGTAGGACCAGTGTCTTGCCCCAAAACATGGAGAGGTTAACCATGATCAAAATGAATCAGCACTTTATACCAACGGATTACACCATACCTGAAGTACCACAGCAGGAAGATAATGACGGCGACTCAGGTCATGAAAGTAGTGTGTTAAGTGACCTACTTCTGGGTGAACCACCAGAGTTTGAGGATGAGCTCTACTTTCCTGACAACTAGGCTTTTGAGTTACTTTCTTTCTTCCTGTGACACCCCAAAAAAAAAAAAAGATATAGCTAAGGAACATTATTTACTTTATTATTTGTGTGTGTCACTGTCGTTCTGGTTCACAAATCCATCCCCACCGTCTTACTCTTCATTAATTGCAGGATTGGAGTTGCAACTGTGTGCAGTCAGTGAAGAAGTAAGTCCACTCCTCCTGACTCGCCCTAAAGCCCTTTACATCAAGCCGGACATTGGATGAAGAATACAACAAATGTGAAATGTGTGCCTGCCTCCAAACCTGGGCCCTGATTATATATCTATCCATTTCTAGCCTAGAGGGACTGCCCACGGAAGAACAGGTAAATGATGGCATGCATTGCACGCTGAGTGATTGTTGTTTGTTGTGAATGATGTCTACTATTCTACACAGCACACAAAAAAAGTGACTCAAGGCAATTTTTCCCTTCTTTTTGTTCAATAACAAAATTGACCTACTGCAGGCTGATCCATTGCATTTTTGAGTCGGGACGAGTCTGGGACTCACTCAGGACACTGTTGGTACAGAGTTGGACAACATACCATACTCGCAGTCCAAGTCAGGAGGATCAGAGATGATTGATGGAATAACTCAGGGCATGAAGTGGCCACCCTAAAGGTAAACAACACCATACCAACATGTCTGTGTAGTGGTGGTGGCGAGTGTGGTGTGACTGACAGCGGTGCATTGAGTTTTTACTTAATTTGGAAAATGATATGTTGCTGTGTGTGTGTGTGTGTGCTTACTGTGCTGTCTGGCTCAAACTCAAAGCTAAGTGGAGGATGTGTGGGGAGGCTTGTTCCTGTTGTTGGAGGTAACTGCCGGAAACAGACACAATTTAGCCATGCTGCCTCTGAAAGTCTTCTTGTTGCACTCCTCCTTAATTATGCAGATTAACTTTTCTTATTGATTTTTCAATATACTTTTTGTTTTTCCATCTACAGGCCTTTTACCCTCCGCCATACTGGAAAAACAACTCACACTTACCTTACCAAACCGCATCTGCCAGGTACCCAAGATTGACGGACGGACAGTCCAAGGAAGGTCCAAGAGGAATGCGGAGATGCAACTCCCAATTTGGCAATAATACAGTAGCATTTTTTTTTCTCTACAATCATTACGATGACTGTGTGTGTTCTTTATGTTTGCTTATATTTGACTCCTACAGATATTTCAATTTTATTTGCTATCTTTCAAAGGTAGTCCGAAACAACAGAACATAATGTATGTAACTTGGGTCTCGCTGGGGGCAGACAGACAATTGCATAATTAATATACTGCCCTGTACTAGTCTAGTACTACTCATCATCATCATGCATGCATTTCCTTTTTCTCCCTTAACAGATTTATGATGGTTGGCACTCGCTGCCAAGATGAATGTGTTGTCCATGTGTAGCGTTTGTCTTTGTCAAACCTTTCCCTCAAATCCCCCTTCCCAACCATTCATCAAACCCTAACCCTCTTCCCCTTGGGCTGTGTGATCTGATTTATTGAGGTAGACTAAATTAAATTTACACCAAAAATTGATCACACACTTGCTAGGGCGGATGTGGTGAAAGCAACACTAACTTAAAGCAGGGTGAGGATCTTCTTCTGCTGTAAGTATATATATAGCCCACACTGGCAATATATAGATTAGATTGCCCACCCATGCACAGTATTCGATATTCAATTTTCTACCAGAGGAACATAATCCATCATGAATAATTGTCAGCATCATCATCCTTCCAGCACTAAAGGTTACGCTTGTCCACTTCATAGCTCGAGTCGACTTCAGTTTGTAATAACTTGTACTAGGCTAGCCCACCATTCTGTTTTATTTTACTTTAGCATTGCTTATCATCATGGTTTCTTGTTTGGCAGTCTTCTTCTTGTGTACTCACTGTACTTCTACTAGTCTTTCCCTAGTCTCCTGCAGGTGACTGTCTCATTTTTTTTTTTTTCAAATGCTACTGTCTACTACTACTGCCACCACCATGGCACCTTGGGAAACCAAACCATCACTATTCAGCCATTGCTTCTCCTAATCATCAATCACAGGTAAGAGAATAAGTGTGGGGGATGCAATAATGTATATACTATGGAAATTAATTAATTCACACACCCACACCCTTCCGAGTCCATAGGGGTTTTAGTTGCAGACTGCATAGACTAGGAGGAGAGACTGACAGTAGTAGGACAAGTGAGGGTACCACATCTATCTGTTGGTGTGTTACACTATCGGCAGATTTCAAAAACTGGCTGCGGCTCTGCAGCAAAGGAAACGGTGCAGAGAAAAAGAATAACCCCCGAAAAATATGTACATCATATGTAAAAATATAAATAATGTATTCCCCTAACAAATATAAACTAGAAGGAAAGAAACCCACAACACCTGACCCACCCCTCTCCCTAACCCCAACCAATGTCCAGTAAAGCAAAAAGTCCCAAAATCTTTTCCATAAAAGCAAATGTCCATAAAAAATGAACACCCAGGTTCTCCTCAACTCCCAAATTTCCACCCTCTCCCCAACAAGTCCCACCCACCCAAAAAAAGATTAAACAAGCATTTGCAATGCAATAGGACTCGCATTTCCGCGAGACCTATTGCATTGCAAACAGGAATGCAGGTGGGTGGGTGGGGGGGCAGGGGTGCGAGAAGGCACGGACAGTGGTAGTGCTGGGGGCGTGTGAGAAGGCATGGACAACGGGAGTGCGGGGGAGGAGAAGGAAGGCACGGCAACAGGAGTGCAGGCGTTAAGGGGGCAGGAAGGCACAGCAACGGGAGTGCATGCGGTAGAGGGGGCAAGAAGGCACGGCAATGGGAGTGCACGTAGGAGGGGGGAAAAATTGTGCTCTAAATAACACATATCGTACAGTGTAACACTCAAAGTAAAGGGGCCAATAGCCATGGGAGGGTACAAATGACGACATGGCATAATAAGGTGGGACTAACAAGCCTCATAACTAATCAGAAGACAGAATTTACGAAGGACAAACACAGAAGCCAATGAAAAATATGGGCAGAGAGGGAGGGCAGCTTGTCTCCCAATACTCTACTACTGCATGCCTCGCAGAGCAAGCAGCGCATGCACGCTGCCGCTAAAACTCGACCTAAAAAGGGGCAAGAGTCAAGAGACTGAGGTCTAGTGGCGGGCTAGCCGGATCTTGCACTCAAGAAGGTGGAAGCGCTCCTCCATCCTGCCCTCTAGGCATGCCATCCGGAGGAGCATGCAGCGCTGAAAGTTTTTACAGGAACAACAGGGGTGGGCAGCAGTGGTTGACTTGTGATGGGTGGCTGCCAGACCACGGTGCCGAACCACCGGTGGCACTGGAGGGCCTGGCTGGGGCCCGGGGCATTGGAGACTGCAGCTGCTGCCTCCTCCTCCGCCACAGCCATCGGTCGCCGATATTCATCCCTGATGGCCTCCAGCTTCCGTTGCCGGGTCTTGGCTGCTAACTCCTGCCTGTTGGGATGGGAAGGAGTAGCTATATCAAGAAAGAAAAAAGACAATTGTAACCAATACTCTTAGCAAAACAGTAACACAAAATGATACACATAAAATTAAATGGCACAATAGCAGTACATAACATTCGTGGTATCCTCACTTCCTCAGCCCCTAAGATTTGGATGTGATTAGAGTTTCAGGCATTAGGCACTATGGAGTACACAAGTATTCTTCTTCTCTCTCTTGTTTAGCTAAATTAATCTTGTAGGCATGCCAGCTCAGTCAGCTTGCACCCTGGACAGACATACTCATGTCACAGGCTTGTGTTACTTTACTACTTTCTGCAGGTGAGGCATCTATACTACATAATTATCTATTTTTCTATTATGGCCATACTCTGTTAAATCAATGGTAAATACTCAATTTCACTTTCACCCTGACTACTACAACAAGGCAGATGATATGATTACTAATATGAATGATGATATACGTCACGACATCACGTGACATGAGGTACTGCTATTGTTTGCTTGTAACCATGCAGCCAACGGCGATAGGCCACCCATGGCTGACACAGTTGAAATGACATGGATAGGGAGCGGGAGTGGGCCTCGGAGTCAGAGGGAGGCAATTTATGATGAGTGGGTACATACACAATATATATGTTGTGCTTGCAAACTACTGTGAGTCAAAGGAGTATTCTGATACAACCTCAAACCTTTGAATCAAAAACCTTGAAAAAAAAACAGTCCTTGTTTATTCTTCTTCCCAGGAAATTTTCCATTTATCATTGCATTGCTCTTATTTTTATTCTTCACCCTTGGCTTTGCTACTCTGGCACGGTTTAATTTTCTTTTACATTCTGTTCATCCAGTCTTCACCTATGATACCATCCAAGCATCCATCCATCTAAACAAGGCTATCATTCTCAACAAACCTTTCACCAACAACATACATTTGTCATTTAACCACCCATGCGTCTTTGCTTGCTTCTTTTTGAATTTGACCCATCAAACCCCCCGAGGATTCCTTTCACCCATACAGTTTCACCCACCCAGACAGGCATCCTTTCTTTCACCTTTCACCCAGCCTTCAACCACCCATGCATCCTATCTGCCACCTATATGCATCCCGGGCTCCCTTCCTTCACCCACACATCCTGTCATATATTACATGTCACCCATCCTTCCTCCTTCCATCCTTCTTTCCCTTTTCCAGCAACACATCAAGGTCGTCTGACTCTTAGTCTTCTTCATAAAACTTTCTCTGCTGACTTGAAGATAGAAGAGGCCATTAGTTACTCAACTGCTGCTAATGCTAATGCTAAGTAAAGGGTGTCTACTTCAACTGTTCACAACAACTTAGTCTCAACAGTACAGCGTACACCCTTGCAGCGAGTGTATAGTCAATAAGTAAGGAATATGAATTACCACCACTGCTGCTGGCTCACCCCCTGCAGCTTCCGCATCAGCTCCCTCCTGGCTGGCGTCGCCTTAGCCGCTGGCCCCGGCACTGGTGGTCGGTTCGTCTAGAAAAAACATTTCAAATTTTTTAGATGCAATATACTCCTTTCCCTATTTAATATTTGCACCAGCAAGATTGAAAATACAATACATACACCACACACATCACTACAATTTGGGTACTAGAGTAGAGTAGACAGTATGTCATATAAAAAATAATACAATATCCGGTTGGGAATTTTGTTGGTGCCAATTTTTGAAAAGCCTTTCAAGAAGAAGACAACCCAAAGGACTGGACTCAGTGGCTAGAGCTATTGGTCAATCTGAGTTTTTGAAAAGAAAAAGAGTGGCCAACTGGGCGTACAATCGGACATGAGGTCTCTTGGTTGGAAAATATAATGGTGCCCTCCTCCTTCTCATACTTCCTTCCAGCCATGGTGCACGGTAATCAGTTGTTCACTATCAACTGCTGCTAATAAAAATAGTACTAGGCCTAGACAAAAAAAAGTAAAATACACAACTTTGGGGTGTCCAATGTGACCATCATTTACTGATTGAGCATGAGAAAGTAAAAGAAAAGAAAGCCTTCTCATCTCAATAAACATGCGTAGAATACCTTACTTGGGCATGCAATCTGCACAGCAGAGTAGTAGTACTAATACTAGTACTAGTAAGGACCAATGGGTTATCTGAGTCTTACAGTACCACCACTAGGCAGTCCTCAACATATACAAGGGAAAAGGGAAAGCTGACTGAAAAACCAGAAGAAAGCAAGCTACAGACAGACTAATATAGAGTCAGAGCAGAGGCAGTTTGATTTGATGTAAAAAAAAAATGAGACTCTAGAAATATACAAATAACTAAGTTGGTAGGTAATGCAGGGTTATCAGGAATTTAGAAACAGATAAATCGAAGAGGCTTTGGGAAAAAATAAATCTAGGAAACGGAAATAATAGTTCAAAATAAGGAGCGGTAAAAGTTAGTGAAATATATATTAATATTAACAACAGGAGGACTTACTGGCGTCAGCGGAGCCATCTGCAGAGGAGCACTGTTCCTGCTGGGAGGCACCTCCAGCTCCCACACCCGCCTCGGAAGACCCCGTCTTCCTCTTGCCCCTGGATGCTGATCATGTAAGACATAATTAAAGAGACAAAAAAATGATTGGTGTTAAATAAATATTAAATAATTGCTCCAAAAGGATTTTTTGACAGGAGACGGCAATTGCAATAACATTGACCTTTCCTAAATCAGATCGACTAGTAGTAGACTAGTATTGCGGTCGCGGACCTTCCTAGCTTTATTATTCCACAGTTCCATTCCGATTCCTGAATCCTAAACCTACCTAGCCCACCTATTCCAAAGACTTTGGCAGGAATTGCAAAAAAATGACATTTGCTTCTAAGTTCCGAATTACGATCTCATTCGCAATCATCATTCTCAGCAGGTACAGGATGTGGTCTAACGGCTAGGGTGGTCGACCTCAAATCTGAGGTACCGGGTTCGTGTCTCGGCACTGATGCTCAACATCCTGTGATTCTGGGCAAATCACTTAATCTCCCCATGCCTAACAAAAATGAATGTGTCCTTGTGTAAGGCAACGGTGCTGTGCTCATGTAAAGCGTTCTGATACCTTTGGGTCAAGTTTGCGCAATATAAAACTGCGGAAAAAAATAAACCCTTGACGTGCCAATTCACTAAGTTTGCATTTAGTCTTCTTAAATGCATTGATGGACGCATGCATATTGCAAACACCAAATTTGTTGGTTGCTATTCAGTGTTCACTCACTATACGAACTACAAAAGGTTCTACTAAGAGGACTAAGGAGTCAAGGACTAAAGTCATGTGAGAGGACACATCACGAGGGCCGCTAAATTACCACTATCTTAGTGACAGGACAAAGGAAAGGAGTCTCTCTAGTCTGCATTACCTAACTTAAGTTCTCTTACATAATCAGCCCAAGTGAGCCCAAAGTTGCAAACAAGTACGATTAGGTAGCGCCAAGCACCTGTCTAGAATAAAGATCACATAATATAAGATTTCTAAACGTAACTTACCTGCATGTGAGCAGCAGCATTCTTGGTATTTGGGAAAAAAATAATATTCGCAATAACATAGAACACACAATAATAATTATAATTAGCTAGTACTCCCCAAGCCCTGCGACCTCAACACCTAGCAAGTCCAGCAGGTCCTGCTCTCGGTCAAGGATGTCGGACCACCGTTGTGTCAGCTGGTTGTGGGTGCGCCGGACCCCAGAGCAGCGACGCACTGCCCGGCTCACCCTCGCCCACCACTGCTGGCGCTCCCAGAGCCCGTACCCGGACCCAGGCCTGCCACCTGCTGCCAGAGTGGAGGGAAGGTGGCACTGCACAAAAAACAAGTGCAGCCACCTCCACCTCTGAAAACAAGGCCCGGGGCTGCACCCCTACCGGGCGACGCATTCCGCAAGGAAGGCGGCTCCTCTTTCCCCGGGCCGCACTCTGACTCTGAGTCTTCTTAGCCATGATTCGGGGGATGGGGGCGGAAAAGAAAATGTAGAAAGTAAAAATTAAGCGAGGAGAAGAAGAAAGGAAGTAAAAAAATAAAAAGCAGGTAATAGAAAAACAGTACAAAAATGCACTAAAAACACACAAAAGTAGGAAAAAAAGCAAAACATACACTTAAGAAGAGAGAGGGATAGATAATAAATTAAAAAGATCAGAGAAACTTTTTTAGGAACAAAGGATTGCAAAGATTTAGGGAGGATTAAAAAAACAGGCCCAGAACCATAACCAACAAGAAAAACAAGATGGGCGCGCCCATGTGCGACTGTGTGGTGAAGTTCGCGTGATATTTCCCCCCGAACACACAATCCGCATTGCCGAACGTCAGAAACGTGTCATGAACAGGCCGAACAAGGAACTCCGCCCACTCGTGAAACTCCGCACAGCCACACAGAGTATTTTCACCGCTTAGTGGAGTTCCACATAGCACCCCATGCGAACTCCGTCCAGGCTTAACAATGATGAAGTGCAGGCCGGCTACAGAGGCCATGTTAGGCCCATGGACCAAGAGTTCCTTAAGTCCTGGTTGCAGAACATTGTGAGATCCTTCATCGAGGTCCTGGTGTGGAGATGCATTGTACAGCCTTTGTTCCTGGAAGCTGCCAGTTTGTGATGCACGTTTGTGTCGTAGTTGAGAATGACATTGACGAGTGGCTTGCGATGCGAGCTCCTGCTTCGAACATGCATTGTACACCACTGGTTCTGAAGAAGTTGTGAGACTTGCAATGCAGAGTCCTGCAGGCGCGGTCCGTGCAGGTAAGCACAGTGGGGTGGGGCGCGGGTGGCGGCAGTGGAAGTCGACATATGATGGGTTAGTAAATATAAATTAAATAAATAAAACCACTCACCTTGTGCTCACCGCATCGCTGACTCTGCGATGTGGCAAACACAAGGTATATGGCTGTATTTATTTATTTTATGTTTACTAACCCGTCGTATGTTGCATTCCACCCCCCCACTCCCGCCCCACCGCACTTACCTGCACGGAGCGCACCTGGAATCCTGCATCATTGTTGATGATGCTGTCAACGAGGAGCTTGCAATGATAAGGCCTATGTTGAAGCTGCATCACACAATGGTGGTTCCAAGACAAAATCCTGTGTCGGGATGTGTCATGCAGAGGTTCCGATGCTGAGTTCTGTGAGGCGATGCATCACGTTGTGGCTGCAATGCAGAGTTTTGGGAGTCATTGCGTCACACTGCGTTGGTTCTGCTGGATCACAGTTGGGCTGTAGAGTACGTTCAGGTCCACTTCCAGGGTCCAGGACTTGGGTGGCATCATTTGGGAGGGCAGGACTCACATCTGCCAGAGTCCAGGTTCTGGGTTCAAGGTTGTTGGAGCCTGTTCTGTCTCTGAGGCTCTGATCAGGAGGCCAGCCACTAGCCCTTGGTCTCTCTCTAGTGGTCATGGGTTCAAGATGCAGGTCCAGTCCTCCTCACTCAGGCAGGAGGAGAGCAGTGCAGGTCATCAGGGCAGCAGAGTGGCAGTCCTTCCTGCAGGAAAGCAGCACAACAGTCCTTCTTCTGAGTCTTCCACAGGTCCTGATGTGTACTGAAGAGTTGGGTCTGTTGGTCCATTATTTATACCTGGTGCCCACTTTGAAGTAGGAGAGGACTCTTCAGGCCAACACCCGAAGTATGAGGCACCCCCTTACTCCCTGCCCTGGCCCCAGCTTGTCTGTGGACACAAAAGACTCGTGATAAACCCTTTGTGAGTATGTTAAGGCAGAGCCTTTGTGATGTGCAAATGTGACAGCCCCTCCCCCTTGTTAAGTGAGAGTGTCCCACCCTGCCAACACCTTTGTCTCATTGTCTGAAATCAATACACAAAGGCCAACTGCCAGATACACCTAGCCATGCGACCCAGGAATAGGCTGCAGGCACCAAAGGTTAGGAAAAGAAATGCCAACTTTCTAAAACTGGCATTTTCACAATTGCAACTTAAAATCTGACTGTACCAATAAAGAGGGCTTTAAATTACAATTATTTAGACAACAATCTCAACATGTCTACCTGCTCCCAATTGAAAGTTACCACATATTAAATGTAATAAGGGAACCCAATGTTAACTTATTGGAGAGGTAGGCCTTGCAGTAGTGAAAAATGAGTTTAAGAGCTTTTCACTACCAGGACATGTAAAACGTATACGTATATGCCCAACCTTTTATGTACACTGCACCCTACCCTTTGAACTGCTCAGGGCCTACAGGGCCTAGCCTAGGAGTGACCTGCATATATTAAAATTGAAGTTTTGGGACTGTCAAAAGGTTTATTTTGCCAGGTACAAATGGCAGTTTTAAACTGCATATATTGGCTGCAATGGCAGGCCTGAGATGTTTTGCAGGGCCACTGAAGTAGGTAGCACAATCAGTGCTGCAGACCCACTGGTAACATTTAATATACATGCCCTAGTTGCATGAGGTACCACTTTACTAGGGACTTACAAGTAAATCAAATGTGCCAGTTGGGTATAAGCCAATTCTACCATGTTTAGGAGAGAGAGCACAAGCATTTTAGCACTGCTTATCATTGGAAAAGTGCACAGAGAAGAAACATGTTAATAATTAAACCAACAGTTGTTCTTCATTGTGTTGCATTTCTATTTATGGTTGTACATAGTGCCAGGCAGTTGGGATTTATTGTGACTAATTATTACTGATGATCAAAGATGCCAGACAGGGAGTTTATGTTAGGAGTGCTGGGCAAGATAACCTGGGTGGAGATTGTTGAAATGTAAAAGTTATGCATTCATTTTGCTAGTGTATTGCTCTATGTAAAGTTAGCATTTGTGGCACCATTTTAAGTTGAGCCGCCATTTTGAGCCATGATCGAAACTAATTTCTGTCTCACTCGTATGTCTGCCCCAGCGAAAGCAGCTGCTATATTATTTTTTCCCTTTCCTTGTATTTCTCCAAGGTTGAGCTCTGCTGTGCTAATGAATAGACTGTTTTTGTCATTGCATACGTTTCTCACTAGATAGGCCTGCTCCCACCCTTAGAGCGGCAGGGTGCAGGCAGAGTAACCTTGACGCCGAGATAACATATACCCGGTCCTGGGACTGCAACTCATCCTTCTGTATCTCCATTGTTCACCAGCTACCAACTGGAAATTTCCGGTCTGGGCGTGTCTTTTGTGGTTCTGAAAATGTACATTACATGTTACCCTGTTGGTAGAAGTCATTCCCTCTGCAGCAATCTAAGGAGGCTGGTCAGACCGGACTCCACTCGAGTGTACTTTCAAATAATACCTTTGGTTTGTATTCTTTACTGTCTGACCAACTCTTCATTTGTGAGGAAGGCTGAGAGGTGGTCGCGAGTGACCCGGGTGGCCCTAATTGGGTCACTTCTTTCATTTGGCACCCGAACAGGGATCCATCAGGGTGACCCATCCTTGCCTGCGGACGGGTGAGGAGGTCGGGCCACGTCGGGTCAGATGGGCGGACAGGGGATCCCTGCACGAGAGAGTCTTGTACTCGCAGCTGCCCATCTGTCTGACAGGGCGGTGCCTCGTCCAGTGATCATCCCGACTGGGGTCCTGAATTGCGTGGTCCAAAGAGTCGGCAGTGGAGAATAAAGTCATTTGACCTGTTTGCACCAGGTGAGTTTGCTTTGGTTCTTTGTGGATATGGGCTATTTTGATTTGTATTTGACACAGTCTAAGGACGGTCTTTGGACAAGCGCTAGAATTTGCTTGAGTTCTTTATGAACATGGTAACATTTTTGATTTGTACTTGATGAGGTCTGAGGACTGACTTTGAAAAAGATATTTGCAAATATCTGCTCGGCATAAATAGTGAACTTGTTTTCATTTGAAAGATGCCGTGCTTTAGTAAGGTGTTTTGTTTGGGCTGTCGTTGTTCTGCTGATGCTCGATTGGAAGAAAGTCAGCCAGCACCTCTGGAAGGCACTTCAAATTTTGAAATGTACGTAAAACATGGCCTTGGCCCTATTGTGTTTAGTACGTTATGGCACAAATATACGAGGGACAATGCCGAGTTGCAGTGGCCGTTGACGGGCACTTTTGATGAACAGAAAATTAATTTTCTACAGGAGAAATTGTTTGCGAAAAGGAGTAGGCAGTCGATGTTTGATTCCCTCAGAACATGGCAAAAGGAGGCTAAACAGAGACGAATGAAAGCAGAGAAAGAGTCCCGGAAGGGGAGAATGCAGACATTGACTCATGATAGAGAGAAAATAGAAAAAGGAATAGAGTGTGCTGATAGGAGATTTCTATTACAATGTGAAAAGTCTTATGTTGCTCGAGAAGAAAATGATACATTTGTGGAGGAATTGGTAGATACTCAACCTCCACCTCCATACGCCCCGCAGAAAATATACCCTGCCATGCCACAGACTCAGTCATCCATTCCTTCTGTCTCTGCTGTTTCTGTTTCTTCTGCTATTGATCAAGCTGTTTCGGCCTCAGCACCTCCTGCCTTTTCTTTGACTTCGCCGTCTGCGGCTCCGATAACTGCTAGTCTCCCTACTACGCCTATTGTTTCGACATCTCTTTCACCAGCTCTCACACCTACGATGCAGCCGGCAGCTGCTTTGGTGCCTGTTACTTCTGTTGCTACTCCTCCCCTGTTCCTCCATCCCCCGACATTACTGAGCAGCAGAACGCCTGTACGTGGACTTGGGGACGGAGACTGGGCGACTGCTAGATAGCGATTGGGGTGGATATTGATACGATCTGATGTGGGAGATGAAGAGAAAAAGGTGGTAGCCAATCAGGCCGCCCAGTAGGCTCGTAACCCCATTTACAATGTGGAGGATGTGTGGAGTGTGATGAAAGATTATGAGCCATTTGTGCAGCAGCATGCCCTTAAGCACATGTCGGCTACTTTGATTGGACTGTGGGAACAGTGTTTTAATGATGTCGCACCCCAAATTATTTATGATATTATGGATCATGTATATGCTGCTGGTATGGCACCTGGTGAGGTTTTTAATAACGTCACAACGCTGGTCGCTTATCGAAGTAGACTGCTTGACAAGAACCCGAAGACAGTATCCCAGTTTCCGATGAGGGAAGTTCACCCCATATATCAACCTGAACTACCGGAGCTACGGGATCAGCAGAATACTGTTATTAGACAGAGAGTAGAAGCCTGTTTCCAAGAACAATGGGTCTACACTCAGTGGAAAAGGAGTGAGGTTTTGTCCTTTAAGACTCAGTTACCTGACCCTAGGAAAAATCCTACTGCATATTATAAGGAATTGACTGAGGCTGCTTCTTCGATGGTAATGACTCTTGCGGATATTGCGATGTTCTTTGGTTTATTGGTGCCTGTTGATATTTGGAGGCAGGTGCACACACAGGATCACGTTGTGGAATTGGGTGGTACCTGGGATCAGATTAAAACATGGGACCAGGAGAGGAAGCCTGGGGAGAAGCCTAAGGCCGAGATACTAGCTTTGTCTGGTTGAATCATTACGTACATGCACTCTCTTATTCCACCGAGAAGGGTAGATTGGGACAAGTTAACGGCTTATCGTCAGAAGAAAGATGAGTGTGTGTTACATCAAGCCTGCCCTGTGTTTCCGCGTGCTTGCATGCACGTGCGTGTTTATTCTATGTTGTTCTTTGAATACCTTGTCTCATGGCACGATCTAGATGTTCTACTATAGAGCATCAGATTGGGCCGTTGAGCCAAGGTAAGCAAGGTAGGCAGTTGCTTGGAGCCTCCCGGTGCGAGAAGACATGTAGCCGGTGGTGCTTCCTTTTACTTTGAATAAATCTCCATTTTCCACATTCTTCGCATCAGTCTCTACTTGACAATTTGGCGACGAGTTTGACGAACTACAGGAAGCACCATCTACGGAATTTTTTTCCCCATGTTTAGAGGATTTTTTTTTTTCACAAAGTTTACTTTTCTTGCTTCAAATCTCGGAATTTTGCTGCACAGCCGTTTTTTTTTTTTCTTTTCAGTGGTTTTGGATTTGCCATCATTAATTATTCAAGAGCGGATTCAGGTTTTCAACCTTGGTATCGGACATTTGTTCTGGAGTTGCTTCTCATTGCTCTGACGGTTACAGAAGACTTCCCTGAGTGAAGATTTCTTTTCGTTAACTTTAACAACATCTTGAGAGTCTTTCTTTCCTAGAGCACATCATACAGAAGCAACATGTTGTTTGTTACCATTTAAAAGGCTTTGGCGTTCCACTTACCGGCGTTTCTCCTGGCATTCCGATTGCCGATTCCTAAGTGCCATTCTTCAAGTGGAATTTCTTCTCCGGAACAGTATCTGATGTCTATGACGTTACCACGTTTGGTAACCAACGTTTTACAGGTCATCGCGCACAAGCTAATTCACGCTGCGCATGTGCAAGCTCAAGTCTCCATGGCAACGTCTTAACGAGACAGGATTCACCGTTGTTTTTTTATTACCTGCTATTTACGTTTGAGTTTCTTCGTACTTCGTTCTGCTTCACCTCATCGAAGAAGATTTTTCTTCTCATCTTCGCATCCATTCAAGTCACAGGAAAAAATTACTCTGGTTGATTTACGGATCTTAACTTGCTTTATTTCCTACACAGGGTGAAGTATGGATTTAACCCTTATACTTTCATACAATATATATATATATTTTTTTTTGCTTCATTGTATTCAATATGTGTGCTCAAGGTTATACGTTATCTCAACCACAATGTTTCTGGTCGGCGGGCAGTACACCTTGTATGCCTTGGGTTGAATGGAAAGCATATTTTTTAAATTACACTGAAACATTAGATACTAATGGCAAAATGAAGGCTGCTGAGAAAAGAGGCATTTTTTACACTCTTTGGGACCGGAAGGTCTCAAAGCGTTTAATCAATTGCCTTGAACAGAAGGTGAAGGTGATAGAAATATTTTTGAAAAAGCAATTTCAGATTTTGATCGCTATTGTTCCCCCAAAGTGTGCATAGGTATTTCGAGATATACATTTTTTCAAAGAAAACAACTTACTGATGAACCTGTTGACAATTATGTCTCTGCTCTTAAAACTTTATCTCTTGATTGTAAGTTTGGTACGTTACAAGAAGAATTGATTAGAGACCAGGTAGTTATGCATGTCAATAATTTCACCATTCAGGAGAGATTATGGGTCAATGGTGACGCCGATCTTGAAAGCATTTTAGCCATTGTGAGGAAGTCAGAAATGTCGTGCAGAAGTGCCAAACAGGTCAAGGGTAATTATATTAATTGCAATAAGGAAACTGTTGCAAAAATTAATACTAAACATTCAAGCAAAAAGGAAGATCTCAAAAAGAAAAAACAAATTTACACTTCGAAAAGTTATATTGATGATAACAAAGAGAATTGGAGATGTTTTAGATGCAATAGTAAGTCACATTTAGCCAATTATAAACTCTGCCCTGCAATTAAACAAAAATGTTCAAATTGTGGTGTCATTGGACATTTTGCTACAGCTTGCAGAAGGAACAGAAGTAACAAAGTTAAATGTATTGATCATTGTGAGGATAGTGAGGAAGAAGAAGACAACAATGGTTCTAGCAGTAATTCTTTTGTGCTTAATATCAAAGATTCTGACCTCACCATTCTCAACATTGATAATACATTTTGTTTAAAAAAAACCTGTATGTGATATGACTATCGGAGGTGTGAAGATTCATATGTACGCTGATTCAGGTTCTCCATATTCCATTCTTAATGAGTCCGTGTGGAAATCTCAATTTGCAGGAAGGTTAGGTGATAATCTAGAAAAGACTGATATCAATCCTGAAGGTTATTCTGGCGAGAGAATTGAGATTCTTGGTTTCAGAACTCTTATTTTCAGATTCAAAAATCGCCAATGCACTGCCAAATTATATGTTTCTAAAAAAGGTCCATCAGTGCTTAGTTGGTTTGAACAAGGTAAACTTGACATTATTCTAAACCCTAATAGTTCTGATCCCGTAATGGTTATTGACGAACAAAATGGCATTAGCAGCATAATGTTAAAAAAAACTCCAAGTGTGTTTAAAACAGAAATAGGCAAATTAGTAAATTTCAAACATGAAATACGCTTAAAGGATGGCGCATGTCCCAAGATTCACAAGGCACGCAACATTCCCTTAGCAGTACGTGAAGAAGTTAAAAAAGAACTTGAATCACTTGTTAAAGAAGGCATTATTGAAAGGATTGAATCCTCTGAATGGGTTTCTCCCATAGTGGTAGCCAGACGTGCCAACGGCAAGATTAGACTATGCATTGACCTGCGCCATCTTAACAACAATATAGTTATAGATCAATTTCCTTTACCTCGTATCTCTGAAATGTTGGCAACTGTTGGTGGCTCAAAATTTTTCTCCACTGTAGACCTATCTGAGGCTTACCATCAAATAGAGTTACATGAAAAGAGCAAAGATTTTACTGCATTTATCACCCCTTTGGGTGTTTTAGGTACAATAGAATGCCTTTTGGATTAGCGTCCACAGCAGCCATTTTTCAGCGTGTCATGCAGGACATTTTAAACAATTGCAAAAATGCTGTCTGTTTCCAAGATGACATATTAGTTTTTGGGAGTGATGAACAAGAACACATTTCAGCGCTAGAAAATGTTCTTTGTGCCCTAAGTAACCATGGTTTGACTATCAAGCATTCAAAGTGCAAATTTGGAATGCATTCCGTAACTTACCTGGGTCATGAATTGTGTGAAGAAGGTATAAAACCTAAATCTGACTTAGTTGAGGCTATTCAGGCTGCACCTCATCCCAAGTCCAAAGATGATATTAGATCCTTTTTAGGATTAACTGAATTTTACTCAAAGTACATTTCTAATTTCTCCTGTCGCACATTTAACATTAGACAATTGGTAAAGAATAAAAAGAGATTTGTGTGGTCAAGTGATTGTGAAGTTGAATTTCTAGATGTAAAGAAAGCTATTTGTGCAGCCACTGCTCTTTCTTGTTTTGACCTTTCTCTTATGTGCATCATCACCACTGATGCAAGTTCTAAGGGTTTAGGAGCCGTACTAGCGCAGAAATCTGAATCTGGGAAAGAATGCATCGTTGCGCATGCCTGCAGAGCACTTACGCCAGCAGAAGAAAAATATTCCACCATAGAGAGGGAAACTTTAGCATGCGTTTGGGCTCTGGAACACTTTAGAGCTTTTGTCTGGGGTAAAGAGTGTTTAATTAGAAGTGATCACAAGCCTTTAGTACGTTTACTTACCACTGAAGGAATGTTAAAAGCTTCTGCACGTATTGCGCGCATGTCTATGCGCCTACAAGATTTTATTTACACCATTGTTTATGTCCCTGGTAAAGAAAATGTCACTGCTGATTTTCTGTCCAGAATGCCTTTATCTATCAAAGAAGATCTTTACAATGAATGGGATGATTTTCAAATTGCATTAGTACATGATGAGGGCTCTATGCCTATTGAGCAAGCTGTATGATGCAAGGAATTTGATAATGATGATCTTTTAAAAAAGTAGAAAGCTACATTTTATATGGATGGCTCAACAAAAAGAATATTGATTCAGAGCTCAGAAGTTTCTGGGAAATTAGGAATGAACTATCGTGCGTAGATAATGTACTCAAAAGAGGGGACCGTGCTGTTCCTCCTAGCAAATTAAGACGTTCTATAGTTTTGCATGGCCATGAGGGTCATAGTGGTATAGTAAGAACGAAACAAACTGTGAAAAATGGTTTTTGGTGGCCAGGTATGGACATGTTTATTGAACGTATTGTGAGAAATTGTGTCACCTGTGCCAATTCAGATAAGTCACTTGTTACCCTCAAACCTAACATGGGAGACCATATAATTCCTGACAATCCATGGAACACTATTGCTATGGACATTATGGGGCCTGTAGGTTCTAACTCTAAATTCATTCTGGCAGCCATAGATGTTTTCTCAAGATGGCCAGTAATCAAAATTGTTGAAAAAATTGATACTGATTCTGTTTTAACCTTTTTAGACGAAACGTTCACTGAAGAAGGTTTACCTGTGCGCCTTATCACCGATAATGGTGTCCAGTTTTTATCCAACAAAGCCAAAGAATATTTCAAGGGAGTTGGTGTAATTCATTGTACTACTTCCTTGTATAACCCCAGTGGTAATGGCGTTATTGAAAGATTCAATAGTGTTCTCAAGGGTGCCATACAATCTGCTGGGGTAGACAATGATAAATGGGAGTTACAAATTTTCAAAACTGTATGGATGTACAGAACTACCATGAATGTTATGACTGGTTGTTCTCCTTTTGAAATCATGAGAGGTAGACTTCCTAGGACCAAGTGCAATCCTTCATGGTTATCTCCTCCCACTTCATCTAACTTAGATTTAAAAGCTGTTAAAGAGAAAATTGCTCAGACTCATGCCATCAATAAGGAGTATTTTGATAATAAAAAGGGTTCTAAACAGGACCCCATTGTCAAGGTTGGGATGCTTGTTAAAGTTAAAAAACTCTGGAAAATTAAAAAAGGTGAGAGTCAATTTATGGGTCCTTTTGAGATTAAAGAAGTCCTAAAAAACTCTGTGAGATTATCCGACAACAAAGTTTGGAGTTTGAGTAGAATTGCTATTCTCAAAGCTGACAAAGATGTGTATAAAGGAACTAATGATTGCACAAATGACAAACTTAATACCCCTGAATCTAATTGTTTTGATACTTTTGATGATGAAATTGTAGTTGAAAGTCATGCTTCTGTTCCAAGTGTTAGCAACATCCCAGACAATATCGTTAGTAATGAGGATTTTGGTAAACGCTCAAGGAAATACCAATTTGGATGTCTGACTTTGTTTCGTTCATCAGAAATCAATTTGTAAAATAATTTAATGTGTTTTTTTTCTGTTCATTAAAGGGGGAAGGTGTGTTACATCAAGCCTGCCCTGTGCTTCCGCGTGCTTGCATGCACGTGCGTGTTTATTCTATGTTGTTCTTTGAATACCTTGTCTCATGGCACGATCTAGATGTTCTACTATAGAGCATCAGATTGGGCCGTTGAGCCAAGGTAAGCAAGGTAGGCAGTTGCTTGGAGCCTCCCGGTGCGAGAAGACATGTAGCCGGTGGTGCTTCCTTTTACTTTGAAAAAATCTCCATTTGCCAGATTCTTCGCATCAGTCTCTACTTGACAGTGTGTGTCTTATTTCTTCACTCGGTTTGAAGGGGTGTTTTGGGATTTTAGCGGACAGGATTTGTCGGTGGAAGGAGGTGTCCGATTGTTCGTCAATAGATTTGTTACGAACTTGCTTCCTGAAATTGCGACTAGGTTTTACAGGCCTCGGAGAGCACTTGGACTACTTCCTCCCCTTCAGTATTATTGAGTATGGCGCACTATTATGAGCACAGGGAGAATGAGGAGAAGGAGAAGGTAGAGAAAAAGCATAAGGAATTGAAGACAAAGACAAAGGTGTTGTTGCAGCAGGTTTCTAGGGGGAATGGACCGGCAGCTTCCGCATACCAGCCGGAATGCTATGCCTGTAGGGCTGAATCAGTGTGCGTATTGTAAAGAGGAGGGACATTGGCGTAGTGAGTGTCCGGTGCTGTTGCAGAAAGTCACGGCTACTAGAGGACGGGGTTCTTGTGAACGGGGACGTGGAGCTGGTGGACAGGACAGAGCTCAGCATGGTGTAGCCTCAAAGGATCATCCCAACAGTAATTACTTCGATGACAATAGAGGCGGACAGTATTATCATGATGACTATGATGTGGACGAGTTGACGGGACTGTCTCACAGCTAGGACAGCCAGGGACAGAGTGAGGGACAAGTTCAGATACCTGTAGATCAGTGTGGTCCTTATGTTACTGTAGATTTGCATGGCTCAGCTAAGGAATTTTTGGTGGATACAGGTGCAATGAATAGCTCTATTTCTCGTTCACTGGTCCCCAGGGCAGCTCTGTCTGGCCGCAATAATGTTTCGGTAGGATTTTCTGGTGTACCGGTTGTGAGCCCCATTTCCAAACCTCTTACACTGACTATAGGTCCTTTTACTGTGGATTCGCCATTTTTGTTGACATCTAATTGTGGAGAAAATGTAATGGGCTTGGATTTATTAAAGAAATTGCATGCTACCCCGGAAGGTGTTTACATGATGATTGGCCCGAATGTAGTCAGCGCTAAGCAGTGTCTATCGAAAGATGCGCCCCTCCCTGCTGAATTTAAGGATGTGCCGCCCACATTGTGGGCAACGGGTGACACGGACGTAGGACTATTACAGATATCCCCAGTTTCTATTAAAGTTAAAGACAATGCCATTTTGCCCCATATTCCTCAGTACAAAAGACCACAGGCAGGGGAACGAGCCTTGTTGCAAATTATACAAGACTTGATTCAGTCAGGAGTTGTTGAAGAGACAAATGCAAATGTGTGCAATAGCCCTATTCTTCCCATTCTTAAGAGGGCACCTTCGGGCTCCTCTGATGATCATCCTGACGTTTATCGTTTTGTGATTGACTTGCGCGAAATTAATAAAATAGTGGTTTCTCAGTTCCCGGTGGTCCCTGACATTACTGCTCTTCTAACGATGATTCCTTCCTCTACTAAATTCTTTTCTGTCATTGATCCGAAAAATGCATTCTTCAGTATCCCGATCGATCCAGACAGCAGGTACTTGTTTGGTTTTACACTAGCTGGCAGAAGCTTTAGATTCTGTCGTGCTCCTCAGGGCTATACTGAGAGCCCTAGCATATATAGTCAAGCCTTAAAAGCCCAATTGGACTCCCTCACGCTTCCCTCAGGTAACGTATTGCTTCAATATGTAGATGACCTTCTCATCACTTCTGACACTGAAAAGGGTTGAAAACACAGTACGGTTAAATTGTTGCTGCATTTGGCAAACCACGGACATAGAGTGTCCCTTTCCAAATTTCAATATTGTCGACAGGAGGTCACCTATGTAGGTCACCTACTGTCGAAGGAGGGTAGGAGATTGACTCCTGAGCGCATCAGTACCATAGCTAAAATGCCTATCCCTCAAACTCAAAAGGATGTGCGTGCTTTTATTGGCATTATCTCCTATTGTCACCACTGGATTTCTAACTATTCGTTACTAACAAACCCTTTGCTAGCATTAACCACTAAAGATGTGCATGAACCCTTGCCTTGGACGCCTGAATGCCAGCAGTCTTTTGAGCAATTAAAATTTGCATTTTGCTCTGCGCCTGTGCTTGGTAAGCCTGACTATGCGAAGCCGTTCGTGCTGTACATACACGAGGCAGCTGGTTGTGCACTTTCTGTTTTAACACAGGCCTTTGGAGGTAAGCAACGACTGTGTGCTTATTTTTCTGCGCTTCTTGACCCTGTCTAAGAGCGGTCGCAGTTGTGGCCGTCTCAATATGACAATCAGCTGGGCTCATACTTGATACTGACCACACACTCATGGTGCCCCATGCTGTGGATAGCCTTTTGAATAAAACAAAGACGCAGCACCTCACCAGTGTACGTCTGACCGGTTATGAGCCAACTCTCTTTGCCCCGCATGTCACAATCAAAATATGTGCCACTCTGAACCCAGCCACGTTGCTACCCCTCCCATCTGAAAGTGAGGAAATTGACATACATGATTGTATCTTCCGGACAGAGGAAGAGACGAAAGGACGGGTAGACCTGACTGACCCTCAAGGGGAACTATATGTCGATGGCTCTTGTTTCAAGTTACCAGATGGCACTACAACATCTGCTTATGCAATCACAACACTGCGCACAATAGTTGAGATGTCACGAGTTCCCTATCAGTCGGCTCAAGCTGCAGAGTTCGTTGCCCTTATTCGAGCCTATGATTTGAGTGAGGGACTGGCTGTCAATATCTATGCTGACAGTCAGTATGCCTTCGGAGTCGCCCATAATTTTGGACGGCTCTGGGCAGAGAGAGGGTTTCTCACTTCCCATGGGATGAAGATCCAGCACGGCCCCCTTACACATAGGCTCTTGTCAGCTTTGACACTTCCCAAGAAATTTAGCGATAGTGAAGTGCAGCGCACACAAGAAAATTACTGATAATGTAGGTAAGGGGAATGCCTTTGCAGACCAGACAGCTAAGGAGACAGCCCGAACAAAGATGAAAAGGATGTTTGTAGCAGGTCCCGCTAGGTGGGTGCCCGAGGTCACCATGTTTGAGGATATGCTGGAAAATGTCAAGGAGATACAAAGTGAGGCAACTATTGAAGAATTAGCGATATGGCAGGAAAGCACAGCACGTTTAGATGAGGATGGGTGTTGGACCGATAAGTCAGGGAAACAGAGATGGATGCTACCAGATGCATATGTCCTTCCTGTAGTCACCATGGCACACTGGCCAGCTCATATCAGTGCTAAAGGTATTTCTAAGTTGTTAGACCCTGTGTGGCAAAATGATAACATCCCGAAGACAGCCGCTCATTTGGTTAAATATTGTATGGTGTGTATGATGCACAATCCAGGAAAAGGTATACCTACACCACCTGGTAATTTTGCACCTCCCACTTTCCCTTTTGAGGTCCTTCAGATTGATTTTATAGAAATGGACCGAGTCAATAATTTGAAATATGTGTTGGTGGTTGTTTGTGCATTCAGTAAATGGGTTGAGGCTTACCCCACCAAAGAAAATACAGCCATAGCGACTGCAAAAGTACTCCTGAAGGAGTTCTTTCCTCGCTTCGGCTTGCCCCGTTTGATGTGGAGTGATAACGGAAGTCACTTCAACATAAAATGTATCCAGTTAGTTTGTGAGGGACTACATATCAGACAATAATTTCATGCTACGAATCACCCCCAGTCTGCAGGTTTGGTTCAGAAGTACAATGGTACTCTCAAACTGAAATTAGCAAAGATTCAGGAGAGCACAGAGTTGCAGTGGCCAGATGCTTTACCATTAGCCCTTTTGTCCACAAGAACAACAGCCCATTCTAGAACAGGACTGTCACCCTACGAGGTCATGTTTGGGCGCCCAGCAAATTTTTGTGGAACCCGCGACCTCGTCGTTTGTCAGCAATTGAATATCCTCTATTGGTGGACTATTTGTATGAGTTAACTAAAAGTCTGCGTTCTATTCACCAACAGATTCAGGAGTCACTTCCACCAGTTCCCGAGGGGCCAAGCCATGACATTCGGCCTGGCGATTATGTGTTAGTCCGCAATTTCCAGAGAAAGAAGAGTCTGGAGCCATGGTGGAAGGGGCCAATCCAGGCGCTCCTTGCAACACACACTGCCATCAAAGTCATTGGACGAAAGAACTGGATTCATTGTCAGCATTGCCGCAGAGTGCCTCTTCCCTTGCTCTACGACCAGTGGGTCAGCGAGGGAATAGGGGACTCGGAGTGGGAACAAGTCCTGCGTTTCGTCCCCTTTTCGGATGCCAGGCTTACATGGTCCCAAACAGAGGCTGAGAACGACGAGGTGCTAAATGCAGCTGTGCCCCCGGAGATTAAGGCAGTTCAAGAGCCCCTTTCCACTGGCCCCTCTGTGTCTGAACCCCTTTTTCCTGACCCCTCTGTGCCTGGAGTAGCTAGGTACAATTTGCACCCCCGATGGAGGAACAGTGCACCAAAGGAGAAGTCAGATTAGTAGGGACGGACTGCGCAAGTCAGGGTGTACCTTGTCTATGGTACCAACGGTAGATTAGGGAGAGGCGAAATTGTGCATTGTTCGGGCATTGGACAGGAAAGATTGAATGTGCTTCCCTGGAGGGGGGTACGGTATCCTGGACGACTTGGGATTTTCTTCAAGAGCTAGGATCGAACAGCTCCACCGCCGGTGCTCAACAGCACCAACGTTGATGAACAATAGGAGTCTACCAGTGAGGCTCTAACGGACACTGGAAACTCTTGCCTTTGCCTTTAGTCTTATTGCATTCCTTTTTTCCCTCTGGTTCCACTATGTATCCATTTGGTCGGCCCATTACTGAGAAAGAACAGCCATTTGCACCTCCGCGCCCAGAGCGGGATTGGTCCAAAAAAAGTAAAATAGTATTTGCATCGATAATTGCAATTGCATTGATATTTGTGTTGGGGATATCTTGGTTTTTGGAGGAAAAGTATCCTGCACGTTCTTTGATTGGGACAACACCCGTCCCCCCTGAACACATGTTTGTTACTTTGGCCCCTCACAAAGGAGAACATCGAAAAACCTATGCAGACAATGTATTTTTACAAATGTTGCATCAGGCCCATGATACATCCAATGCTACTAATTGCTGGATCTGTGGATTGCTCCCCTCAGTTACACATAAGAGTGATATTTTATTATCAATGCCATTATCCTATCTCGGAAATTGCTAGGGGTGGTTTGAACTGTTTACTATGGTGCATTATCACTTTCAATTCTCTGCTATAAATATGACATCTGCTGACTCTCGCACTGTGACAGAATATATACGTTTCCATCAAGGGTTTACTCCTGCGGGGTTGAGAGAACAAGGGACCCCTGGTACATTGTCTCCAACCGCTTGCATGAATGTATATGAGCAGGTAACGAATGCAACATGGCTTTGAAATGAAATGTTAGATTTCCAGGGGTTCAATGCTACTGAATATTTCTGATCTTTCCAAACACGCAATATTACAAAGGATAAAGCGATGCCAGTGCCAGTAGTCAACACAACAGCTGGTTTCTGTGTTCAGGGAATAGGGAAGGTGAAAGTGGGAGAGAGTAATTGCAATTACACATATACGTTGAGCACGATTAGTAGCCCGCCTTTGCTTCCACCATATAATGTCTATTTTGTTTGTGGATCCCAAGCTTATGTTTGGCTTCCTAGGGTGTGGTCAGGTATATGCTATCTCTCTTTCCTTCTTCCCCCGTGTATATAGCACCGTCCAATTACCATAAGGACCACTGATTGCAGCGTAGGAGTGCATACCTGCCCCAAATTAGAAGGGTTATTAATTCAGAAGATATCTATCATACAGATACCACTTTGCAACAGTTCACGGACGCCATGAAAGTTATCGTACCCTTTTTGGGCCCCATGTCCAACAGCCTTAATATTCGTCGACTCACAAGAGTTGTAGAAGGGATCATTAATATGACAGCAGGGATTCTGACGAATATCACAGCTGAGCTCCAGGCTACGAGGCTTGTTGCTTTACAAAGCTGATGGTGTTAGACATCATCCTTGCTGACCGGTGAGGGGCCTGTCGCGTCATAGGCAGTAGCTGTTGTGTATACATCCCAGACCGCGCCCCCAATGTATATGCCGCCATACAGAAGTTGGATAGGCTTTCATCCGACATACACCAAGAGAATGGTACCTGGACACTCTCTGGATGGTTCTGGGGTATATTCACGTCCTGGGGTTGGAAGATTCTTGCTTTCCTAGCGGTAGTCTCTGGTATTTTACTCACCTGTTGCCTCTGTATACAGTGTATCCTGGCTTGTTGCACGTATTGTATTACACTCCTTACCCCAAAGCAGAAGGCGCCCATCCATGGTACTAATGCTGTGATTATGACTCAGAAGGAGATAGATAGTTCTATGCAGATAGACAAGGGTATATTTGAAGACACATCTTCCCTTGATGCTGAATACATGGAGTGCTCTGAATTTTGAAGATTATGTGTTGTATACATGCTATGCTGCACTCTCTATTCTCTCAACTTCCAATGGTTAGCTCATGCTAAAAGGAGGGTCTGTTGAAATGTAAAAGTTATGCATTCATTTCGCTAGTGTATTGCTCTATGTAAAGTTAGCATTTGCGGCACCATTTTAAGTTGAGCCACCATTTTGAGCCATGATCGAAACTGATTTCTGTGTTACTCGTATGTCTGCCTCAGTGAAAGCAGCTGCTAGATTATTTTTTCCCTTTCCTTGTATTTATCCAAGGTTGAGCTTTGCTGTGCTAATGAATAGACTGTTTTTGTCATCGCATACCTTTCTCACTAGATAGGCCTGCTCCCACCCTGAGAGCAGCAGGGTGCAGGCAGAGTAACCTTGACGCCGAGATAACATGTACCCGGTCCTGGGACTGCAACTCATCCTTCTGTATCTCCATTGTTCACCAGCTACCAACTGGAAATTTCCAGTCTGGGCATGTCTTTCGTGGTTCTGAAAATGTACATTACATGTTACCCTGTTGGTAGAAGTCAGTCCCTCTGCAGCAATCTAAGGAGGCTGGTCAGACCGGACTCCACTCGAATGTACTTTCAATAAATACCTTTGGATTGTATTCTCTACTGTCTGACCGACTCGCGGTGGTCGCGAGTGACCCAGGTGGCCATAATCGAGTCACTTCCTTCAAGATACATTTTCAGTTCTCACATAATAAAGTTTGTGCCCAGTCCTAATGTGGACTAGGTAAAATATTTAGCTCATCTTAAATGAGAAAGTTACCTCACACATGTCCTGACCAGGATAGGAACACATAGACTGTGATCCTGAGCCATTATAAGAAGGAAAATAAAAGACATAACACATGGTCAAGAGAATGAGATGTCGAATAGACAACTGTAAAAAACCCTGGATGTCCATTTTGCCATCAGTTTCTGGAGTGGATCTGTTCATAAACACAAGGCCAGATCTTTGGACAAAATGTTTTACTTTGAGACTGTAAATGTATTATTTTCAGTCAAGGTTGGTAGGGAAGGAGTAAAATTTTTTTTTTCAGAAGATGGAGAACAAGAGGCATAAAACAGACAAGGAACTGTTAGTGTTGCATTGTTCTTGCATGCATTTAAATGAGGCCAGAAACTTCCTTACAGGTAGAACAGTTATGATAGATAAAGCACACCAGACTACCCTCTTCCATCATCCTGGCATCTGGTATGGATGCAGTTATTTTCCAGGAAGAAGTTTGCAAAGACATGTAGTGCCATTACCTATCTTTGAGCCAGCTTTCAGTGAGATCCAGTACATGTTGGCAGAGTTAGTGATGAGATCTTGGATTGTAGTGGTAGTTTGGTGAAAGTTTTACATTAAGTTTTGAGGTTGAAAAAGCCTATGATTATGTCTATTGTCTGCTGTTGAGGCTGTAGCTAGCAGCAAGATGTGGAGAGCTGATGAGTGCAACAGAGGAGTTCTGGTGCTCCACAAGAATTTGAGAGGACACCTGATAATGTCAGTAAATGTTCGGGTAGTTCTTGAAGGAGACATAATCTAGTAAATATTGCTTACTGTCAAATGGCCCTTACACAATGAAGTGGAATATTGTTTTGAGATTCACTTCTGGTAGGATGATTGGCTTACAGGGTAGAGGGTAGCATTATGTGTAAATTACTAGTGAATGGATTAGAGATGATGTGGATTGTACCCCTCCACTTACTGTGGCAGAAACACTGTTTAGGGTGCTGAATTTAAGAGTGGGGAATACGCGCCTTGCATGAGAAAATGAGAGAGGAATTTTGCAATCCCTAGACGAGATGGCTGGATCCTGAAGTTGTGGACCATGACAGAATATCAGTAGTGAAGAATTGCACATTTATATTTATATTATTATTTTCAGGCAGTTATAGAAATTGACGAATATGCTTCATGTTTGAGGAGGAGCATATTTGTTTCAAAAACATTCTTCCACATTTGTTTATGAATGGTGACTAATTCATTATGTGGTTGGCAGGACTGATTCTTGTAATTTGTGTGTCTGGGGTGGCGTTTCGGGAGTAGCTGAGGCTGTTATAAGTCGAGCATGGGGGTGTATGGAAACAGGTACTCTCAATGTACCAGCGCTAAAAAAGACAGCAAAAGATTGTTGACTATAGGAGGATGTATCCTTGTGGCTCATAATTTCGATCGGGTCTGTGCCTTTTCAATGACTTGAAACTTCAGATGCCAATTAAAAGCAGGCCCTTAGGACTGGGTTGTCTCTAAAGTTGCATAAGCCTGTCTGGTTTTAAGGAGGTATATAAGAAATTCACGTAATTTTCTTTCACATAATTTCACGTAATTTTCTTTCACATAATTATGCAATATATTAAGAAAATAACTTGCAATTAAGTGAAATTATGCATGTAAGTAAATACCTCTTTTTGCATGATCACCCCCTAAATTTTGGGCTGATGCTGCTGGTTTTTTGGCTTTGAGAGCACACTGAGGCCTACTAACCAGACCTCAGTGACAGTGTTCTACTCCGCTTACTAAATGTATGCTAAATTGGCTACCCTTAATTGGCAGAAGCTGACTTACTTTTAAGTCCCTGTTATATGGTACCAAGGGTACACAGATCATGTAATTTAGAGTGTTCATCCAGGGATGGAGCACTTATAGTGCCACCTTGAGTGTGACAACGTACAAAATAACTCCCAGCCTGCCAATGCAGCCTGGAAGAGCAGTTTTAAATTGCTAGTATTACTTTGCCATTAATCCAATGGCAAAACCCCCACTTCCTTTAACAATATATATCAGTCTCCCCTAAGGAAGGCCCATCGAGCCCTAAGTCAGGGAGCAGTATATTATTAAGTGGAACATGTACTGTGATTTGCCCCACAGTAAAATTTCCAAATTGTTGTTTTTACTGTGGAAAAGTTAATAGCTCATTGGGTAGTAAATGGGTTACCAGCTGACATCATAGTTCTACTAACTTCTGAATGGGACTACAAGGTATCAAATTAATCATGGCATTAAACCTGTTGATGCCCAAGTTAAATTTAATGTCACTTTTAATGAAAAGCAACTTTTAGAAAGTTGCCCCTCTGTTGCCCAGTTTATCCCATGGTCTTTCACAGATGCTGGAAATCAGACAGCCTTCTGCCCTCCTTTATAGTACTGTGAACGACTCCCAGGCTCAGGAATATTATGTCCTCCCACAGAGGGAGGTGAACCCTCCCCCTTGCAGGTAGAAACATGGGGCATTGGCCCAAAAAGGGGGATCAAAGGAGAAGCCACCATTGGTGGGCAAATGGCAATTACACTCAAGTAGGGTTGGGGAAACCTGTTAGACAAACCGTTTTTTGGCGTGGGCGCGTAGCCCTCAGGTAGCCACACCTCTAGGGTGGGCTACCAAGCTCCTCATGACAGAGGAAGGGTTCATACAGTTTGAGAGTGGGCAGAATAGTGCACTCTAGGATTGCTAGATGCCACACATAGCCGCAAGTCATCACACGGCAGAAGGAATGCTGTTAGTCCGGTAGCTAGTGACCGCATCAGCCCTCCAGGGCACTATCTGGAAAAAAATATAGCACCCTTGGCACTCCGAACCTCAGATCACATCTGGAGAGGAGACAGGACCAAAAAAAGACTGCCCTGCTGAGCCCTGGACCTGGCAAGAGAGGCTGCACCGAGAACTGCACCTTGCTGCTCCTTGGGCTAATGAAGAGAGGACTGTGCCTGTGATGGCTCGGTCTTGAAAAGGTCACTCCAGAGCCCCAGACCAATGTAGGGATTCCCAGGGTCTGTTGGCTGACCCCCTGTACCAGCACCAGGACCATAAAAGTTGGAGTGGCCTATTCTGGCTAAACAGTAGCCATCTTCAAGGAATTGCTGATGACCTCCGATGTGCAGCCAAGAAGACTTCCACCCCAGACTAAAAGGTAGTACCACTGTTTGCCGGACCCTGGAGAGTCGACAGAGTGTAGTTTGGTCACCCAAAACGGACACTAGCTCTCACCAAAACCAGTGGGCTCGCTAAGTCTGGATATTGGTACAGCCACTACTGGACTTCTTCAGGCTCAAAGAGGACTTCGAGGGACACCGAGCCCTGTGGCCAAAGTCACCCTATCTTACCTGTGGACCAAGCAATAACCACAAGGAGACCATCAATGACTGCACAGCATCCAGACCATCTTTCAGCACCCTCAAAATCCTGTATACTCAGCATCAGGACCACTCCATTAAAGTCTGTGGCAGTTTTGATGTAAAGTGTGGAACTGGAATTGAGACTGCTTTGGTGACCAGGTAACTATCCAAACATTCCTTAGTTGCCTCCTTGACCTTCTCCTTGTGAGAATTGGCTGCTCAGTCTGAACCGAAGTAGCCAAACACAACTTTTCCAAACTTTTCAAACATTTTCAAATTTTACACTTACCAATTCTTTTTTGTTCTTTGGACAAAACTTTTTTATATTTACATTGTCTTTAAAAATCTATAACTCCAGAATCTTCCAGTGGACTTTGCTCATCTAGGTGCCTAAACCTTCACAACAATATATCTATTTTTATAAACTGGTGTAGGATTTCTTTCATGTTGTTTGGTGTGATTTTCTTATTCTGTTGTTTGGTGCTTCTAAAAGCTTTACATTAGTTCCTTTGTTTAAGACTTGCTGCTCAATGCTACATCTACCCACTGTTAAGCAAGAGGTTTTACAAATGAGCCTGATTGGACCCAATATGGTTTTCGTGAGTGTATTCCACGGTGACGTCACACAACCACACCATATAAAACACCAGAAACCTCACGATGCATAATTCAGCGAAACAGAAATCCATCATATAACACTATACCACAAAATCCATCCTTGCGTCAGTTTTAGATGTGAGGATGCATTTCACAGGAAACAAAATAGTGCAAAAACACAAAAACCCAAGCAATAGCAACTAGCATTCTGGCTGCTTGAGTTGTTCCTGCATGTTCCCGATAAAATGTTGCCACCAATGGCACATAAGTACTTGGCGTAATGTCATCATTTCGGGAATTCCATGTTAGAAGAGTAACACAAAATTCTCAAAATTATGCAGATTATGACACCATAATTTGAATTTTATCTATGCCTAGTTTTAAAATGAATGCTCACTGGCTCTTGGACAGATGAATATGGGTTTCTGGAAGCACTAGTCTGCCTCATTCTTAAATACACACACCTCTTCATCGGAGTAGGAGTGCTTGTATCTAAATCCCAGATCTGCCTGGGTCTGTGATTGAGGCTTAAGGAATGTCCAACTAGTGTACATACATGTTTGGTAATGGGTCTTACATCAATAAGCCCAAGACCCAGGTTCATACTGCCCTCAGTCACTTGTAATTAAAAGTCTAGGCTGCTTTCTAAGTTTCCTTCTCAGGTCTCTCTATGTCCTGCAACTCCTTTACTTATAGAAATAGGTGTGCAGAGTTCTGGCATCAGGCTTTGTCTTTCATCCCTAACCAAATATTGTGTGCATTAAATCACCTGTGATGCTGCACACCATGGCTCCAGCTTGGTTCCCTCTGTTGTAATCTCTTATGGAGTTTTATTGTTCACAGAGATATTCTAGCACGTGCTGTTTGGAAACAAAGCAACTGTTACTCACAATATTAGTAGGTGCGGTGTTGTTGCTCTGAGTAGGTCAGATTCCTACGCCATATCCCAACCAGATTTTTTACCACCCGGGGTCTGCACCAGCAACTGCCCATCCTTAAAATTGGAGGGGCAGGCTGAGGAGATTTATGTTCAGGTAAGGCAGCTAGGTGCTATTCGTGCGCTAAATGCGCTGAGGAGGTTTATGTTTAGGTAAGGGAGCCAGGTGCTATAAATGTGCTAAGTGCCCTGGTGCCTGACTGCTTGAGCTGAACTTTGCCGGGCTGAAGATAGCACAGTTCTTGCTGGCGTTTCCTCTTCACCGTGCCAACGCACTTCAAGGACCTCCCCTTCATGATGAGGGGAAGCGTTAATGATAGCAAGTGCGTAGGGCCAAGTGTCTATCACTGACACCTTGTCACAGAGTGGGTTGGGATCAGTAACTCTCACTGATCCCATCCCAGTTTGTGATGAGGTAGGGACTGCTGCCTCCTCTCATTGGCTAACCTAAGGTCAGCCAATGAGAGGAGGCGGTAGTCCTAACCGTCCTGTAACCTCCAAGGCTTCACTCCAGAGACGCTGCACAAGGTAAGTATTATGATTTTATTAATGTTTGGTACATGTGTTTGTGTATGTATGAATTTATGTGTAAATGGGAATGTGTGGTGTAAATGGGTGTGTGTGTGTGTGCATCTGTGCCTGTGAATGCATGGGTGTAAAAGGTTGTAATTGTGTGCGCATGTGGCCCCGCCCCTCATATGCTGTGATTACCAGCTGCCATTGGTCCATAAAACATGGCATCTCCATAACTCTAGCACAATTCTAAAGCTATTTCAGTATTTGACTTCATAACCTTCATACCTTCATTCACAGAAATCTGCTAATGCTCTTTCAACTGTGCAATATCTGTCTCTCCAGATCCCTGACACTGCCTCTTCATTTTTGACAGATACATACCTAGCCTGCATGCCATTGGTAGAGCTTCACCTAACCCAACAGCTCTATGGATAACATGATTGGCGACCTTTACTGATGGCTTTACCACCCCACAGGCATTACTTGTGAACTGAAACAGATTGCTTGAAGACAGTTTCTTTCAATGCTGTATTGTTGTCAATGCATATTGAAATGCACTGCTTACAGAGACTGCCTAGAATTTGCTTTGTGGAAATCAAGTCAGTGGGAACAGATATCTTCATGTTATATGCCAGCTCTTATGAAGTCTGAACAGCAACAAAAACACAATTTATGCACTATGTCTTGTTTGCTCTCTAGACATGTAACCACTGGAATAACCGTGCAATGCATAGGACATCTACTTTGTTAGATTGCCTTTGAGCTGGAAACATGTTTCATAATGACTCTAAATTCTTATATCATGGTCTCAAATGTACTCAAAGACATGAGGTGCCTATGATTGATGAACTTGTTCTATAGTGAAAGGTTTTATTGCAATAACTGCAACTGATCCATTTCAAGGGCTGGACATAAAGGTTATTCCTCACCATTTTAAAGAAAATGCAGATCAGTATCCACACCCTCTATTCTGATCACCTGTAGATTCTCTCTAGAAAGTATTGTCAAAATTTCCAAAAGGAAAAAGCCACTAAGACACAAAATGTTTTGGGCACAAATTTATTTTAAAGTATTTTTTGAGTCATCTTGACCATACTGGATTAGCGAGTCGGAAGCAGGACTTTGCACATAAAGTTAATATCTGATGGAAGCAAAGGTGTGCTCAAGTACTACAAGCATAAACAAGGAGTTAACATGGAGGATGCTAGGAAAGCAGTAGTAGTAGTATTTTATTTGCCTCAGTCTGAGAATCATACAAAAAGAACAATAAATGGTTACATATTGTTAATAACATTGGGGATAAAACCACACAGTATTTAAAATAAGAAAAATGGAGGATGCTAGCAAAGCAGGAGAGCAAACCCTGTAATGAAGTTGTAGGACCAGTGGGAAAAGTAATGAGCCACAACAGTACACATGCATTTGTACCTTTGAAAAAGGATACATATTACCGAAAGTGAAGGCCATTAAAGAATCACAATATGTTGGGATGACTTCTTGATGCTACGGAGTCCGACTGCTATGATGGGCTGGACAACTTGCAAAGATTCATTGGACAAATAATGGGTGACTAAAACCAATCAGTATCGTACAAGTCTTACTGCAGTCGCCATCACACCCTATAAGCAATGTCCAACTTAATCGTATCGTAGGCCTTAGAGGGATGCCAAAGATGATGAGGTGTGGCTTAGCCTTTTGCGATAGCTGCCAAGGCTCTCTCAGTTTTGGTAGCCTCTTATTTGATTGTTATGATTCATAATTCTACTCCTAGCACTGGGATGGGAAGTTAGCTTTAACTCCATGGGGTGATCACCACTCTCCCCTCTTCATCCAGTGAGAAACAGGACAACTTACTTTGGCTAGGTCACTGTTCCTTGGGGCCAAGCCCTTTAGGCCATTGTTCTGCAGCCCCTGGCATTTCAACAATGTAGGTGCCAAGAGGCACACTGGCTGCAGTGCTGGTTCACTGTTGTCTCACTAGGAATAATTGTCACCAACATTCAGTGTGAATTTTCCCAGATCCCATCTGGCTCCTCCTCCTTCAAAGATAAGGGCTGCAGCAGAGCATTCTGTCTAGGGCACCCAACATCTTGAAAACTCAGCACAGTTTGGTTTTTTGTAGACCTATTACCATTTATTTTTGTTGCGAGCACTTGAATATTTACAGCTTTATGTTATTTTAGTTTGATGGGTCGATCACATGATCTTGAGAACTGTGTTCTACTACTGGGTTACACGGGTGAACCACATACAATCCTCTCATTCCTTCATTATCTTTGGATTGATGGATGGACTTGCAATTTGAAACCAACAACCCACCCTCTTTGAAATGGTGAGATGGAGCAAATGAATCTTCTGCAGACTTTACATTGAATCACTTGTATTTACAAAGGATATTTTATCGGCTGTGGAAGCAATACACAGGGTGCTTTTGCCAGAATTACACATGTTGGTCAAATGGGGAAGTCGGACTTGAATTAGATCTCATGGTACTCATGGTTCCAAAATCAAAACTTGAACTCTACATAACATCTATTATTTAAGGTATGTGGTACTAAAACAAGAAGGATGGGATGAATAGAGCTATTGCAACAGCAGTTAAGGGTGTGCACCCTGAATATCGACCCAAGAATGTTGTCTGATAGAACCAAGCATGCCTTTAGCACGCATGCCTTAACAACGTGGGCAATACAATGAACACGTCATTACCAAGCATTGATTTACTTACCTTAGGGAAGAGCTGCACTTTGAAATAGTATAATTTACTATTCCAACTCCAGTCTATGTATCAGTAGGGAAGGTGTTGGACTTAAAATCCAACACCAGTCCAACACCGTTCCCTAAAGCAAGTCATTATAACAACTTGCGTAATAAAGAAGCGCATGGTAACGTCGCAATCGCTGTAGTGCCCATGTTGTAAAGGCACTGCATGGTTCAGACTGTGTTGCAATTGATGTTTCCCACCCAAGAATATCGATGGGCCACTGTTTTGAGGACAAAATAGTTTTTAAAAATAGTGAATGATATGTAAGTCTAGATGTTCTATACCTAACTCCACCTATATATACCTACATTGCATATATATCTCCAAGGTCCATAGATTTGGTGTTAGGTATAGGACATCTATACTGCCCTACATGTAGTGACCTTTGAATATTTTGTCCCACGATATTCTGTCCTTAATATTCTTGTAACACGATATTTAGGGGTTGATATTATGTAGTACAATCCGGTTAACGCTCACTGAAGCTTTCACTTTTAACCCTTAAAAATCATATCTCAAAATACTCTCTAGAAGCCATGTTTAATTTGTGATGTTCATGCAATTTATTCTTTCAGGTTCCCTCAGCAATTTCATATTTAATTGCTGAAAGACCTAGGAAAGGCAACTAGGTCCCATCAAACCCCATCATGTGAGTAGGAAACAAGCGTGGGTGTCAAGACATGCTGAATGAGTTTGTGGTAAAATGACATCTGCACCAGTCCACCAATCTCATGCTTCCACCATCCCATTTATTAGTGGTGGAGGAACCACAGGGTTTTTGACAGTGGAGCCTCAGTTAAATCCACTGTTAGAAACCTTTTTTGCCTGATGGCCCTTCTGCCACAGGACCATTAGGTCACAGTGACAAATCACCCATTCTATTTAATGTGAGGTGGCCATCACTTGTTTTCCCTACCAGGAAATGCCATGCCAGACAAAAAACTCCAGAGTATGAAACTCTTGCACCGGCCTCTATGTACAGGGAGAAAGCACCTTTTTTGTTGCAACATTGTTTTTTTATTCTTCAAGACTGTATTCCCTCTTTAGGAGTTTGTTCCTAAAGAACGTAATACTTTGCCAAGTGGGTGCATCAAACATGGTATCCGCTCAGAAAAGGATTAGTGCTTTTAATGAAGCTGTTGAAGGAGTTGCTCCACTGAAGACCAAACATCCACACCCTGCAGATGGGATTGTCTAAATTTGGTGGACAGTAATCTGCTAGCAGAGCAGAGGCAATGGGCTTCACTGACCTGGTGAACAGGTGGACCTTCAGCTATGCTCTAAATATTGTCCTTTGTCTCCATGGCCCAGCAGCAAGATCAGGAGCATGCCTACTTCATGGATCTCCCACTGCCTTTGTGCAAACATGAAGGTGCAAGTGAAGGTAATCAAACAATGTGAACTGGCCCTGGTCTTGTTACTGAGAAAGCTCTCTTCTGGCTAAAGTAGAGATCTGCATTTGGTAGAACAAACCAAAAAAAAATCCCTACACCATCAAAACTATGGTCTTTTCATACTCGAAAAAAGACTAGAAACAAATGCATGTAAAAGCAGGACAACTTATAACCTTATTTGTGTTAATAGTTGTGGTTCCTCTTTGACATGATAATATTTGAGAATCAAAGAAATATTCATACCTTAATTCATCACATGCTCGATATTTATAGAAGGCAGAACCAGTGGCGCAATGCAAAATGATGCCCCCCCCCCCTGCAGAATGTGATGAGGGGCCCCTGAGTCTCCCATATCTCACAGATATTCATTGACCTCGGGCTGAATGGTCCCCTTGAAGTGTTGGGGGTCCCCTTGGAGGGTTGGGGGACCCCTGCACCACGGGGGCTGCAAGGACCAGAGTTACACCCCAGGAAGAACGTGCTCTACATACTAAGTTGTAAAAATAACAATGATGAAGCACTCAATTTTTAAATAGGCTTTAAACCACTCCACTCTCACCACCTCTGTGAGAAATACTGTCACAATTAAAAATTGTCCAATGAAACTTACCAAACATACCAAAGACAAAGTCAATATGTATACCTTTGCAGTGGGAAGGAAATGCGCTGTGACATCTTTTGTAGTAGGAGGTTTCTCTACATCGTACCAAGGTGTGGACGTCAAAGCATAATATTGTTGATTAGATCACTAAAATTTGTAAACAGCGACAAAAAGTCATGGGAATGTACTCACTCTTCATAACAGCGTATAAGTGTGTCATCAACATGTGTTAACTAAACATATCAAATGCACCTACAAAGGGAATTTATGTCAGTAAGGCTTACAGTTAGACCTATGTGAAGTTGCAAAGTCGAACAGCTTCCAACTCATCGTGCATTGAAGCACCAGGAATGTCTCTACAATGTCATAGGTCCAGTGACTTGTTTTTCTCCATTCACCCATCCCAGCAGTCCTAGGACCTCACTTTCGGGATCGGTAAAAGAAGATTAACAAGGCGGGTAGCTCCTTTGTGTTTTCTTGGTGCTCCTCAGGTGACAGTGAACATACAATTTCTTGCAGCTTCATGTGGCATTCATGCTGGATGGAGTTTGAAACAAATTTAAGTATGTCACTATGGACAAATTTAAGTAACTTTGTACTTCTTGGTAAGTGCAAACACATTTTAGGGAGTTTATTCCCAAAATGGGATTTGGTCAATGATTGCAATTGGGGCCTAAGTAAGCACAATTATAAAGTTTGCCTGCTCCATTCACACTACCACAGGGTGCACTGAGATTGAAGGAAAAAGTCATTTTCCCGAACACAGTGTATGATGTATGTTGCTACCTCAGACCCTCAGACTAGGTTGGTACAATCAAGTTCTATGTATAATCCAAACAGTGGGGCTTGGCCAGGCACAGCTGTTGTGCACCAAATTGTGTTAGTATGTGTTTGTATGTATGTGTTCTTCGTTGTGCAGACTGTGGCGTTGTTTGTAATTGTTCACAGGTATCTAACATTTTCTAAATTGCTTTCATGTATCTAACACTATTTTTTCATTGAGGGCAGGTCCGAGAAGTTGTTTTTAACTGTGTGTTTGCATCTGATATTGTTCCTAATTGTACACATGCATTTCATAATTTCTTAATTATGCGGATGTCTCTGATATTGTCCTTCTTTATGCTAATGCATCTGAAAATGTGCTTGATTGGGTGCAGAGTCCCTCACTATGTTCATGCATTGGCATTTTTCATCATTGGTGTTACGATATTTTTCTGTCTTGCACTTTTACAGTGGATGAGCAGTGGAATTTGAGAGCTGTGTATATGGACTGAGCGTGTGAAACTTTCACCTCTTTTGAAATATATAGTCAAAAGCTATAATGTAGCCATCCTTCCTAATTCTAGCACCTTCCAGAAGTTGTTTTTGCAATAAAAATGCAACACCTCAACAAGTTACTGTCGGTCATTACTCTAAGTCCCTGCAACTATGTAACGGGATCATGTGTTTGACATATTTTTGAGCTACTTGTTAGCTTCGGAGCATCTGTGAACCATGCCTTTCAGTTTTTAAATGTTAATGAGATTGCAGGTGATTTATGTGCGTCCGCGTGCATTCATTATTTAACACCACACTGAGCGTCCGGAGGCCAATTAAACGAGGTTTGGAGCGCAGCACAACTTGTTGTGAAGCATTTTGAATATTACACCCCTGGAGCTCTGCTTATAAATCTGTCCTGTCATCTGCAAATACGCCGCTGCCACTTCAAAGCTGATTCAAGATGTTCACAATGTAACGTTGCATCACTGAAACAAGCACATTTTTTCAAACTGGCAAGCTCTAAGAGTCCAGTTTCCGGAAAATGTACTACAAAGGCACTCTTACATTTTTAAATGTTCTCATTTGTGATAGACTTGCCTTCAGGTCTTAGTTTTTCACAAAAAAACTATTCTGAATGAGCGTGGAGCAGGAAATTGAAGGCCAACATAATTTTTTAGTCCCTCCGAGCATGCTGGGACCATTACCTGACTCTTAATGCGCATTCTTTCTCTTGAAGGGCTGACTGTTGGCATAAACAGATAGCCACTGGCAAATGCAAGAGGTCTGACTATGACTATTTAATAAGTGAAAATAATTCTTCATTGGTTGGTGAGTGTCTATGTATGGTGTGGGTTGGTGAGTGTGCTAATGTGATAATGAATCATTGGTTGGATCAGGACGAGGGAGTGCATGGACAGATGAATGATTAAATGACTGAGTGTAAAGATAAGTATAGAGCGTGTTTGTAGATTAATGAGTGGTTTAATTAGCGGGTGCTTTTATGAGTGACTGAGTTAGTTGGTCAGTATTGGAATAGGTTAGTGGGTGAGTGCATGAACGAATGCTGACAGATTATACCAATCACACAGTCCAAGACCTCAGGCAGCACTAATAATGGTTTTATAAATTTACCAACAATTACCAAAATACCAATTGTCCAAGAAAACATTATACCAGGGCTTCTTACTATCATGTTAAAAATGCCCGCTTTATGTGTGCTATAAACAATAACCAACATTATGCCAGTGAAAGCATTATTTGATGGGTGGATGCCATTGTTTCAAGAATGTCAACGCTATATCAAGAAGTGCCGCTATTATGTATTTTTAATATTTGCCTATCTTACAGCAATCCTTAAGGCGTGTCCAGATTTGCAGTTACTCTTTACTCCTAACTGCATATTTAGATTTGCCTCTTTTCACAGTAATCGATAATGCATGTTCAGATTTGCATTATTATTTATTCATCTCAAATGTATTGAAAATGTGCACGAGGATTCATAAATGTCAGGACGGATTTGCTTTCTTTGTTATATTTGTACGATACAGGGTTACATTTGCACCATCACTTAGTGATTATTAGTGCATTTTGATTTTTCCACCGTCGCTTGCTAATCCTCAATATGTGTCCATATTTGCGCCGTTACTCAGTAATACTGCCACATTACATTTGCAAACATATTAACAAAACACAGTATTTTCTAATAATACAAAATGCCAGTTCCATATGCAAATGATATAGTATTTATGCTGATGATACCACACCTCTCATCCATCTGCAACTGCGCTTTCTTTATCTGATTCTTCCTCCATACGTTGCCAGCTGCAAAAGGGTACAGAACCACATAGTGTTTCTAGATGTCCTTTTGAGGAGAGCAGAAAGAGTGCAGAATTTGAGGACATTAAAGCAGTCCCTCTGAGGTAGCATAAAGGGTGTTGTACCCCAAGCTGCTATTAGATGTCACTTGAAAATCAGCTGAAGATTAAAGGATCCTGATCAGTTCTCAGATGTTCTGCGCACTCAGAGTTGTGCTCCCACCTTACATCAGGAAAAAAAAAAATGTGTTTTGGTTTTTATTTTTTTACCTCCTACACTATATGATTTTAAAAAGATTTTGCACCAGGAAACCAATCTTGCAAGGATATATAGGGGCCGATTTCGATGTCGGGCGGAATTGCTTCCGCCGACACCGACTCGGTCCTGGGACTGGCCGACACCCGGCGGCAGTCCCACCAGCCTAATTAGGATGCGACCGAACACTGTTCGGTTGCATTCCTACATTTCCCTATGGGAGCATGCATTACGGCCGTAAACCGGCCATAATGCATGCACTCACAGGGAAATGGGAGGTGTGGTTCATCCCTGCACCCCGTGGCAGGCACCTGAAGGTGCCTGCCACACGGTGCCCCCTTGGACCCCAACCAGATGCCGCACACCCAAGGGTGCCCTGCTGGGGGCCCCCAAACATGCTTTCGGACATGGTTTCCATGTTGGACAGGCCGGCATGGAAACCATGCCGTAAATCGTGCATCGTAATCTCAAGGGTGGAAAGTCGCGCCCTTGAGATTACTGGCGAGCTTCCGACTGGCCCACGGGCTACTGGAGCCCGTCAGAATGACCGGCCGGTTTACTTTCCTACCACAAGCATCATAATGCAGTGGTCGGAAAGTAAACCTAGGAGCCCATTACAATGCTGCTCGGAAGGCTCCGACCGTCAGTCGGAGCCTTCCGAGCCACATCGTAATCGGCCCCAAAGTGTTGTGTCCTCTACAGTGTAAGCATTTGCAAGAAATAATATATGCATTTTCACAGATGCACTGTGAGAGCCCATGCAGATCTATGTCACTGGCACATTCACAGCTAATAGGGCTTACATGTACTAATAATACTTTCTGAAGGAGCATGTTTTCCTTTGAAATAAAGAGTGAGGAACCCTGATAATGAAAAGAGGGCAAGGGAGTGCTGTATATGAATAGGGGCGAGTGCAGACACAATTGCACATCTTCAATCCCATAATCATTTTAATGAAATCTACATACCCACAATTCTTTTGTACATTCCTAAATTCTTCAGTCTCCTTTTTATTAGAAAAGAAAAAGCATTTGCTTTGTTATATTATATGTGTAAAGTGCTATTTTGTTTACTTAGTCACTAACCTGTTAGATCCAGTTAAAGGTTTCTGTAAATTAAACCCCTCATAGCTATGGCACAGAGCAGACAAGTTTAACTTAAAAAACGTGTAGAGCATTTAGAAATGCCAAAATAGTTAAAAAGTCAAAAACACAACAGAGTAAAAATCCAACTTCATTTTATAAAATGAGAGTTAAAGTTGATAGGCAAAATGATACCAAAACAGCACAAATCCAATAATGAGAACCGGATATTGTAGGAAATGTGGTTAATGGTTATGGGGGTGAAACCCTACTCAAGAAGCAACCACAATTCCTGTCAGGGTGAAGTCACAAGCAACCCCAAATCACCCTGTGCTTAACCCTCAGGTAATTTGGCACAAAAGCAGTCAGGCTTAACTTAGAGGCAATGTGTAAAGTATTTATACAGCACTTCAAACAGAAATAAAGTTAAAACACAGCACTAGAAATATCCCACGCCAATTTAGAAAAATAGAGTAAAATTTAATGCAGCAAAATTAAACAAAAATCCAATCAGTAGAACTAGAGACGTGTAATTTTAAAGATTTAAGAAAAAATCATGCTTAAAAGAACAAAGTGTCAACTGTGGTTATCTGATCGCGTCTTACCAAGACTGAGTCACATGTTCAGGACGATTCATGATGGAACGCGAGCTGGATACAGCCAGGGAACAAATTAGGCCTGCTGAAGAAATTACCTTAAATCCTGGTTGCGGGGCATTACGAGATCCCGCATACAGGATGCGTTGTGCAGTGGCGGTTCCGAAGGGCTGCAGGCGGAGATGCGTTGTTCTGTGATGGAGATGCGTTATGAAGCTGTGGTTCAATTGTAACCATCAACGGGACTTGTGATGCTAGGCTCTTGTTGGCGAGGATGCCACCGATGAACACTTACAATACGAAGTCCTGTGTCGGGGATGCGTGCCGACAGAGTTTCCAAGGAGCTGGGGGCTGTGATGCCAGGTCCTGCATCCGAGATCCATCACACATCAGCGGTTCCGATGCTGAGCAGTGAGAAGATGCTTTGCACTGCATCGGTTCTGCCCAAAAGGCCACAGCTGGGCTGGCAAAGCACCTTCATGCCCACTTCCAAGAATCCAGGACTGGGTTGGCACCACTTGAGGGGGCACGACTTATAGCAGACAGAGTCCAGGTGCTGGGTTTAAGGTGTTTGGAGATTTCTGTCCCTGAGGCTGTGATCAGGAGGCCAGCCAATGAGCCCTTGGAGTCACTTTGGTTGCCCTGAGTTCAAGATGCAGGTCCAGTCCTTTTCATTCAGGCAGCAGGGCAGAAGAGTAGCAGGGCAGGAGAGTAGCACTTCTTCTTTCAGCAGCACAGCAGTCCTTCTTCTGAGACTTCCACAGGTCAAGATGTATACAGATGAGTTTTTTGTTTTTTTGCAGTTTTACATAGGGCAAACTCGCCCAAAGGTATTGGAGAGCTTTACGTGGGCACCAGTTACTTTACATAAGGACACGTTAATTTTTTAGTATGCACAGGGAAATTAAGTGATTTGCCCAGAATCACAGCCAACAGCTGAGCCAACGCCAAGATTAGGACCTGGTGCCCCAACTCCAAAGTTGGGAGCTCTGGCCATTACCCACATCCTCTCCCCTAGAGTTTGGTCTGAGGGTCCAATATTTATACTTGGTGCCAGATTGAAGTAGGAGAAGGTTCTGGAGGTTTACACCTCCCAGAGGTGTTTGGAATTTCTTACCTCCCTGGCCTCAGCTTGTCGAAGGGTATAAAAGACTAGTGTGAAACCTTTTGCAAGTGTGCAGAGGCACAGCCTTTGTGGTGTGCAAGTGTTGTAGGTAACAGGTCCTCCCCCCTTATCTAGTCAGAGATGACCCATCCAACCAACACCTATTACCCCTTTCTTTCACTGTCTGGAGGTAACACACAAGGACCAACTGCCAACTACACCTAGCCTTGTGACCCAGGATACAGTTTGCAGGCCCCAAATAGTTGGAACAATAAAATGCAAACTTTCTAAAAGGCATTATCAGAATTGTGATTTAAATACAACTCTTTACACACCAAACTCGGCATTTCTACTTGCTCTCAACTTAAAGTTATCACTTATTAAATTAATATGGTAACTCAATGTTGTAACCCAATGTGGGACAAGTAGGCTACCATGACATGCAAAACTTAAAAGTGCATGTCCAACTTTATAACTACCTTCCTTCTGGGATGTTTAGGACCTACCTAGGGGTGACTTATATGCATTACAAAAAAAAAAGGTTTAGGCCTGGCAAAAGGTTTATTTGGCAGGTTGAAATTGCAGTTTAAAATGGCTCACGGGTGCTGCAATAACAAGCCTGAGACATGTTTAAAATACTACCTAAGTGGGTGGCACAATAAGTGCTGCAAGCCCAGTAGTAGCATTTAATTTACGGGCCCTTGGTACATGAAGTACCACTTTACTAGGAATCTTACAAGTAATTTAAATGTGCCAATTGGATGTAAGCCAATTTTACAATGTTTAAAGGAGAGATCACAAGCACTTTAGCACTGGATAGCAACTGCTATCCAGTGCCAAAGAGTCCTAAAAAACAAAAGAAACAGAATGGGAGAGTGAAGGCAAAAAGTTTGGGGATGACCCTGCAGAAAGTGCCAAGTCCAACAGATATATATATATTTGTAAACGTTTAAGTAAATGTAGCACCAAAAAGTGCCAAGTGCTAGTAGTCTATGGAAGTGGTAGGCTGGGACCTAGGCAAAATATGGGTTCAACTGCAATTGAGCCAGGGCCAAATACACCAAATGCATTGGTCCTGGAGAAAGTCTGAAAGTCAAATGTTTGAAATGATATCAATCAGTCAATCAATAACTTTATTACGGCTTTAAGCCATAAAAGCCCAGAATACAAAAGACAACAACAAAACAATTTTAAGATATATCAAAGTGCAATACTGTCCTAAAAACCAACAGAAACATGTTCAGAAAATGGGAGGGTGAGGGTAAAACGTTTGGGGATGACCCTGCAGAAAGTGCCAAGTCCAACAGATATATACATTTGTAAATGTTTAAGTAAATGTAGCACCAAAAAGTGCCAAGTGCTAGTAGTCTATGGAAGTAGTAGGCCAGGACCTAGACACAATTTGGTACAACTGCAACAGAGTCAGGGTCGAATACACCAAATGCATTGGTCCTGGTGAAAGTCTGAAAGTCAAAAGGTTTAAAAATATATCTAAGTCCCACTTGAGAAAAGGACTTTGTCCCTTTCTGGAAAAAAAAATATTGAAATTTCTTCTAAGTCCCAATACAGACAGAGACTTTGACACTTTCTGAAAAGAAAAATCCTCCTTCTGAGGGTCTCTGCTGAAATTGTAGCCATGGAACTGAAGACCTGATATCTGAAGCAGTTTGGTTGCACTAAACCTCAAGAGCTTTTGTGATTTCTCCCTTACAATTTTTCAAGTCCAAATTCAGAAAGAGTCTTAGGGGCACATGCATCATTGGAAATTGCAGTCACAAAGGGGCAGAATCGCTATTTAAGTAATCGCTAAATTTGCGATTACTTAAATTGCGATTGCATTTAGGGAATCGCAAATTGCGATTCCCTAAATGCAATGTAACAACAACAACAAGAAATTGCGATTTCGCATTTAAGAAACGCAAATTCCCATCAACTCAAAGTTGATGGTAGTTTGCGAGAACTTTGAAAAATGCACAAAAGTGCATTTTTCAAAGTTCTATGTTGCACACATACATGTCCTTGGGGTGTGTGTGTGCAACCTGTTTTTAAATTGCAATTTCAGGGGTGCATCAGGGTGTCCTTTTGGCACCCTTGCACCAATGCAATTGCATGCGCAATTTGCGAGTACCTATTTGGTACTGGAAAATTGCGCATGAAATTCCCATTGATTCCTAAGGGCCTCTAGGCCCATAGGAATGAATGGGAAGCAATTCCTTATTTGCAATTCGCAATTTGCGAGTCGCAAATAAGGAATGTGTAGGAATCGCACCCCACTCAGTCAGGTTTCAGGGCTAACTATAGCACTGAAACGGCCCTGTTGGAGGTGACAGAACACCTAAAGGAGAAGCTGGATCAGGGGGTTAGAGCGATCCTCATATTGTTGGACCTGTTGGCAGCGTTTGACACAGTGCCAGATAGGAGGCTCCTCGATAGACTGGAAAAAATGGGCTTCGGGGGAAGGGCTCTAGCCTGGCTAACTTCCTACTTGGAGGACAGAGAACAGGTTATTTGGACTCCCCCTTTTTTCTCTACCATGCCTAGCCTTCAAGTGGGAGTCCCCCAGGGCTCCTGCCTTAGCCCAATGCTTTTTAACTTATATATGTCCCCCTCAGCAGCACTGGTGGAGTCGTATGGTGCAAAGATAATTTCATATGCTTACGACACTCAGCTGATTTTCTCCTGCAACAGAGGCAATGAGTTTGATGGGGGCGTGATTAGATCCTGCCTCACTGATGTCTTCGGGTGGCTGGAGGAAAACCAGCTTAAGTGCAACTCTGACAAGTCAGAAATAGTTTTTTTGGGCCTGCCTGTAGTGCACGACTGGAGTCAATGGTGGCCGGAAGAATTTTCCCCTCCCAGTGTGGCTCAATCCACAGTTAGAAACCTGGGAATCCATATTGATAATGCTCTCTCTATGCGTTCCCAAGTTTAGGCTTTGGTGGGGACCTGTTTCGGACTACTCCGGATGGTGAGAAAGTTTCTTCCACTTCTCCCATTGGATTGTAGGAGGATTGTGATCCAGGCACTGATCACATCCAGATTAGACTATGGGAACATCCTCTACCTGGGCTTGCCGGATTTTCTCCTACAACGCCTTCAGGTGGTGCAAAACTCTGCAGCCAGGGCTATTTTCCGTCCAAAACCGAGGTCCCACATGGCACCGTATCTCAAAGCCCTTCATTGGCTCCCGGTGAGGGAGCGGATAAAGTTTAAGGCTTTAGTAACTTTCTTTAAGGCTCTTCATGGCAAGGGGCCCAGCTACCTCAGACGGTGCGTTGGCTGGTACACTCCGACAACGGCACTGAGATCAACCTCGGGGTCGTATGCTTGTGTCCCTAAGGGGCGCCTGGCACGTAGGGGCGGTAAATCCTTTGGCCTCCTGGGGGCACAGGCAAGGAATAAACTTCCGTTGCCCCTTAGACTTTCCACGGATTTGACGAATTTAAAAAAATTGTTGAAAACTTGGCCCTTTGGGAGTTAAACCATTTCTTTGTCAGCATTGTGTGATTCGGCAGCGCCAGGACACTCCTTTTGGAGTAGCTGCGCGCTTTATAAATTTATGTCATTCATTCATTCATATAACAATTTACTAGTACTATTCTATGGCCTAAAGACTATAATCACATTCAAATTCAAAAGATTGTTTTCCATGATGTAATATAATTTTCATACAATCATTTCTGTTAGTATAATTTATATTGTATGAATCAGTGTTCTAGGACCAGAATGTTCCAGTTCTGGATTTGAAAACCATATCACTGCATTATTTCATTTTTTCATATTTTAAATTCATGTTGCTTATTCATAGCATGTCAAATAAATAAAGGAAACCAATGTATGAGTTACATCTGCACATCCATTTGGTGTAAGCATTAACCCATTACCATGTTTTTGACAACATTATAATAATACATAACAGTGTTACAATTCAGATGCTATTCTTTTAGAATAGCAAACATCGAATGCATACATGAAATTATCTATATAGAAGTGGTTCATGTTTTTTTTTAAATATAATGAAGAAACATATACACTTGTATGGCCTATGTTCACTATAACAAACCTATGTAAATGATTAATTATTAAGGTTCGCATTCAACAATTTTAGGGACTGTATTTGTCAGTCTGAGTACCCTTGGACAGCAGAGTAATAAAAGGCTAGGGGTGAAAAATAACCACTTGATTGCAGGCCCAAAAATCGTAAAACAGAATTCGCATGATAGTTGTAATTAAAAAAAATGGTGTTACAACAATTTAGTAGTATTGCTAAGGGTCTAATAAGTAAGGAAACTCTATTTCAACTTTAGTAGAAAGATGCTTTTTAAGAAAGATTAATCCATTAAAAAACCTGTATATCATGCTCCAAAATATGTAATCATTATAGTAAAATTGTAAGTTTATTTATGTGTACTAGAGTAAAAAGGTTTTATTCAAAGTTCAAACGTTCAAATTTGAATCATCATCATCATCATCTGTGTTGGCCACTCTGCCTGAGAAATGAACATCTGAACCTTTCAGGGGGAGTAAAACTCTTGCCAATGATGCACAGGTTGAAGAAAAACCTGGACCAGGGTAACGCGGCTAGCACCTTATGCTTCCTCTCCCTCAGGAAACAATGCCAACTAGATCCAGAAAAGTCCTGTACTTTTACATCATTGAGCCAGAAATTCCCTGTGGCTCCACACCATCAACAGTTGTGGCCACCCCTGCACTGCCTCCTGTGTTAATCACAACCCTACCATCTGATGTGAAAAAAATATGCTACATCTGTAGCCACCCAGGCTAGGTCACAGAATGATTTAAAATTGGCTGGAAAAAGATCCACTGTGTCAAAAGAGGCACAGGATGCCTCCACAATTATTACCATCATTGTAAGAAAACTGATGGGTGCAGCTCCATGACAGAAGGAGCAGCTGGGCCTGTATTTGATCTCTTACAAGCCTAAAATGAACTCATAAGAGCCCGGTATGCTTTCCACAGGGTACAAAATGAACTCCTGGAGCAACACCTGAGTGGTCAGACCTTACATTCTGTGGGGGTGCAGGATGGCCTCAGATCATTTTCTGCAGCAGTGTCTAATTTAGCTGCTGCTTTCCTTGATCAATGCAAAAAGAACACTTGATGGACAGAATGCAGAACAATGTCATACATTCAGCCCAGTACAGAGATCTGGGCCTAAATCCATCGTTTTTGTGCTCGCCATTCCAGTTTGGACCAAGCCATATGCAAATCAGTCTTGACCCTGCGCCCAATGGGAACAGTCCAGCCCGGACTTGATAAGGCACCATCTACTTTCAGGTCGATCCCAGAAACATCTCCAGCTGGCAGCTCCATGGAAATCAGGACCCTGTTGCCCACAGTGCCACCTGTCACCACCTCATCTGTTGCCACTCAGACTGCTTCAGTCATCCTTGGGAGGGGGTCGCCCATCTGGCCCAGGTTAGAACAACAGACCACAAACCACCACCAAGAGACGCAAAAAGGGATGTCCTAATGTGAGCATTTGGGCTATTTACTTTATCAACCTCTTTTCACGTTTCCAATCCACTCATGGACTACTGTCTGTAAAAGTACTCTGAGCAACTAATAGTTCATCTTGATTTTCCCAAACACCATACAAGCTAACTAATTTTCTGATATGTAATGTGATACATTTTTTGTGAAATGTAATAAAAAATATAATTAAACATTTCTGAGTTGTCAGAATATTGAAATAATAAAACATTTATTATGCAATGTATTGCTATAGATATATTATTATATATTCAAAATATCATCAAGAGTACACAGAATAATTACATTAAACTAATATATATTTTTACATATATTGAAATTAAAATATCCCTGCTTTTGTTTTTATTAAACATTTATTTATTAGCATGTTGTATTTGAAAATAAATAATGGTAATATGAAATATAAAAAGAGAATATGCCAACAATGGGCCCGATTCACAAAGGCAATCTGAGACAAAAGTCTAACTTTATGACTTTTGATATCCACAGAGGTCATTTACGAGTCATATTTTTACGTCAGCAGTCGGGCCGGAATCTCCAACTTGGGCTGTAATCTCCGCACCTGGGTCGTACTCTCCGGCTCGGGCCAATCTCTCCGGCTCGGTCCGGATGATGTGTAATCAATGGGACGGAATGCAATTTTTACAACAAGGAACATTAGGAACATGTGATAAATGGAAGAGGAGGTCATGAAAATCAGTTTGGGCAGGGATAAGGGTGTGGCCGGACACTACATCATATCCCAGGAAAGTTTGCTCCTTTGCATCATGGTACATGAAGTCCACAATTTGCGCTTCCCTCAGTGTTGACTGTATGGCTGACTGCGGACGTAAAGATACAACTCGTAAATGACCTCTGTGAATAACAAAAGTCGTAAAGTTAGACTTTTTTCTCAGATTGCCTTTGTGATTCGGGCCCTATGTCTACAAACACTTATTAAAATGGAAACCATGCAGAAAATACACATTAGGCAGTACAGGAAGATTTAAATATGATAAATATTAATGTAAAATTAACGAAGATGTCTATATGAAATCATGGGAAAAGTCCATCTATTCTAAAGGAAACAAGTCAGTGCTACATAAGCTATAACACTGATCCTACCAATTCATAGGCAACAAATATGGTAGTCTAAAGCCACACATTTGCATGTCCTAATTTTGTGAACTGTGATTATGCTCAGACGTACTCATAACATACATCCACACACTACAGATATACTACACATTATTGGATCAAGGAAAAGCTTGACACTTAGAGATGCACACATGAGCCAGTTACCTTACATATTACATGTTGTGTCACTCCTAAATTAAGAACAAGTGTATCCCTATTAATATCACAACTAATACATGTGTACCTGAAGCACTTTAATTAAGGCTGATGTGTTTTTTTGGTTTTCTGATGGAGTTAGCCCTCTGCAAAACAGTACATCAATTCATCCATTTCCTAGGCATCCCACTGAAGCTCTGAAGGTCTGAAGGAAACGTTTCCTATGGGTCCCACATTCTAACATAACAATTACTTTGCAGCATTAAATAAATAAATAAATAAAAAATATATGGCATATATTTTCAAACAGGAAATGTCCATACATTTTGTTTTAAAGTTAATTATTAATTTATGCCACTTACCATCAGGTAAAGATGTTTCAATAATTTAATGACTGAATAGACTGCCTTCATCATCAGCATCATCACTGTCATCTTGCTGACGCATCTATCTCAACAACATCACCTTGGGGGTTCACATTAATAGTCATCATCAGGGATGAAGGAGCTGTTTCGCCACTGTGCAATGTTGTGCAGCATACAACATAACATATGTATGTTGCAGACCTTTGAAGGGGAGAAGAAGAGGGCTCACCAGGCATTATCAAGGCACATAATAGTGCCTTGAGAAGCCCAAACATATGCTCCACAGGTCCCCATGTTTGTACATGGGCTTCATTGAAGTGGACTTCCGTTGCATTGTTGGGTTCCTTAGTGGGGTTAAAAGTCATGTTCATCAGGAATAAGCTCAGTTCATTGAGAAATATAAGAACAAAACAAACAATTCATTAAAATATGATTTGAAATCCATAACTGCACATAACAATTCACACAATATATCTAAAAATAACACCAACAAGCCCAACTCTTACTGGTGCAAGGTCTGCTTTCTGTTGCGGTATAGAACTGTTGCATAGCACTAGTGCGTCAAGGGTGTATCCAGGAAATCTTACTCACACACTGGTGATGCAAAAATCTGGTATTCAAACTGCCTGCACATTGATGTGAGGCAAAAATGTTTTTGATTGCAGCATGCTTGCTCCCGGGCAAGAGGTGGCACCAATCCAATGTGTTTTTCATCTATGGCACCACAACATGTTGTATTCATCTTAAGCCATAAAACTGATATTTGATGTTGTTCATTGTTGCATTAACAGTGTGAAATTGCATGAAGCGTGTCATTCATCTGAGTATAACATTGAGGACTTGGCTGTGGAAAGTAAAGAATGTTGGCTGCAACATCCTATTGGAGTCACTAACTGTACCGGAAAGAGTCAGTAGAACAGGCAAGCAAAACTGCCATTATCTTGACAATAGGTGGCATGCCTGTCAAAATGTTAATGTCTGGAAAAGGTTCTGAATGACACTGCTAGAAAAAGGCTTTTATAGTGTCCTGGTTCAACATGTACTTCTAAATGATATTCCTGTCCTGCATCAGGACAGGGTTTAAAGATTATTTTGGGAAATTGACTTACTCTTGCTCCTTTTTCTTTGGCTGGTGCATGAACATATCTGTACCATATAAATGAAATGAGCCATTATTATTTGGCAGACATGGGTGTTGTCAATATGTAAACAAAGCATGTATTAAGGACATGGACACTGAAAGCATTGATATCTTTTTCAATCAAATGTGCATTTTGCTATTTTTTGTTTTACTTTATATCAATAATTATTATCATTCTAATTCCATTAGGAATCATTTAAATATGCACCTACAGCCCAAAATCAAAATTGATTAAATACAATAAAATAGTGTTCCTATTTTATTTATGTCTCACATTATTTTATGTTTATGTATGGTTATTGTTTATTCATTTTTTTTTTTTTAAACGGTTTGCCAACAGTGACATACATTACGCCGTGTACATGAATATTTATTTGGCAGACATGGGTGTTGTCAATATTTTAACAAAGCATGCATTAAGGGCATGTACACTGAAAGCATTGATATCGTTTATCATTTTCAATCAAATGTGCATTTTGTTATCTTTTGTTTTACTTTATATCAATAAATATTATCATTCTATTTCCATTAGGAATCATGCACCTCAAGCACAATATCATAATTCATTAAATACAATAAAATAGTGTTCCTTTTTTATTTATGTCCTACATTATTTTATGGTTCATGTGTGTTTTTTTGTTCATTCATTTAAAAAAAAAAAGGTTGATGGAGCAAATTTTCAGATGAGGGATCTTTGCCATATTAACACACTACTCATCCTCTGTAGTGTCAGGCATTGATATGCAGACAATGTGGAGTTATGGTGGTGGAACAAACATGGTGGATACCTGACGTATCTGTCATGGACAATGGACACCTAAGTGGAGTCTGTGCACACCTTTTCCATTGTCTGCAGTCAAAGTTGGTTACAATGGTCCATTATTGACAGGTTCTGTCACTGTCATGTACAAAAATACCATTATTTAGAAATGTGGCATACACATTTTTAGGGCCATTGTTTCACTTGGCTCCTACCCATCAAGTGAAGCAGACCACCTCATCTGTTGCTGCTCAGTTTCTTGTGCTGTGACTCAACATGGCTAAGGTACAGGTGACAGGGTCCCTAACTACAGCCCGCTCTTTGGTCCTGCAGACAGTCAGGTAAGCACCATACATGCCATGCTTTGTTCAAATGTAACTTTTTCTTTGCATATAAGCTTGTGATAGAATTAAGAAAATAATAAATAAAGTTAAAATACTGCCATCTTTCCTAAGTGATTGATATTATAAACCTACTTATGGTTTAATGTAAATTATTAACCAAGATATTAGAAAAAAAATCGGACACGTAATGTTGACCTTGTATGTCTTTCTTTTAATTTTTCTATTTTGCTGAGACTAAACTTAGACTTAGAAGTATAAAAAAAGTACTTTGGGCAAATTACCAGTTTTTCATTGTCAAAATAAATACCTGGTGAAAAATAGATCCATAAAAAAACCTTCCAAGTTGTATGTTTCTGACATTATTTACTTTAGGGATTCAATGCTTTTTGCTAGAATACTGCCATTAATTATCTGATAATGTCCCAAATTATCATTACTACTTTTGAAAAAAACATTTCGAAATAATAATTTGTAGTATAGATTAAGTCAAGTTTTCCTCGGTTAGCATAGAAGATGAGACAGTTGTAATAAGGGCAACAAAATACGCAAGCTGTTTACTATGGAGTATCCGTCTGAGAATCTGTAAAACAGGCCCATACAAAATTTTAAAAAAATTAATTGTGGTATTAATAATTTATAATGTCTTTCATATTTATAGGACTAAAGGCCTGATTTAGATCTTGGTGCATGGGTACTCATTTAGAAATGTGAGAGGTATCCATCTGCCTTATTACCATATGATATAATGCACTTGTAATATAGCAGAAGGTACAGCCATCATGTTTGTGAAAGAACAAAATAGAAGAAGCAGCCAGGGATAGAACAACCGTGACACCTGAAATCGTCACCTAAGTAGTAGAAATACAAAGAAACAGTTGCTCACCTCAGTGATCAGCTGCTCACTGATCAAAATATAAACATAACTGAAATTACTGGAAGAACGTGGAGCAAAATAGTTCTTTGCTCTCATGACAGATGCGATTACATGTGACTGTCCATTAAAGAGAATTGTTGTCCTTCTAGAGTTTTGGACACAATCTTGCCCTGACAAAGCCTTTTTGAAGATGAAACGCATTGGCTGCGCATTTGTGAAAAAATAAAAAGAAAGAATTATGAAATAATTAAAGAAAAGAAACTACTCATCATTCAAGACTTGCAATGTTTTATTTACCTACCTGTTAATCTCGTGACATCTAACTCTTTACTATGGTTGCCTCTCATCTTGTTTTCAAGAAATGTTTGTGAAAGAGTAACCCATCTGCCAAACTGTAAATGAAGCAATAAATAGGTGATAAAACTAAATATTTATATTATCTACTTGGTATTTCTGTTTCTGTAGTGAGTCACTAACATATCTAACATAATATCGTTCACAAGAATAGTAATACATAATAGTAACCATCTGGAGATGTTTCTTTTCTTTTCTTATGTGATTTCAAACAACATATGTTTGTCTCTTCTGTTAATCTCTGCAGGCCAATCCCCCATCAGAAGAAGGCAATCTGTCAGGCAATTGCACCACCAGACGGTCTATAGGCTGCACAGCATAAAATGTAGCAAAAGATAGGAGGACCCTCAGAGGTTAACGAAACTTGGAAGGTCCTCCTAAAAAAGAAGCTTATGGGGCACTCCCTGACCCCCATGATGAAGCACATTCCACCCATGGCCTAACCTGACTTGGATGGGGAGCTGAAGGCCATGGAGCAGCGACAAGGGGGTAAGTTGATTAAAATGCAACAAAACTCATGTTATTTATATTTATACGTTTTTAATGAATGCAAGCGCTAGAATAATTTTTTGTTAAAATCTGAAGATTATGCAACAGATGATAGATTGTGTGGCAAATGTGGCTAATCAACATTTATGCAGAAATTGCTGCAGCCACAGCCTTCTGCTCCCATAGCCACCTTGTTGATCTGCATAATTGTTTTAGGGTCATCCGTTATTGGGGCATAATAACTCACTAGGTTAATCGGGTTCCCAATTAACCGGGCTGTAATCCAAATCCATCTACCACCCTGATCTCTACGAACTTGAATTTCCTCCCAATCAAGCCTTTGGCCTAGATACACCGCTACCCCCCTCACCGCCAGCCCAGCTGAGGCAAAGTATGATCTATAATAAAATTTAAGAAAAAAAAGCTTTGGCGTATTAGTTTTAAGATGAGTTTCCTGAAGCAGTAAAATTTGTGGAGAGAATGAGGTTAACCACCTGATTAACCCCCATACTTTTGTTTTTATAGTTATACCATTAATGTGAAGCTTTTCTTCTATAGCTATTATCCATTAATACCAATTTTGCTGTCTCCTCAGACTCTGCTTCTTTTTTTTCTCAACCTGTGCTCTCCAACACCGCCCCCCAAGAACCCCGTGCTACCAAATACCCTTCCAAACCCCCAGACCCCCCCTTGCGACCCCTCTCCACCCTAGGAGAGTGGAATTGCCCACAATACCCCTCTCCAACCTCATTCGGGTGGCACCTGCATGGACGCCTGCACTGGGTGCCACTTTGATGCACCCATAGTGAGGACCCCCCCATTTCCCCTGCAGGTCTTGATACATGATTTCCCTCTTCTCCTTATTTAGTAAGTAGCAATTCTTTGCAGCAACTCTTGGGCTGCCTCTAGATTGGTAAACATGTGGAACTTCCCTTTTACTGGTACCGTAAGTTTGAACTGTTGTGCTATTGTTGCCTGTGCACCCTGAGCCGTGAATAAGTATAAAAGCTTGACAAACTATTTTCTAGGTCGTGCAGCAGCTGCAGACATATCTGGAAAAAATCGACAGTAGTTGTGAATTGTTTATTCTGGATAGCCTTGAATAGTGTCTGTTCCTTGATGAGGTAGTCTGCAAAATTGACCACAATTGTCCTAGGCAATTTAGAATTTGGATAGGGATGGGCTGGCACCCTATGTGCGCGAGTAATTGACAAATCGCCGGAGACTTCCAGTAAAACATTTTCTTTATGAAAGTCTCAACCCATTGCATAGTTTGAGTCCCTCCGCAGCCTTCTGGCACACCAACTAATCAAAGATTGGTACGTCTTGAGTTGTTCTCCAATTCGCCGATCTTGTTCTCTAGCGAGGATTTCTCTTTCCTTACAAGATCCAATTGTTGCTGCATTCTATTCATCTGATCCTCGACCTGCGAAATCCTGGACTCTGCCTCCTGCATTCTTGTCAGGAAGCTTGCTACTGCTTCCTTCCATTGAGCAGCAAGAAGGCGGTGAGTTGATTAAAATGCAACAAAACTCAAGTTATTTAAATGTATATGTTTTATTAATGACTGCAAGAGCTAAAATACTTTTTTTGTTAAAATCTGAAGATTAGGCAACAGATGATAGATTATGTGGCAAATGTGGCAAATCCACATTTATGCAGAAATTGCCGCCACCCAGAATCGCATAATTCCAGTGGCCCTGTCACACCATTCCCCTCACTCTTCCTCAACAAACCTAGCTGCCCAAACCTCCCCAAGACCCCAAATTCTTCCCTTCGCAACAAACCTCCCCGTACCGATAAACCTCACCATTCCAGTCACCCTGTCTACACAGAACCCACTGTCCAATCCACCCCAAATGACCACAACCTTCCCTGCTGCATAAATGCTTATGCTGAACTGTAGTTGTCTGGCCTATCCTATGTGGCCTTTCAAAAATAAACATTTTGAAGACTTCACTACAATTACAGGGACTAAATAAAGGCATCCTCAGTGCCCACAAACTCAGCCGTGGACCTTGGTAAAAGATGGGCAGCTGCATCTGACACCAAGTTCTGTTTCGGGCTCTGAATCAAGTGAAAATATGGGCGCTTCAGCGGCTCATCTTAGCCTACATACTCCTGTAGAAAAACAGCCAGCTTACTCAATTTTCTCTAGTTGTAAGCATGGTTAAGGAAATGAAAAAGTGTCTTCTATGAGCTTGCCCATGAAAGTGACAATGTCAACATGGTGTGGATCCACAATGCTGTGACTGTAGGATCCATAAATATTGTCAGTCTTTTCCCACAATGATATCTATTTTGCATAGGGATATGTCTTGCAAAGGCAATGAGAATGTGGCCTAAATACTCCCATGTTTTGTGAGGGTGAAGTGGAAGGAAGTTCTGCACATGAAAACATGTTCTCCATATGTAGAGAAAGAGAAGTAAATGAATAAGCTATTTAACATTACTGCTAATACAATTATTCTAAATGTTTACAATCTGCAGCCAATCTGACATCATATGGTCAGGTGTTTTAGAATTAGTATAATGCGTAGGTGTATGCATGCCTCGCTAATTTACTTTTGTAAATTATGCCTTAAATGTAATTGTAAGTTAATATATTGGCAATTTGCCTTGCTTTTTCTCTCTTGCTGACAATGGTTGATGGGGTGCTCAAGTGGTGGGTATAAATGAGATATTCTCCATTTGAGATTTCTTGATTGATGCAAATGCATGTGGTGATTTTTCATTATCCCTTTTGACATGCTTTTGTGATGTTTATAATATTCTGACAGCCCAAAATGTTGATTTGATTTTATGCATTTAATAAGAAATAGTATGTGAGGTGTTGCAATGAATAATAATTTCAAAAGCAAATTGATGTGATGAAATTATTTTGTCATCATGCCAAACTTGCCAGATGAGGTGTAACAAGGAGAAATATGTTTATTTCTCCTTGTATTTTCTTTTTCTGCATCTGCTGCACTTTGCAGCACAGATAGAAAGAGCAAACTGCTTCTGAGGATTGTTTTTGTGCAAGATGGTGTCCCTGGCTGCAATGCAGGCACCAATGCACCAAGGTGCAAGAGTGTGTGCATTGGTGCTTAGCACCCACAAGAGCGTCAGAGCAGAGAGAGCAGGAATGTGCCAAATGTTAGTAATTATGGTGCATTCCTGCTCTCACCATTTGACGCAGCACAGCACGTTTTCTTGCTGCTTTGCGCTGAATCAAATGTTAGTAAATCTGGGCCTGAGTCTTTACAAATCCAAAACTGCCTGATTTGCAAATGTGGGCCATTTGCAGCTATTTGATTCCCTAATAAGAACCACTCTTATTGTTGTGGCGGACCTTTTTTCTGTCCCTGTCCGACCCTGCTATTCAGGTTCCTATTCAGGTTCCTAATGTAGACGCTCCACCACATATGATTTGGGCGCCCCTACTATGGCACAGCGCGGTTTGTTTCCTTCTTTCTCCAGAGTACAACCCAAGGATTTACAAGCATAAATAGCACATGAGATCTATGCTTTGATATGAAAGATCAATGGGGTGGTAATCCTCTCCCTCCAGACTTTGATTATACCACAATTTATCTACATGTGCTGTCTGAAAAAGACGCCTGGTCCAGCTAAAAAGAAGACCACCACAATTAGGTGAATTAAGTTGTCAAGCAAATGAGATCCCCCTATGAAAAAGTAAATTTACCTAGAGTAGTATTTGTTTGAGGACTTCTAAATATTCTTCATACCTCTCTGGTCCGAGGCCTACGGTCCAAGGCCCAGCCACGTGTGTGTGTTTAAATGATGCGCCTTTCTAAGAAATTAAAGCTCTGGCTGTACTGCTACGACTCTGCCACTGGCAGATGTCAACCATAAATTACTGATAAGAACAAAAAAATGGACGTAATGTTTGCAATAATATCAGACAGCTGCAAGATTATTAACTAACAATGTAGTAGCATTGATTCCAGTGTCCGCATAATTATGTGTGAGCTTTAGTACTGAGTAGGACATTGATCATCACAGTTCAGCACATATCTTAAATGGTCAAAAGAGGTTTACTGAAAATTGCTAATCCTTGCTGCTGCAAAAAGAAAAGCAATATGTGCTCCAAAATTATTATCTTGGGTCCAGTGATGGGCATGGAAATGATAATCCCTGTCTGTATGTAAACTAGTCAGAACGCATCTGAAAAGAGTTATCTTCTAGCTTATGAGACAACAGAGATGGAACATTTTGTTCTTTTACCAGAAAGTGTGAATTAGTTAGATAGTTACAACCAGTGGTGTCCAGCGCAGGTAAGAGCTGTGGGGCGGGCGGTAAGTGGACAGATGACGGGATAGGGAAAGAAGAATAAATAAAACCACTTACCTTGCGCTTGCCGCATTGCCGACTTGCGTGGATGCCCCGAGTGCAAGGTAAGTTGTTTTATTTATTTTTTTATTTACGGTCGCGCCAGGTTACAACTGTTGCTCAGGAGAGAATTACAATTAACTCATACAAATAGCAATATTAGCCTCCTATTTTTGCTTGTGACTTCAAAATAATTCTCACAAGCACCAGGACATAGATGGAAAGAGCTGCCTTTGTCTTCCGTGGGCTTGCCTTTTCAATCAAATTGGTTTGAATAGTCTTGCTCTCTCTTCTGCCTATTTACCTGATGGTCTTGTAAGCCTTTGACTTTCTTACTTATATGATATCCATGGGAGGGCTACCAGAGGTTGTTCGAATTCTCTTGTAGTTGAGAAATGCTAGTTTGGGTACTGGGGTACATACTGGGATTGGGAAGAGCACTTTCTTGTTGAAGAAGTCTTTCTGCATGTTGAATTTTTTCTGGATTCTCGGTAATTTCCTTTGATATAAGACACTTTTCCAGAGCCGGAGATACATCAGATGTCAGAAAGGTGAGAGATGGACTGTGGGATTTAGTTAAAGATCTGGGGGCATATTTACTATCATTTCACGCACTGCACTTCAGCAGGGGCACTTGCTGTGCTCCCTTGCGTGAAAGAGAGAGAACAGAAATCCTCCATATTTACAAAAATATGGAGCATTTCTGCTCCCTCCTTGCACTGGTGCACAGTGTGTTGCCTAGTGCTAATGCAGGCAGCTTTGCACCATAGCGCAAGGGTGTCTGCATTATGGAATGCAGCACATGTGGAAAGAAGAAATAACAAGGAGAAATAAATATATTTTTCCTCATTACGTCTCTCTGCGGTAGGGGCACCATTTTGTCACAAACCCAGGTTTATAATGTTTGTTAATCTGGGATTGTGCCAGGTTCCATCGATGAATGCACAGGAACGCCCATGCTCCACCCATAAAACGCCTACCACAACAAAATGTTGCATGACACTTCTTTACAAAGGGATTCAAAGCATCACAAATTGCCCCTTGTGTGGCTTCGTAAATCCCAGTTAAGGATGTTACGCAAGGACAATGCAAATTCATAGTAAATCTGTGTCTGGTTTTAAGTGCTTACCGATGAAATTAAATTTTTTCCATTTAAGAACCTATGCTGATGTCATTGTACCTAGAATTTAGAAGAAAAGGGACACCTCCATTCCTGCTGCTGAAAAGAGCCTCTTTACTCTAGTTTGTACACAGTAGGAAATACCTAATGAGCTATCCAATCTTTCCAGTTTACATGGATTCTACAGGATTGTGCCAAGACAACTGTCCATTAAAGCAATTGGGTACAGGTCTGCTGGGAAAATTGACTCTGACGGCCAGATTTATCATAGTAATCAAATAAAGAAGGAAGCTAGGCACATGAACGGCACTAAATAGATATCTGGGACCAAGTAATATGCTACTCAATTATTTTGAATGATGCTACAGGACAAAGGTTGGCTACTGTGCAACCTCAACACAAGAACCGCAAAACAAGGTAAATGTAATTATATACGAAAAGAGAGTCCCGAGTACTCAATAGAGTCACTCAGCAATTTACAAAGTGTCCATAGTTGAAATATTCTTTATTATTTAGGCATTCTTATTTCATAATCCAGGTTATGTTGATACAAGGTACAAGCAGCCACGCTCAAACAGCAAACACGTGTTTTGTCTTATGGCGAATATGCCTTTCGACTTCCTCAGGGCTGAAATACAGAGCCGGGTTGCAAAGTCTTTTGGAGGCCCAAATTATCAATCCTCACAAACCTCACATTTCTGTAATCGTATAATGGTCTGAATAACAGTATCCCAGTATGATAGTCTTGATTACATCATTCTCATATCCAAAATCAACCAGTCCATTCATAACCGGTCATGGAGAGTCCTCCATCACATATCGGCGTGCACCGGATTTATCATAGTATTGCTTATCCCTCGTGTCACGCATGGTGTTGCAAGGGCAATGTAATACTAAAGCCACATTTACCAAGCAATTCAAGGTTGGATTTACCAAGCAATTCAAGGCCACTTTGCATGGCCCTGCATTGCTTGGTAAATCTGGAGTAAAGCAAGGCAGCACAAGTTGACTCTGCCCTGGGAAGGCATTCCATGGGCGGAATGTAGGTGTGACCATGCATCCACCTATGGATTTTGGCACTTTCATAGATTTACCAAGAGTGGTAAACCTGGGAATGGGTAAACATTTTATGCCTTCCCAGGCGCAACAAGGAGAAATATCATTATTTCTCCTCGTTATTCCCTCTTTCTAAGTGTGCTGCATCCTGCATCACACTTAGAAAGAGAAAAAAGGCTCAGAGGATAGTTTTTTGGCAAGAAGGTACCCCTTCCTGTACAAAACCAATCCTGCCTGCAACTCAGACACTCTTGCACCATGGCGCTAGGGTGCCTGTGTTGGCGCTTGGCAGCAGACTGTGCTCCAGGACTGGTAGAGAGAAAGAATGCACCATATATTGGTAAATATGACACATTCCTGCCCTCTCCCTTTCATGCAGCACAGCAAGTTGTCTTGCTGTGCTGCGTGAAAGCTTGATAATTCTGGCTTTTAGTGCCTTATGTGCTAGTTAGCTGGAAAAAGTCTCAATAAAGAAAATAGTACTGTATCCTTAAAAGCCCTCAAAAGTAGTGGGTATGCTACCAAGGAGACCGTGGGCTTACCATGGTTTTGGGGGTATTCCTAAAACTGCTTCTAATAGGACGATGCCATTGAAAAAATCCTGAAGAAGCTCCTGCCAAGCCAAGAATCTCTTGTAAAATCTTCTTTGCCTGAAAGTTCTACTATTGCACGACTTTTTTTCTTTTTTTGCATTGGAAAAGTACCATCTTTGTGGGGTCCAGAAGACAAGAGGGACCAAGAAGCCTCCATATGAAAAACATGCAATTTAATTATATCACAGTGCCTTGTTCTGCAGTCATTTTTTTGAATAAGCCTAAAATATCCAGTAGGGACTCTGAAAATCAACAACTGCATTTGTGGAGTCTAGATCGTATGCACGAGTCTCTGAAAAAAACAACGTGGTTACCCTGTATTCCTCAAATCATGGGTACCGTAATTAGAGCATAAATACAGTGGTTCCTATTGCAAAAAATGTTTTTTTATTTTTTTTAGAGTTTTATATAGCGCAAACTAGACCCGAGACATCGGGTATCAGAGCGCTTTACATGAGCACCAGTTTCGTTATATTTAAGTAAAGAAATTATCAATTATAAGAGAATGAGACTACATCTTCTCCAATCATATATTTATTTCAAATCAAACAGCAATGAGTCAAAACATTATATGATAAATCATTTATAGCAAATACAAAAGATGACACTGTCATGCAAGTTTGAAACATTCTGAACAACATTCAGATGATGTGCTCATTAAATGATGTGCATAATGAAGACGCAGTGCTCATGAATTGTGTACAAGTAGAACAAAAAATTAAACAAAACAAATTAAATACAAATCAAGACAAAATAAGCCTTTCTATTATTGTGAAAGCAAGTAACGGGGGAGTCTCACACGTAAATTTCCACCCTGTTAGTCTTAAATCCAAATATGCAATGCAATAGTTATGTGTTGATGTCTCAACTCCCAAATAAATACTGTGTGAAAAGAGGTGTGTCCATGTGGTACATGGCCAGCTTTCCAAACTTCTAATCTGAAAGCAATAAGAAAGGGTATTAAAAACTTGATCAACAGAGTTGCCTTAAGAGAACCCGACTATGGAACCTGGGATTGAAACTTACCTTCGGCATATATATCTTATAAAACAACCAGGTCCCTGTGATGCTATATCATAATTAGCAAAACAACTATTAATGTTCTGTGAGACCGTAGGGTAAAAATGGTTGTCAGAAATTCCCCAAATTAACCTCTACTCAACCCTCGGACAACTTGGCACAGAGCAGTCAGGCTTAACTCAGAGGCAATGTGTAAAGTATTGGTGCAACACTTCAAATAGTAACACAGTGAAATCACACCATAAAAGTGACCCCACACCAGTTTAGAAAAATGATTAATATCTAATAAATAAAGAAAGACCAAAATGAAATCCAATTAGTAGAACCAAAGATATGCAGGTTTAAAGATTTTTATAAAAATAGCGCCAAAAATCACAAAGCGCCAACTGTGAATATCTAGTGGTGCCAGACCAGGACAAAGTCACAAATTCAGTCCAACTGAGATGGAGCGCAGGCTGGCTACAGGGATCCAGTTAGGCCCACTGAACAGAGTACCTTAAATCCTGGTATGTGGAGTGTAGGAGAGTAGGATCTGCCTCTTATGTTGCCCCCACTTTTTTTCTGATGTTTACACTGGTTTCTGGCTATAGTCTGGCTGGGACCCTGCCAATCAGGGCCCCAGCCTCTCTGTTCTCTCTAAACGACTTGGAGTGCACTCTAGGTGCACTAGTGATTGGATACTGTGGTACCTTATGAGTCCCTAGTATATGGTACCTTAGGTACCAAGGGCATAGGTACTTCACAGGCCTACCAGGGGCTGAAGCATGTATTATGCCACCCCTGGGTAGCAGACTAAATCTGACAGCACAGGTCTGCTACTGCAGCCTGGGTAAGGTGGTGTAGGCACCCCTTACTGTGATATAGGCTACCTATATCACTACATAGATACACACATATAAACCTATAAGTCACTCCTATGGCAGGCCTTATCAATCCTGAAGGCAGAGTGCTTGGTTCCTATGTGAGAGGGTGCCCCTGCATGAGCAGAGCCCCTCTGCAGCATTCGGAGACCCTTCTCTGAGGCTGTTTGTAGTGCAGCCTGACCATATACTCTTAAGCGCATTATAACCTTGCGTTAAATGCTAACTTTGGGATGGCTGCACGGAAACATGTCGTGTTTGGTGTCAAACATCTTGGAATACTACCCCCTGCCAGTTCTGGCGGCGGGGGTAGCATTCCACCCTTCTAGAGGGATAGACATGTACCTACTGTGGAAACGCGGTAGAATCCTGAAGAGCCCTGGCATCACAAAATGGATGCCACCAGTCACAGACACTGGGCTGCCCTCCTGCTGATGACCAACACTCGCAGTGGAGGAGGCCCAACAATAGGTATCCTGTCCCAAGGGGGTGTGACCACCTCCCAGACAGGGTTTAGTGTATTGGGGCTGGGTGGGTGCACTCCTAGAGTGCTTTGAAGTCCTGCACTGGGGGAGCAGAAGGCTCCTCTGTGCATATGCCAGTTCAAACCAGCTCAGGGGCTACCTGCCCCTGCTCTGGCGCGAAACTGGACAAAGGGAAGTGGGTGTAGCCACCCACTCCCCTGACCCTCCCATAGGTGGGGTCATAGAGCTAGTCCCTCCCTTCTCTTTAGTATAAGAGGGGGAACCTGTGCATTGCAACCTAGATACCCCTGGACGACGCTCTTAAGAAGAATCCTGGACCTTCAACGTTCCACTACCTCTGGAAGACTGAAGAATCTCCCTTGGAGTCAAGGAGTGACTCCACTGCTTGGCAGGCACCAAAAACTACAACGACGGTCGCAAACTACACTGCACCCGCCGGAGCCCGAAGTCCCTGCAGCCCAGGAAGAGGATTTCCTGACTTCTCCAAGGCCATCGTGAGTTCCCAGCGAAGCTGAGGGAAGTGGACCCCACGAGCAATGAGGAACTGCAGCCCCTGGGTACCGTGCACTATTGTCAAGTGCAACCCCTCCACGACATTCTACGAACTTGTGCTTTGGACCACGTGTGGTCCCAGCCTCTAGCAGAGATCCCGCCCAAAATCAGAGGCCTACACCGTCCCGAGTGACCATGGGCCCCTGTTGAGTGCATCCTCCCGAGGCATCTTTGCGATCCCTTGCCAGCCAGCTTGTGGGTCCCCAGAAGACTTTTCAACAAAACCAAAGGGCTCCCCTGGTTGCTCCAGGCCTGCCCTGACATACCCTTGCTGGGTAAGTCCCCCAGACCTTGCTGGTCTGCACCATTGACTTTTTTGTCCCCTCCACAAGACTTGCTGCTACCAAGGCTTGTTGGCTCCAATCGGGTCGCCGACACTGCAGTCAGCTGCAGACTTTGTGGGACACACTGAATCCAGCTCCTGGCCATCCTCGACGCCTCCTGGACCTCGTGGTCGAAGAGTCAAGACATCAGTGAACGACCTGAATCCTGTCGACGACGGTGGGCATTCATCTTCCTTGCCCCGGGTCACTGCCAACTGACTTTGAACACTGTCCCCTCTGCTTTCAGGTCTTCCTCCTTCCGAATCCAGGCTTGGATTCCAACGGACACTTCTTCTGTCGTCGCAAGCAGCAAGTCTTCACTGGCTCCCACTGAGAACGACGCCGCGACCCGACACCAAAGGACACCTATGCACCCGGCTCCCCTGGGTGAGGTAACTTCAGCACTACGGTGCTCCTGTGGGTGTGGGCCCTAGAACTACTTACCCTGTAAGTGGCTTGCTTGTAGCTACCCTAGAAGTGCCCTAAAACTCCTATTTTCCCCGTGCGATTCTCGCACTGGCTCGTACAGGGTTCGCGTCTGTGTTAGACACATCGCGTCCAACTCCCTTGTAACTCTACCAGTATCCGCGTCCTTCGACTCGTACTGACCGATCGGTGTGTTCGCCTCGAACACGCCAGGGACCTGTAACATTGATAACTCAATCGCGTTCTCTCGCATAGACTCGTACAGGACTCGCACCAGTGTCTGAACACCGCGTCCGTCCCCTGTGGGTCTCCTACAACTACCTGGGGTGGTTCTTTGGGGTCCCTCGATTCTATGTGCTCTAGACCACGGTCTAGCCAAGATAAGATTGTGATATTTACTTGTGCTAACTTATTTTGATAAAACATTGACTTGTACATATGTTCCTGACTTCTAATCTCATAAAGAGATTAGTAGAGAGTTGTTTAGTAATAAATACATATATATTTGATATATATACCTGTGTGGTGTCTTTTCATTTGGTGATTCAAGAGATTGTGTGGTAAAACAAGCTGCTTTACATTCCTCCAAGACTTAGCCTGAAGGCTGCTCTCCACAGCTACCACTAGGATAGCTTTCTATAAAGGTTGTCTTAAACCTACCTACCATAAGAGTCGAATTGTACTGGTGCAAGGTGTCCACTTTAACTAGTGAACAGCATATACCAGGCCAACTTCTCACATTGGTGGCAGCGTGTGGGATTCCAGCTTGCTATTGTTTTACCAGAAAATCTCTATTTGAATTACTAACTGAAAACCACTATAGGTACTCAAGGTACATATAAAGTCAAGCTTAGTATCAATAAGTTCTACTGAACTTAGAGCTGTGTGCCAAGGGATAGCACACCCTTTCTACAGCTCAAGCTAGGATCAGTAGGCCACAAACTAGTGTAGGTAGTACAACACTGCACAACACTAGAATGTCCTTAAGGGATGGACCCAGTGGATCCACCCAGCTTCAGTATAAGGACATGACTTTCTTTGACTTGAAAGCCATGTGTGCTGAGAGGCACCTGAAGATAGGACAGAGTCCCTCCACACTACACCTGATAGATCTGCTGACAGCAGATGATCTTAGATTAGCTCTAGGAGCTAATGGGTCTGAATCAGGGGGTGGGTCAATTACAGTGTCTGGGTCAGATGATGAACATCAAGTTGACCAAGACTCTGTGATTGAAGGGCCAGGCCCCAAGGGGTCTGAAAAGGACAGAGGAATTCTCCCTAAGAGAACTGACACAGTGGAGGAGAGGCATAGGTCCCTTTCTAGGGACTCTGACCGCTCCTATCACTCTGGCAGAGAATTTGTCCAGCAGAGGAACTCCTACTTCCCAAGAAGAGAGACCTCCTCTGAAAGACTGTGCAAGCTGCTGCAGTATGAGGAAGCAAGATTTGCCCTCAAAACCAAGCAGTTGGCATTAGATAAAGAAGCCTTTGAGCTCCAGAGAGCTTCTAGAAGAGAGGGGTTAGAACCCCCTGGTGGCAGCAGCAGTGTCCCTAGAGGCAGAGAATATATTCCAGACCATAGGAACCTGAGCAAGGTTGTTCCTCCCTACCAGAGTGGGGATGATATCCATAAGTGGATAACTGCTATGGAAAGGGCCTGTAGAGTACAACAGGTCCCCCAAAAGCAGTGGGCAGCAATCTTGTGGCTCTCCTTTTCAGATAAAGGTAGAGACAAGCTCCTCACTGTTAGAGAAGAGGATGCTGATGACTATGAAGTCCTGAAGAGTGCACTGATAGATGGGTTTGGCTTAACCACTGAGCAGTACAGGTTGAAGTTCAGAGACACCCAGAAGGCACAGACTCAGGACTGGACTGACTTTGTAGATTGTGCAACCAAGGCTCTGGAGGGTTGGCTGGTTGGCAGTAGGGTTACTGATTTCAAGGGATTGTATAATCTAATGATGAGAGAACAGATCCTTAATAATTGCCAGAACCAGTTGTTGCATCAATACCTGGTGGACTCCGATCTGACCTCTCCCCAAGAATTGGGAAAGAAGGCAGACAAGTGGGTCAGAACCAGGGTGAGGCAGAAAACCCAGAACCAAGGGGGTGACACAAAGAAGCAGGATTCTAAGGGCTCTGAGAAAAGTGGGGATAAGTCAAAAGACCAGAAGTCTTCACAAGGGCCCCAAAAATCTGCATCTGGTGGGGAGTCACAATCCAACAAGGGAAAAGGCCAAAAGAAGCCCTGGTGCAAATTCTGTAAACAGAAAGGGCACTGGACTTCTGATTGTAACAAGTCCAAAGACCAAACCACCACCACTCCTGCCCCTAAGGCAACTGTTCCCCCTAGTTCAGCTACTAGTGGAGGTGGTACTCAGAATAAGGGTGTAGTAGGGTTGACCCTGGGTTCTGAAGTGGACTCTGGCCTAGTCAGAGTACCCACTCAGGCAATGCTGATTTGTGATGGAGACATTGACATGTCCTTCCTGGTGAGCCCCAGTAATCTGGGCAAATACAAACAGCAGCCTGTAATAAATGGCAAACAGGCTTTGGCATTTAGGGACACAGGTGCTAGTGTCACCATGGTGGCAGAGGATCTTGTGGACCCTGGACAGATCATCCTGGGTGAAATGTACCAGGTGACCAATGCAAGCAACACCAGGACCAACCATAGTCTGGCAGTTGTGAATTTCTCCTGGGGAGGGGTAACTGGCCTCAAGAAGGTTGTAGTCAGTGCAGACCTCCCTGTAGAATGTCTATTGGGCAATGATCTAGAAACTTCAGCCTGGTCTGAAGTAGAGTTATGGACTCATGCTGAGATGTTGGGCATCCCTGCAGAGGTATTTGCTGTGACCAGGTCACAAGCCAAAATGCATGACACTGAACAAGCTCTGGATCCTGAAATTATGGACCAGGTGCTTCCCAAGAAGAGGAGCAGTAGGGTTAAGGCAGTGCCTTCCCCTCTGTCTCAGATCACAGATTCCCCTCTTGAGGGAGGAGAAGCAGATCCTGAAGAAGGAACTGCCCCAGAGGGACTTGAACCTGATCAGGTTGAGTTCTTGGGGGCAGGGGGCCCTTCTAGGGAAGATCTGAGTAAGGAGCAACAGTGCTGCCCCTCTCTTGAACCCCTCAGACAGCAGGCTGCTGCTGAGGCTGCTGGGAGTGCTAGTGGGTCCCATAAAGTTTATTGGGATGAGGGACTCCTATATTCTGAGGGTAGAGATCCAGCCCCTGGAGCCACCAGGAGGTTGGTAATACCTCAGAAGTTTAGGGGTTCCTCTTGACCCTAGCACATGATATCCCTTTGGCAGGTCACTTGGGCCAAAACAAGACCTGGGACAGGCTTGTTCCACATTTTCATTGGCCACATATGTCAGAGGACACAAAGGAGTTTTGTCGCTCCTGTGTCACATGCCAAGCCAGTGGCAAGGCAGGTGGCACAACAAAGGCCCCCTGATACCACTACCTGTGGTGGGGGTACCCTTTGAAAGGGTAGGGATTGACATTGTTGGTCCCCTTGACCCTCAAACTGCATCTGGGCACAGATTTATCCTGGTGGTAGTGGATCATGCCACCAGGTACCCAGAGGCAATTCCCCTGAGGACCACCACAGCTCCTGTGGTGGCAAGAGCCCTCATTGGAGTTTTCTCCAGAGTGGGTTTCCCAAAGGAGGTCATCTCTGACAGAGGTACCAACTTCATGTCAGGATATTTGAAAGCAATGTGGAAGGAGTGTGGGGTAACTTATAAGTTCACCACCCCCTATCACCCACAATGCAATGGGTTGGTTGAACGCTTCAACAAAACCCTGAAGGGAATGATTAAAGGACTCCCAGAGAAGCTTAGGCAGAAATGGGACCTTCTTCTTCCCTGCCTGTTGTTTTCATACAGAGAAGTTCCACAGAAGGGGGTTGGTTACAGCCCATTTGAGCTTCTGTTTGGGCATCCTGTAAGAGGTCCATTATGTTTGGTAAAAGAGGGCTGGGAGTTACCTCTCAAGCCCCCCAAACAGGATGTGATGGACTATGTACTTGGTCTCCGCTCCAGGATGGCTGAATACATGAAAAAGGCAACCAAAAACCTGGAGGCCAGCCAAGAATTACAAAAAGCTTGGCATGACCAAAAGGCTGTGCTGACTGTGTACCAGCCAGGACAGAAAGTGTGGGTGTTGGAGCCGGTGGCCCCAGCAGCCCTCCAAGACAAGTGGAGTGGCCCCCATACAATAGTTGAGCAGAAGGGAGAAGTCACCTATTTGGTGAATCTTGGAACTCCCAGGAGCCCCCTGAGGGTGCTCCATGTCAACAGATTGAAACCATATGTTGACAGGGCTGACATGGGCTTGCTCATGGCAACTGATGAGGAACAGGAGGAGGAGAGTGACCCTCTCCCTGACCTGCTCTCACAGAACCCTGATGATGGGTCAGTAGATGGTGTTGCTTTGGCAAGCAGCCTCACTGCCCATCAGCAAACTGAGTGCAGACAAGTTCTGCAGCAGTACAGACATATGTTTAGCCTGACCCCTAGTCAGACTACCTGGTGCACCCATGAGGTGGACACTGGAGACAGTCTGCCTGTCAAGAGTAAAATCTACAGGCAACCTGACCATGTCAGGGACTGTATCAGGACTGAAGTCCAGAAAATGTTGGAGTTAGGTGTGATTGAGCCTTCAGATAGCCCTTGGGCTAGCCCAGTAGTCCTAGTACCCAAGCCTCATACCCAGGGTGGTAAGAAAGAAATGAGGTTTTGTGTAGACTACAGAGGCCTCAATGCAGTCACTAGGACTGATGCCTATCCCATACCAAGGGCAGATGAGCTGATTGATACTTTGGCCTCAGCCAAGTATCTAAGTACATTTGACCTAACAGCTGGCTACTGGCAGATCAGATTAGCTGATGATGCAAAAGCCAAAACAGCATTTTCGACCCCTGGTGGGCACTACCACTTTGTGGTGATGCCCTTTGGATTGAAAAATGCACCTGCCACTTTTCAGAGGTTGGTGAACAAAGTTCTGGCAGGGATGGAAACTTATTGCTCAGCTTATCTAGATGATATTGCTGTCTTTAGTTCCTCCTGGCAGGATCACCTGGTCCACCTCAGAAATGTTTTGGAGGCTCTGCAGAAAGCAGGCCTCACTATCAAGGCCACTAAGTGCCAGATAGGGCAGAGTCAGGTTGTGTACCTGGGCCACCTTGTAGGTGGAGGCCAGGTTCAGCCTTTACAGAGCAAAATCCAAACCATAATGGAATGGGTTGCTCCAACCACCCAGACACAGGTGAGAGCCTTCTTAGGCCTGACTGGGTACTATAGGAGGTTTGTGAAGGGATATGGATCTATAGTGACCCCCTTGAATGATCTAACCTCAAAGAAAATGCCAAAAAAGGTTCAGTGGACAGCTAGCTGTCAGAAGGCATTTGAAGACCTAAAGCAGGCCATGTGCACTGCCCCCATCTTACAGAGTCCAGACTACACCAAAAAGTTCATTGTCCAAACAGATGCTTCTGAGCTGGGTGTGGGAGCTGTACTGTCTCAACTGAATGATGAAGGTCAAGACCAGCCAGTAGCTTTCATTAGCAGAAGGCTGACCCCTAGAGAGAAACGTTGGTCAGCTATAGAGAGGGAGGCCTTTGCTGTGGTGTGGGCCCTGAAGAAGCTGAGGCCATACTTGTTTGGCACTCACTTCATAGTTCAGACTGACCACAAGCCCCTCCTATGGCTTAAACAGATGAAAGGTGAAAACCCAAAACTTTTGAGGTGGTCCATTTCCCTACAGGGGATGGACTATACAGTGGAACATAGGCCTGGGACCCAACATGCCAATGCAGATGGACTCTCAAGGTATTTCCACTTAGAGCACGAAGACTCAACTGGTCAAGGTTAGTTTAGTGTCCCTGCGTTTGGGGGGGTTGTGTAGGAGAGTAGGATCTGCCTCTTATGTTGCCCCCACTTTTTTCTGATGTTTACACTGGTTTCTGGCTATAGTCTGGCTGGGACCCTGCCAATCAGGGCCCCAGCCTCTCTGTTCTCTCTAAACGACTTGGAGTGCACTCTAGGTGCACTAGTGATTGGATACTGTGGTACCTTATGAGTCCCTAGTATATGGTACCTTAGGTACCAAGGGCATAGGTACTTCACAGGCCTACCAGGGGCTGAAGCATGTATTATGCCACCCCTGGGAAGCAGACTAAATCTGACACCACAGGTCTGCTACTGCAGCCTGGGTAAGGTGGTGCAGGCACCCCTTACTGTGATATAGGCTACCTATATCACTACATAGATACACACATATAAACCTATAAGTCACTCCTATGGCAGGCCTTATCAATCCTGAAGGCAGAGTGCTTGGTTCCTATGTGAGAGGGTGCCCCTGCATGAGCAGAGCCCCTCTGCAGCATTCGGAGACCCTTCTCTGAGGCTGTTTGTAGTGCAGCCTGACCATATACTCTTAAGCGCATTATAACCTCGCGTTAAATGCTAACTTTGGGATGGCTGCACGGAAACATGTCGTGTTTGGTGTCAAACATCTTGGAATACTACCCCCCCGCCGGTTCTGGCGGCGGGGGTAGCATTCCACCCTTCTAGAGGGATAGACATGTACCTACTGTGGAAACGCGGTAGAATCCTGAAGAGCCCTGGCATCACAAAATGGATGCCACCAGTCACAGACACTGGGCTGCCCTCCTGCTGATGACCAACACTCGCAGTGGAGGAGGCCCAACAATAGGTATCCTGTCCCAAGAGGGTGTGACCACCTCCCAGACAGGGTTTAGTGTATTGGGGCTGGGTGGGTGCACTCCTAGAGTGCTTTGAAGTCCTGCACTGGGGGAGCAGAAGGCTCCTCTGTGCATATGCCAGTTCAAACCAGCTCAGGGGCTACCTGCCCCTGCTCTGGCGCGAAACTGGACAAAGGGAAGTGGGTGTAGCCACCCACTCCCCTGACCCTCCCATAGGTGGGGTCATAGAGCTAGTACCTCCCTTCTCTTTAGTAGAAGAGGGGGGACCTGTGCATTGCAACCTAGATACCCCTGGATGACGCTCTAAAGACGAATCCTGGACCTTCGACGTTCCACTACCTCTGGAAGACTGAAGAATCTCCCTTGGAGTCAAGGAGTGACTCCCCTGCTTGGCAGGCACCAAAAACTACAACGACGGTCGCAAACTACGCCGCTCCCGCCGGAGCCCGAAGTCCCTGCAGCCCAGGAAGAGGATTTCCTGACTTCTCCAAAGCCATTGTGAGTCCCCAGTGAAGCTGAGGCAAGTGGACCCCACGAGCAATGAGGAACCACAGCCCCTGGGTACCGTGCACTATTGTTGAGTGCAACCCCTCCACGATGTTCTACGAACTTGTGCTTTGGACCACGTGTGGTCCCAGCCTCTAGCAAAGATCCCTCCCAAAATCAGAGGCCTACACCATCCCGAGTGACCGTGGGCCCCTGTTGAGTGCATCCTCCTGAGGCATCTTTGCGATCCCTTGCCAGCCAGCTTGTGGGTCCCCAGAAGACTTTTCAACAAAACCAAAGGGCTCCCCTGGTTGCTCCAGGCCTTCCCTGACACACCCTCGCTGGGTAAGTCCCCCAGACCTTGCTGGTTTGCACCATTGACTTTTTTGTCTCCTCCACAAGACTTGCTGCTACCAAGGCTTGTTGGCTCCAATCGGGTCGCCGACACCGCAGTCAGCTGCAGACTTTGTGGGACACGCTGAATCCAGCTCCTGGCTATCCTCGACACCTCCTGGACCTCGTGGTCGAAGAGTCAAGACATCAGTGAATGACCTGAATCCTGTCGACGACGGTGGGCATTCATCTTCCTTGCCCCGGGTCACTGCCAAGTGACTTTGAACACTGTGCCCTCTGCTTTCAGGTCTTCCTCCTTCCGAATCCAGGCTTGGATTCCAACGGACACTTCTTCTGTCGTCGCAAGCAGCAAGTCTTCACTGGTTCCCACTGAGAACGACGCCGCGACCCGACACCAAAGGACACCTATGCACCCGGCTCCCCTGGGTGAGGTAACTTCAGCACTATGGTGCTCCTGTGGGTGTGGGCCCTAGAACTACTTACCCTGTAAGTGGCTTGCTTGTAGCTACCCTAGAAGTGCCCTAAAACTCCTATTTTCCCCGTGCGATTCTCGCACTGGCTCGTACAGGGTTCGCGTCTGTGTTAGACACATCGCGTCCAACTCCCTTGTAACTCTACCAGTATCCGCGTCCTTCGACTCGTACTGACCGATCGGTGTGTTCGCCTCGAACACGCCAGGGACCTGTAACATTGATAACTCAATCGCGTTCTCTCGCATAGACTCGTACAGGACTCGCACCAGTGTCTGAACACCGCGTCCGTCCCCTGTGGGTCTCCTACAACTACCTGGGGTGGTTCTTTGGGGTCCCTCGATTCTATGTGCTCTAGACCACGGTCTAGCCAAGATAAGATTGTGATATTTACTTGTGCTAACTTATTTTGATAAAACATTGACTTGTACATATGTTCCTGACTTCTAATCTCATAAAGAGATTAGTAGAGAGTTGTTTAGTAATAAATACATATATATTTGATATATATACCTGTGTGGTGTCTTTTCATTTGGTGATTCAAGAGATTGTGTGGTAAAACAAGCTGCTTTACATTCCTCCAAGACTTAGCCTGAAGGCTGCTCTCCACAGCTACCACTAGGATAGCTTTCTATAAAGGTTGTCTTAAACCTACCTACCATAAGAGTCGAATTGTACTGGTGCAAGGTGTCCACTTTAACTAGTGAACAGCATATACCAGGCCAACTTCTCACATGGAGCGTTGCAAGGGTCCACGTCAAAGTGCGTCACGCAGCCAAAGCATTGCATTGGTTCTTCGATGTGGGGGAGGCTGCGGTGCAAGGTCCTGCATCTTTGTCGAATATCCCATCAATAAGGGCTTGGGATGCCAAGTCTGGCGTCGAGGATGCATTGTGCAGTAGGGGCACTGCATTGGGTCCGAGGAGCTGCGGAGCTGAGAGGCTGCAATGCGGAGTCCAGAGTCATCATCGAGGCTGCCGTCAAAGAGTGATGCAAGGGCCTGCACTGATGATTCTCCACACAGCAGTGGTTCCAAAGCGACAGCAGCCTGCGAAGTTGATTCGTGTCTTTGCGTCAGGCCCAATCCACACAGCAACGGTTGCGCCACGCAGCATAGGAGACGCATCGATTCTGCTGGGACTACAGAGACTGGCAGAGCACGTTAGGCCCACTTCCAAGGGTCCAGGACTGGGGTGGCACCACTTGGCAGGGTAGACTCACAGACAGCAGAGTCCAGGTGCTGGTTTCAAGGTTTTTGGAGTCTTCTGTTCCTTACGTTCAAGTCAGGAAGCCAGTCGACTAGCCCTTGGAGTCACTTTGGGGTCCTGATTCAACAGATGCAGGTCCAGCCCTTCTCTTACATGCAAGAGGGCAGCAGGGTAGCACAGCAAGGCAGCAGTTCTTCATATCATAATTTAGCAGAGTGGCAGTCCATTCAGCAGCACAGCAGTCCCTCTTCCTGGCAGAATTACCACAGGTCCAGAAGCGTACTGAAGAGTTGGTGTCTAAGATCCTGTATTTATACCCTATTGTGCCTTTGAAGTGAGGGAGATGCTTCTAAAGGATTCCCTTTGATGTCCTCAGGCATTCAGCCTTTTCTATCCTGGCTCCAGTTTAACTACAGGGGCTATGCAGCCCTTTGTGTGGAGGCTGGACACATCTTATTCAGGTGTAGGTAGGTCAGTGATCAGCTCTGCCCTCCCGTCCTGCCAGTGATTTCCCATCGAGGGACACCATAGCTCTCTATTGTGTGGGGCTGTCTAGGAGGACTAAAAAAGCGCACCTGTCAGATACACCCAGTCATGTGACCCTGGGACAGGCTACAAGCACTAAATAGCTAAGGTAGAAAAATGCCAACTTTCTAAAAGTTACATTTTCAAAATTGCAATTTAAAATCCAACTCTACCATAAGAGAGGAATACTCATTACAATTCCAAAGACACCAAACATCAACTGATTATCTGTTTCCATTTGGAAATACATCTTATTAAATGTGATAAGGTAGCTCCAATGTTATCTTATGGGAGAGGTAGACCTTGCAATCGTGAAAAGCACATTTTAAAGATTTTCACTACCAGGGCATGTAAAACTTCAAATTACAGGTCCAACGTTTTAAATAGCTTAATTATATTGGTGGTTACAGATGTGAACCACCCTGTGCTTGGCTACTACCCATTATATCAGTAACCCAAAAACAGATATGTTGCAAGAAAACATATATACACATTAGCAGGGAGCCATTATCAACTGGCTGCATATTAACCCATACACATTCACTCTTTACACTTCATATTTTTATGAAAAACTATTTTCTTTTAAAATCCTCTTTTAAAAGACATTTGTACTTGATACAGTACATTTTATCCAACATTTCTTTACAGTAATAACATTTTATTCACATTTAAAGGCAAAGTGCAAGCCCCATGAATAGTTCTTGCTACCCTGATACAGTCACAGTCAACAAGTGTGCCACGACTCACCAACCGCTTCTTCAGGGCTGTGAAAAGTGAGCATACAAAGCACAATAAATTTCACTTATTATTTACAGCTTTCACATTTTTATAAAAATACCACATAACAGACATTGTGTATCTAGATGCAATAAACACATGCTCAAAGTTCTTTTAAAACTGAAAAAGGAATACCTCAAATCTAAATAGAGTGTTAAACCTCAAGACATTATTCTCTATTGTATTACAAAATGATTTAAAAACTATTTTGCTTGCCTTTTTTCTCTTATGTTCCCATTCCACATACATTTAGAGGTCCCACTGGGCTTCACTGTGTTTACAAATTGTTTGAGGTTCCTCTCAATCCTGGCTGTATATTCAAATCTCGCTATCTTTCTGGGAGGACTAGTACTAAGCAGACAACATGTCCTTATTATATGCTCTTACTCATGTGAAGAAAGTAAAGAGAAAAATAGGTTCAAAAAGATAAGACGCTTCCAAGTAGGTCTCATAATCAAAGCATGATAGATCTTGTAGATATGTATTTTATCCTCACTGAATTGCTGTCATAGTAGTTCTGTACTAAGATGGTCTACAAAACATAAGAATTAGGGGCTATTTCTACTCTATCAAATTCTAACAGTCAGCAGAATCTTCTACAACAATCATGTCCTGGTATGTCATACCTTTCAGAGCAAAATAACTGTCAATTCCTTTTAATTATATAATCTCCACAGCATATCACAGTCCTTCAATTTATATCATGGTTTTAAATTGCACTATATGTATTGTTTCTAAAGAAATCCAGAACAGTTGCACAAACAAAAAATCTGCCAAGCTTGCCTGGCGTGCCGTGGATTCGAACCCTGTGACAAAGCAGGAAATTGACACCCTCCTGATTTTCATCTGATCCGCAGGTATAATGGCCTTGTTGAGTGGAGGGGTTGTGTTGGCTATTTAGCCGCACGTAACCAGGGGGAAGTAGCTTGTCGTTCAGCATCTGTGGTTAGGCAACAATTTCCTGTTTCTAACTTACCTGGTGTTATCAGCGTCCTCGTGAGTTCAGCGTTTATTGGTTTGTTTGGCATGTGAGGCGCTTACACTGCGGCTCTAGGAGGATGTACTGTTGAGCTTGCCTGGCGTGCTGTGGATTCGAACCCTGCAGCAAACCAGGAGATGGGCGCACTCCCGACTTACCACTGATTCGTGGGTATACCGCCCGTGTTCAGTGGAAGGGTTGCGCCCGCTATAAAGCCGTGCACAACCAAGAGGCAACCAAGAGGACGTTGCTTGTCGTTTCAGCACCTGTGGTCAGGCCGCAACTTCCTGTTTCTAACTTACCTGGTTTTATCAGTGTCCTCTGCGAGTTCAGCGTTTCTCGGTTTGTTCAGCGTGTGGCATTTCTTGTGCAGCCTTGCGGATCTTCTGGAACCTTGGTATTCTGCAAAGTCAAAGAACGTGGACAAAACAAGAAGGAAAGAATATTCCTTGACATTTGGGTAATGCGCAGCGTATGCAGGCAAACAAAAATTGAACTTTTCTTTTTTTGAATTCTTGAAGCCTTGGTATTCTTGAGAACCTTTCACCTTGTGAGCTTTCTGCAAAATAGAAAGAAAACATTATATTGAAGTATGTACTGTAGTCATTATGTCATATTTTGAAGAAGATATATGAAATATGTAATTTTGACATGTAAAATCCTGTTTAGTTGTTGAAATAGCATGAAGTATTGCTCTGACTATTCTATTTCATTGAAGGCTATTTATTGTTATGTTCTGATTTGCTACTTACCTTCTACCTGAACTATTGTGTTGTTTATGGTGTGCTACAATCTATTTATTTGTGTAATTATTACCAATCTGATTCTTAAGTTACAGCTGTGATCCCTCATATGTTTAATACTCATAACACATTCCAATATGAATTCATAATTGGTTAAAGCTAAAAAAATATTAATATTGTTCTGTTATTCATCAAGGTTAAACAATTCCAGAAGTCTGAAATCCCACTCTTAGGAAACTCCTCAACAAATTCCATAATCAGCTTTAAGCGGGTAGAGTTGGTGATACTTGGGATTTATAGAAAATATAGGAGAAGCATTATTTATTACTGAACTAATTGGCATTTAGCTTATCGGCATTGGAGCTGAGACAACCACAGTTTAGCGGACTTTTCACAAGAAGCTGTTCTACATATTCGAAGACAAAAGCAGTGTTTCTTAACTCCCAATTCCCCTCTTCCCCATTGGACTTGAGTGGCCTTAGCTTGGTTCGTTGCACCCTCTTTGTCTAGTAATGGAGTTGGTATATAACGTTGCATGATCCGCATGATCCGCTTGCTCCTGCAGAAGAACTAGGTGAGATCTTGACAAAATCATGCAATGTGATACCCACATGGGCATTTGAACATGGTTTTAATGTTGAGAAATACTTAAAAATGAAAAGCCTAAGGTTCAAGTTAATTTTTCAAACCAACACCTCTCTCGAACCCCTAAAATGTGTATACCCATATCACAGACTTGGTGCTATAGCATCAACCACTGTGAGTGATCAAAAATTACAGATTCAACGCTAATATACTCACTACTTCAATACTTAAAATGAATATATTCACAATTTCCAGTACTAGGTTTTCGATGTGCTGCAACTAAAAATCAAGAACAGTCAATAGTTGTAGCAGTAGAATTCCAAAAGAAGTTTGAAGCCACAGTCATCAGAAAATTGTCTACCTATCCAATCCTGAAAATGTAAGGCTTAAGGATCAAGGGAATTTTTCAAACCAATACTTGTCTCAAACCCCTAGAAACTGTGATGTTATTGCATGGAATACCCATATCTAAGACTTGGTACCAAAGCATCACCTACTGTAACTGGAAAGAAAATCACAGATTCAAGGCTAACATACTCACTTATTCAAACCTTAAAATTAATATTATTCATAATTCCCAGCACTAGATTTTCACTTTACTGCCATTTAATTTCTGTGATAGGATTTCATAATAGTAAACTCTCCATTTGCCTCTTATCTCCACACAAAATGAACATATATAACAACTCAGAAGAGAGCTACAACTTAATGTGTAGTTCCCCCACTATGTTCAGTCCATAGTCGACCGTTCTCAAAGTTTCAAAAAATCAAAGTACAGAAAAACACAAATAGGCCGCACTTTTTATCACCCAAACAGCTTAATAGATCGCACTACACAAGTCCAAAGAACACCTACAATACTGAATACTTGCATCTAAATCTATGAGTTCTAGTCAATTTATTGAATATTGAATATATTAGAAACAATACATAGGGTGTTTTGGGGTTTTTCAGGTTCAAGATGCAATTTTAAACCAATATATAGATTGAAGGACCATATTAAAATGTTGCGATGATATAATTAAATGGAGTTGGCAGTTATTTTGAGCTGAAAGGTGACATAACAGGACTTGGTTGTTGCATGAGATTTTGCTTACTCTTAGAATTTGATATAGTGGAAATAGCCCCAAATTCTCATGTTTTGTAGATCATCTTGGTACAGTGCTACTATGACAGCAATTCATCAAGGATAAAAAACACATATGTACAATATATCATGCTTTGATTATGAGATCTAATTGGAAGCGTCGTATCTATTTGCACCTGCTAATTATTTTTCTACCCACTTACCTCACATGAGGTAAGAGAGCATATATTAAGGATATGTTGTCTGCTCAGTAATAGTCCTCCCAGAAAGATAGAGAGATTTCAATATATAGCCATGATTGAGAGGAACCTTAAACAATGTATAAATACAGTGAAGCCCAGTGGGACCTCTAAATGTATGTGGAATGGGAACATGAGAGAAAAAAAGTCATGCTGTTTAGAGTTTGAAAATCATTTTGCAATATAATAGACAATAATGTCTTGAGGTTTAGCACTCTATTTAGATTTGAGGTATTCCTTTTTCAGGTTTAAAGGAACTCTGAGCATGTGTTTATTGTATCTAGTTACACAATGATCTTTTTGTCTGTTATGTGGTATTTTTATAAACATGTGAATGCTGTAAACAATAGGTGATATTTATTGTGCCTTGTATGCTAATAGTTTACAGCCCTGAAGAAGCAGTTAGAGAGCCAGGAAACTCGTGTTGGCTGAGACTGTATCAGAGTATCAAGATCTATTCATGGGATATCTACATTGTTTTAAATTTGATTAAAAAGTTATTACTAAAGAAATCTTGGATGAAATGTAATGGTATAACAAGTAAAAAAGGTGGATTTTACAAGAAATTAGTTTTTCAGTAAAAACAGTGAATGTGTATGGGTTAATATGTAGCTAGTTGATAATGGCTCCATGCTGATGTGTATATATGTCAACTTTTTAAATACATTGCACCCTGCACTGAGAGCTTTAGGGCCTACCTCGGGGTCACATATGTATTAAGAAGGAAGGTTGGGCCTGGGAAAAAGTTTATTTTGTCAGGCAGAAATGGCAATTTGAAAGTGCACACACAGGCTGTAATGCAATGCCCAAGAAATGTTTAAAGGGCTACATAAGTGGGTGGCACAATAAATGTTGCATGCCCACTAGTAGCATTTAGTTTTAGGCCCTGCTTAATGTAGTACCACTTTACTAGGGACTTATAAGTAAATTAAATGTGCCAATTGGAGATAAGCCAATGTTACCATGTTTTAAGGAGTGAGCACATGTCTTTAGCACTGGTTAGCAGCTGTAAAGTGCACAGAGTCCTAAGGGCAGCAAAGCAAAATCAGCCAAAATGAAGGAGTAAGGCAAAAAATTTGGGGGAAAACCACCCTAGGACTGACAGGTCTAGCAATGGTGAAAAGTGAATTTCCAAAACAAAGTGCAGGAGGGTCTCACACTGTGTTAGGCAGCATAACCGCATACAGCTTACCTTGCAAAATTGTTTCGAATGCACCTAGTATAGTTTCCTGTTCATCTGAAGGAAAAAGCATAGGTCAATTTAAAGAGGGTATCTAGTTTACCATCAAAAGACAGTTTAATAATACAAAGAGGAGACCACCTTGCCATAAGCCATTGACATAGCATGCTAGCAACTAAAGAAGATCCACCTGATGTGCTGAGCAGAGCACGCCGGTCAATGTCCTCATAAAAGTCAACATCCACTAACAGGACATGAGTGTGCTAGTCTCTCAGCTGAAATTAAAACTATTGTAGAGAGACAAGAAAATACAAAATGATTCAGACAGTGTTGATACTACAGGTCCCGAGTCAGTGTCTTCAAAGATGATAGTGTGCACAAGCATATCATGCAACTGTTTGTCTTGCAGCTAGATGTGTTCAGTACCAAAAGTAGGAAAAAGATACATTGCATCTCAGAATTCATAATTATAATATATAATAATATAATAATATTATATAAAGAGAGTGCATATGTCAAGTGACAGAAAACAGAGAACTCAGAGTGTGAATCATGTATGAAGTTGCTACATCCCTCTGTCTAGAGTGATCTATGATACCTAGCTACTCTGACAAAGCTTGCCAAGCATCTGTTGTGATAAATGAAAACATTACACATCACAGCTTCTGATGCTCATGCATATATATTGTAAACAAATGCATAGTCATATGGTTGTGCTGAAAATTAGGTATCTTCTGAATAACAACAAGAAATGAAATACATTGCTTGCATGCATATGGCAGCATTAACATTGTACATCCTCAGACATTCTCACATAAAGCAAACAATTACATTCTATATGCTCTTTCAGTCCATAGTTGATGCAGTCCATAGTATTGATCCATTTGCCTTCACATATCTTGAGATTATTGCTAAGGTCACTTCTTCTCTCGACCAGAATAATCCTTTCAACAATTTGCCAATGTATGTTCAAGCAATGTAGCTCCCTCAGTGTGACACTTTATATGACTGCAATATTGTCATATCTATTTCCTCACTTTGTTTCTTGTTTGTCCTATATAAAGCAGATCACGTTGACACAAATGGCATACACCACACTCACAGTAGTGCTCAGTGTGAGCCTTTTGTTCCTATGCTTGAAAACATTGGTCACCTGGCAAAGGCTGCACACTTTACAGCTGTCACATTTGAAAGGACGCAGGATCTGTCATTGAGTGACAAGTGTTACCTCTTTTAAATCCATACAATGGCCTGTATGGACACTTACTATCAATTGTAATGAGATCACAATATAATTATTAATGATTTTCTTATTTTTTTAATATATATATATATATTTCTTTATTGAGAGTTCCTTACGCAGTAATAATACAAAAGTGCTTATGAATTTCAATTTTCGGTTGACGCTTATTGACCAACATACAACCTACATGATCAATCACTACAGTGTACTCCATTTGATAAAAGAGGGTATTACGTAAAACGAGATATTAAAAACACATATTGCACATCTGTCCATAAAAGCTACAGATAACGAAATTAAATAGTGACCTCTTTATAATTGATCTTGATTATCTATTTACTAACTTCATATAGTCTTCCAGGGTTTCTTAAACTTGCGAGCCCGATCGTAAGGCAATGTTTTTCTTAATTTGGTTGCTTTTGGTATTAAATAGTCATGACAGAAACTAACATCCTCATTAACGGCCTTGTGAAAAGGACTTCTCTTGGGCAAAACTAAGCCATTTGTCTTAATTGAGAAAGTTGATTTGCAAACGATGGAAATTCAATTTGTGTGGCTTAGTAAATGCAATAAAAGATTTTGCATTGGGCCTGGCTAACAAAAGTGATTCAACATTCATTCAAAATCTTAGTATATCTGGGCCCTTATTTGGAGGCTTCATTTGAAATCTGTTTAATCAAGTTGCTGAACTCAACTGTGAGGTCAGCAGAGAGTTTAATATAATGAGTGGGTATGACCAATTGCTTAAGTATCTCCCAATTGCACTTATTTGTATACCAGTAACCCCATCTTTTTTTTCTTCTTTTTTTTAAAGCTTTATTGACATAAAAAAAATGACATACAAATTGCGATAATAATAAGGGGACACTTGAAAAGCACCCAAGTGCATTACCTGCCATCATCTGGAGTCTATTGCCGTGAGGGAACGGCTCTTGTCCGGTGTCTTTTGCCGTGGAGGGGAACGGCCTTCATTGCCCGTGAACGACGCCATGAGGGGAACGGCTGGAACTCCAAATTCCAAGCAGCCTCGCGCCGCTCTGACGCTGCACTTGCGCCCTCGGAGGCGCAATATAAGCTCCGCCGACTCCTCGCAGCGGAACACTTGAAAAGCACCCAAGTGCATTACCTGCCATCATCTGGAGTCTATTGCCGTGAGGGGAACGGCCCCTTGTCCGGTGTCTTTTGCCGTGAGGGGAACGGCCTTCATTGCCAGTAAACGCGCCGTGAGGGGAACGGCTGGAACTCCAAATTCCAAGCAGCCTCGCGCCGCTCTGACGCTGCACTTGCGCCCGGAGGCGCAATATAAGCTCCACCCACTCCCCGCAGCGCGGGACACTTGAAGAGCACCCAAGTGCATTACCTGCCATCATCTGGAGTCTATTGCCGTGAGGGGAACGGGCCTTGTCCGGTGTCTTTTGCTGTGAGGGGAACGGCCTTCATTGCCAGTAAACGCGCCATGAGGGGAACGGCTGGAACTCCAAATTCCAAGCAGCCTCGCGCCGCTCTGATGCTGCACTCTGCGCCCGGGAGGCGCAATAGGCTCCTCCCACTCTCCGCAGCGCGGACACGCATGGGCGTGCTCCGGCCAAGGACGGGCCTCGTCTGCGCCCGTCAGAGCCTGAAAGAGACTGGGCTGGGCCACACCTTTGGTCCTTCATGGTATAATTTCCTGCCGTCTATGGACTTGTGAAGGTAATCGGACCACAAGGTGAGTACCCTAAGTGGGCAATTGGTCTTAATATTGCCAAAAGAAATCACCTCTTGACTGTGAGATATCTCAGCAGTAAACATCATACTGTGCCCGACTTTGTCCCCCTCACACTGTTTTCCCAGGTTGTATTTGCAAGTCACTGAAAATGGGGAAACGCGACTCACATTGGGAAAAACCAGTAGTTTCTCTTCAATCGCCGCCATGTCATCAGCCCACCTCGATTGATAAGATGCTCCAGAGGGCTATAAGGGTGGTTACAAACAAAATTGAACTAACTGAAAGACGGCTGTCGATAACACCGGATCTAGCCCAACCCCTGCTTAACTCTGAATTGCAAAGTGTCCTGTTATCCAGTAACCCTGACCATTCTAGGGTCCAACCGAGTACACAAGCCCTAGTTCACGATGTCCCGACCTTGGACTTGTATACCGAAGATCCCCCTGCGGCTATTCGAAAGAGAAGTGAATGCTAAGCCTGCTGTGAAAATCACAAGATCCCGGAAGAAGGGAATTAAGGATGCTGTAGAGAATGGGGGCCAGAGAATGAGGGGCAGGGGGGGCATGTGAAAGAAGGTACAGATAAACCATTGTGGGTGTTAAATCTGGTAAAGGACCTTTATTCGGAAATTAGAAAGATAATTAAGGAAGAGCTGACCACCTTGACCTCCAGGGTAGACAAATTTACCTCTCTATTAGATGTCTATGCTAGTAAAGCAGATCATAGGGAGGCAGATCTATACCAGCTGAATAAATCTTTAGCCCATCTAGTCCACCCAAGAAAAGATCAGGTCCCAGAAGCTACCTGTAATACAACACCACAAGTGCAGAGAAACAGGGAAGTCTTGGTTTTACATTCAAACACATCTAGCAAACCAAGTGATACTATTGCCAGCTTAGAAAGCCAGGAGCCAAGACGGAGGTGGGAGGTGGGAAGGAAACAAAGACCCCCAGCAGAAGAACCCCAAGCTGAAGTAAACAGGCAACAACTGGGTGGTGAAACATAGAATTAAAGAAGGTCAAGACCTTCGTTTAGGGGCATTAGAAGGCAGCCCAATATTACCGTGTATTAACCCTTCCCCTGACTCTACACCATATGTCCTGATTTTTAACCAATGTGCCAGAACTCAAAAAAGGGGCAAAGGGAATCACATCATGACTTAAAAAATAAATGTATTTTCTGGCTGTCTAAACAACTTCAATTCCTCCACAGGGATGCAAATGAGATTTTATTCACACGCAGGGTGGGGTGGGTGAGGCCAAAGAGCCAAAGATATAGCTGGGGACACCATTGTGATTAATTTTAGAAATCCACAGGTTGTTAGGACACTTTTAACCCGCACCCATCAAGGGTATGAAGGGGGCATTAGGCCCCTCCCATTGGGGTACTTTTACCCCCCGAGACCGGTTCCTGACAACAATTTATGGACAGTCTTTGGGGCGGGGTCTAGATATCGGTATGAGCAAAATTTAAACATAGGGCAGGAGTATCCGAGCCCATTGTTTTTTAACCTACCACTTGTAAATAGATTTGCTCTCCTGGAATCTGTAGACTGACTAAAACCAGTGCAGTCATTAGAACTAAAGAAAACCGAACAGGTAGACAGGAGGGTTGATGGAGCAGAAATAGTTTATAGTGAGGGATTGGAGAAGCTAACTTTGACTCATACCACATCAGGCTCACCACCATTTCTAGCGCAAACAACTATAGGCCACCAACAGCTGATCCAAGTATCTACACCTATTAATCCTGCCCATCTTGCTATCAGAAAGAGCCTTAAGTTGGCTGTAGTGGCTTACGGAAACTCAAATCAGTCAACAAGCAACAAGCTCAAGTTTCGCGTTTTATCTTGGAACATTGCGGGTCTCATTTCCAAACAGGGAAACCCGGAGTGGGGATCCCTTATTGACGCAAATGACATCTGCATGTTCCAAGAAACATGGGCTAGAGAGGTCACTCATAGACCGGGCTATGTGACCTATTGCTTAACAGCCACCAGTGGGGGAAGGGGAGACCTGCGGGAGGACTGTGCACCTGGGTTGCTGTGCACTTAGGATGCACTGCAAGGCAGGTTGATACAGCCTCACGTGATATACTCTGTGTCATCTTGAGTTTCCCCACTAAAATCAGAATAGCTTTAATTAATGTTTATTCTCGCCCGGTTAGCTACGGTCAGGAGTCGGCTACTCTTGAGCAGCTGTAACCTTCCTGTACACAATTCCTGACGGTATTTTGGTGGTCCTTGCTGGCGACTTTAATTGCCAGTATGAACCACTGAAGGACCTGATTGAGGGTGATATTGATGAGGAAGACCAGTACCGATCTATTCCAGAATTAAATGCTCCACCAACGCGAGCCTGGACACCATTGGTACTTCAAATGAACACCTCACATTGACGCATTCCTTCAGGGCCTGTAATTGGTCACACTAAGTCTGATTCTCCAGCGAAACATACTTATAATAGACCAGGAAGTTCTTCCATACTAGATTACATCCTGATGGATACCAATTCCTGGCATTGGGTGATCAACTTCAAGGTCATACCTAGATATGATAGCGACCATAATGCCCTGTTATTAGAGATCCTATCACCCTGTTCCAGGGATGTCCTTGATAAGCACCCTAATAGGCCAAGGCCAATTTTAGTTGGCTGCAGGAGGAGAAGTAAGATGGGGGCCCTCTGTAATTCGGAGGAAAAGTTGGCTTCCCTCTACCAAATTGCCATCCCACACCTTGAAGTTGCCAATCAACTTAGTATTGCAGCTCCTCTTAACATAGTTTTAACAGAAATTGGGAGTAATCACCAAAGCCTAGTAACTGACTTGGCAAATATTTTTTTCCTCTTACAAAACATAAATTAAAGGTGTCTGTGGGCCACTCCTGGTACAATGGTGACTGTCGAGTGAGCCAAGAAATCATTAATCCAAGCAATTATAGCTAAGGATAGATTAATGATAAAAGACAAGCGGATTGCTTATAAAACCACCATCAGTGCAGCCAAAAAACAGTGGGAAGGTGATAAATGGGAAAGTATGAGGGTTGCTTTATGCTCTAGGGATATGCTGGACCTTTTGGAACCTAGTAAACACTGGCTCCAAAGAAGGTAAATTGGCAGTAGAGCCAAACCTTGGGGCAGAAATTTGGAAGATCCACTTTGAATTGCTCTATGCAAGGGGAGGAAGAAGCTGGACAAATTACGAACAAGTCCACCAATCTACAGCTACCATTCCCTAATGCCCAGAAATCACCCTTACAGAGATAATGGATGCACTAAGCAGAGTAACCCCTGCAAAGGCGCCAGGTTTAGACAAGATCCCAGGTGACCTTTTCGCAATGAACCCAGTATTTGGGCACCATATTTCTGGACCCTATTTAATGCCATTCTACAGGGAATGCCAATCCCGACTACCTGGCTGGGGGCGGAGATTATTCCTATTTATAAAAAGGGTCTCACCACTCCTCCCCGCTAATTACCGTCGGATTAGTCTCCTAGATGTTACTCAAAAATCTATGCACGAGTGCTATTGGACCGTCTAGAGAGCTGGGATGGAGGAGTATTCCATACTCAGCCCCTACCAGGCAGGTTTTAGAGCTAGGATGTCCACAATAGATCAGATTTTAAGGCTGCAACTCCTCTACTGGAAGACAGTGTCCTTGGGGGAGGCAGCCTTTATCTGATCTTTGTGGACTTAAAATCAGCATTTGACCTGGTCCCTAGGGATAAACTCTGGTCTACTTTGATAAATATGGGGTTCCCTGTATCTTTGTCATCAGATCAAGCGGCTCCATGAATCTAACTATGCGCAAGTCAGATATGGGAAAAATGGTGCGCTTACTGATCCCATAGTCATAGATAGAGGTGTAAGACAGGGGTGTGTATTGGCCCCTACCCTCTTCTGTCTATTTATTAATGACCTTGTGGAGCATCTGACTGCTGGGAGGGATGTAGACGCTCCCAAGTTGGCGAACCACAGGGTTCCAGCCCTGATGTTCGCCGATGATACCCTGCTACTATCCAAGTCCCCAATGGGGATTCAACGGGCCTTGGATATTTTCCATTCATTCTGTAAAAGTAGGGATTGGAGATAAACTCCCAAAGACTAAATATATGGTCTTTAATGCAGGTGACTCCACACGTTCAAATCCTCTTCTAGATGGGAAACCACTAGAGAAAGTCACAGTTTTTGACTACTTAGGACTTACACTCACCGACAAAATGGAGTGGAATGCGCAAATCAAAGAAATCCAGCTTAAAACTGGCCCAAACATCGGGGCTAGCTAAGATGTTCAAGAAATGTACCCATAAAATGGTTGGCCCGGTAATGGAAATTTATAAGGCGCAAGCAAGGGGGCGGCCTCTATGGGGCTGAAATCTGGGCCATCGTTCATTGGATCCCTCTCCAAGAATGAGAATTTCTTTATTAGGCAAATTCTGGGTCTTCTAGAAGTACACCACTGACGCCACTCCGAATGGACCTTGGGGTCAGTCCAATAGCTGAGGAAGTCGCCCTTAGACCCCTCCTTCACTGGCGACGTCTTTGGAGTACCCCAGAGTTAGTGGTTTTTAAAGAAGAGATGACTGAGGTGTTAAATCTGCAGGGGGCAGGCAAAATCCCATGGTTAGCCTACATTAAAAACACTCTAGTTGCCATGAGGATGGGCGACCTATGGACTATCATGCTGAGGCAACCTCCTGACAACCCCCAGGAAGGTTCTTTCAAAGCTTTTCAGAGAATATAAATTAAATCTGACCAAGGTCAATCCCACCTCAGGTATATTTACTACGCAATTTCTAGAGGTTAAAGACCAATACAGGTTAGAACCTGTCCTCGATGCTATCCAGCCCCCCCTAGCTAAAAAACTTTACATACAATTCAGGCACGGTGTGTTACCACTCTGTACCTTTACAAATAACTGGGGGTGTGCTTCGATCAAGGGCTGTCCGGTCTGTGATAATATTCCAGAGACGGACCAACATGTACTGTTTTTTTGTCTGGCATACAAAAAGATCAGGCGTCGTTGGCTACAACAGGTCTGCCGGAACCTCGGGACAAATCACTGTGTTGGAGGCTACAGGATATTAAAATACGATACCAGCCTCCCTATTGTGTATTCAGTCTCTCGATATTTATTTTGTATGTGGTGCGCACGTTTAGATGTACTAAAATCCAGCTTGGTTTAATTCGACCCTTTTCCAGCCTTTTATTGTTTTTATGCACTTTTTAATAATTTTAACTTTTTAATACATGTAAATTGAATAGTTATATGTATATTAATCATTTTATCTGGAGTTTCCACTAATGTACTTGCATCTATCCCTGGGAAATTGAATTGTATGAAATGTGTCCCATTTTTATCTGTGCTTTATGGCCAGAAAGGCCCGAAATAAAGATATTTTGAATTGAATTGAATTGATAATAATAAGACAGATTAAGAAACAGAAACCACTAAAAGCTGCGTACAGAAAAAAACAGTAATCAATATACATTATAATACAAAGGGAAGTGATCAGGGGAGGGAGGTTCCACAATTTTGAGGCGTCGAGTGAGTAGTCTAGCTATTATGGTAGGAGAGCGTATGTGTTCGTCTTCTGGGGTATGCGTCGTAACAGTGGATCTTATAGGGGGGTGATGTTACTACAGCCGAGCTTGAATCAGCGCCAGGGGCGGGTCCGGTCTCTACATTTCCGGAGGCTGCACGAGGAGTTGGAGGAGAAGCTGGGTGTAGGACTTGGCCTTTTTGGCTAAAAGTTCCCTAAACGTTTTGCTTTCCCCCTAGACCGTTTTCCTGACATAGAGTTGCCAATTTAGATGCTTTGGGTACTTTGCCACTGCTGATCAGTGTCAAAGTACAAGGGTTCCCTATGTAAAGTACAATGGTAATTGGTTGGCCATGATTGGTATGTTTGCCTTTACTAGTAAAAGTCCCTAGTGATGTGCATTGTGTGTGCAAGGGCTAGTAATGCAAAGGCGCGCAGAGAAGGGAACTCAGGCCTTCAGTGAAGGGCCTGCGCGCAGTTTGCTAAGTTACCATGTTGTCCTGACAAGTGCAACCACTTGTCAGGCCTTACTTTCCCTTTTGCGTACACTGTGGGCACCCCTGTGGTAGGTCTCAGGTAACCCCTGGGCAGGGTGCAGTGTAGGTAAAAGGCAGGACATATACTGAGGTGTGTGCTATGTCCTGACAGTGAAAAAACACTCCATTTCGTTTTCACTGGTGAAAGGCCACTCTGCCCATAGGACAGAATGGGGGAGGCTGGGTATCGTGTTTTGTTAGCCTAGTTTCCTATAAGTTTATAATGGAGAGGTGAAGTTTAGTATGTATGAACTCACAGTGTCATAACTCATCTTACTATGAAAGTGGTTTTGTCACTGTGTGTTCAGAAACCACTATTTTAGAAAGTGGCTGAGTTTTGTGCTTTAAGCATTTCTGTGTGTCTCTGCTGAATGTGGATTGACTGTCTGGATCTGAGATGGGAGGGGGTGAGATGGTACCTGGCTGACCTGCATCTGGAGAGTATGCGAGGAGAGGCCCCGGGAGTTGAAGAGGCCTGGGTTGCAGCTATAAAACAATTGACCCATCTCCTGCTGAGTGATTAAGGGTCCAGACCCCCAGTATCAAAGGGAGAAAGGTGACACTGGGATGGAGACACCCAGAACTGATTTAGGCAGGGGTCAGGGACCCCTGAGCACAACGAACTTCAAAGACATGAAGGGGTATAACTAAGAAAACTGAAACCCCTAGAATTTGGTGTAATTTTGAATGGCGAAATGGACAGGTCGAGTCTGCAAAGGCTTTAACCTCTTTCATGGTCAAGAAGAACCTCTGCCAAGGAAGAAGTTGCTGAAGAGACTGCTGGATAGGACTGACCCTTGCTTCATGATCTGGGGCTGGCCTGGAGTTTGTAGCTTTTACTAAGGAAGAGACCAAAGGGACATTGCAGTGGGTGGTGTCCCCCCTTCTTGAACAGGACTGTGCTTTGTGCTGTGTCCTGAACCCCAAGGGCCCGATGTGAGCTGGCTCCCTGTTTGGAAACACAGGAACATAAAAGTTTCCGGAGAAGTCTCAAGCAACGTGGTGTGCGTGTGCTTTTGCAGCTTGAGACCCTCAGAAGTTGTGCCTTGTTATCGTGGGCACACAGGAGTAAACTGAGTCTCGGACGCGCAGGGTGCGTGTCGTGGTGCAAGCCAAGGCGTTGGTGAGGAGCGCCTGGTCGTTGTGTGCACCGGGAGACGAGGTGAGACTCGGACGCACAGGGTGCGTGTCGTGGTGCAAGCCGAGGTGTTGGTGAGGAGCGCCTGGTTGTTGTGTGCACAGGGAAAAGAAGTGAGTCTCGGATGCGCAGGGTGCGTGTCGTGGTGGAAACCAAGGCGTTGGTGAAGAGTGCCTGGTCGTTGTGTGCACCGAGAGCCGAGGTGAGACTCGGACGCGCAGGGTGCGTGTCTTGGTGCAAGCCTAGGCGTTGGTGAAGAGCGCCTGGTCGTTGTGTGCACTGGGAGAAAAGGTGAGACTCGGACGCGCAGGGTGCATGTCGAGGTGCAAGCCGAGGAGTGGTGACGATCACCTGGTCATCGTGTGCACCAGAGAAGTGGCGAGTCTCGGACGCGCAGAGTGCGTGTCGTGGTGCAACCAGAGGCGCTGGTGAGGAGTGCCTGGGTAGCGTGTGCACCGAAATCAAAGTAAGTCTCCACAAGTGCTGAGGGCGGGTCTCGGTGTCCACTGAGACCGCCGGAAGGAGGGGCCAGGTCATTGGGCCCTCGGAGTGCAACAGTAGCGGCCCGGACCGGCAGTCCCGGGAGGAGCGTAGTCGCCTGGCCCGAGCTCGCCGTGCCCATTGACGGAGTTCTGGATCAAGGCCCAAGTCGCTGAAGGAGGGGAGGAGAGTGGGGTCGCGCCCCCCCCCAGGTAAAGTGGATCACCACCTGGGGTGGGGTGGGGTGCGGGCTCGGAGGGACACTCTCTCGGCCTCTCGCTCCTGGCAGCTGCGTGAGCCTGTTGCTTCAGCTCGGATCGAGGCCCGTGCTGGCCCAAGGAGGGGCAGTACTGGGGCCGGAGTGAGAAGCGGTACTTTTGTGTCATCATTGATCCATGTCGGGGGCAACTGTTAATGGAGCACCTAGACTGTCGTATTACACTTTGCATTATTGCTGCTAACGAACTATCGAACTGTCGTATGACGCCTCACTCTATTTGTGCCTGACGAACTACATGCTGGGTGTGCTGCGCACTGCGTTATTTTCCCTTGCAGAGTACATGATTGTAAGCGTGGCGCATTGCATTATTTCTTCATCGCACAGTACCTGATAACGCGGCGCATTGCATTATTTCTTCAGTGCACAGTACATGATTGTAGCGTGACGCATTGCTTTGTTTCTTCCTTTCACAGGGCATGCTGGTGGTGATACGCATTGCATTATTCCTTCTATTGCAAAGTACATGACTGTGGCGCTACTTATGTCATTGTTTCTCTATTGCACAGTTCAGGAGTATATCGTTACGCATTGCAGTATTTCGTTTCTTTTGCAACGTGTGTGATTCTAGCAATATCGACCTACCTAACCTTTTGGAAACGGTTAGAAGTCAGCTTAACTGTTGGTTAGAAGCGGTGGTTGGGATTAGAACCTACCAATCCACCGGAAGAAATACTACCCATTATTATATGTTGGTTTTGTATCGTGTGGTCATATCGTATATCTTCTTGTATAAAGATTATACTCGTTTTATAAAAACTTGTGTGGAGTCTATTTGTGGTGACATCATTGGGTTGCTGTGAGTGTGGTTGCACATACTGTACACTCGTGCCTTGGAGATAAGCCTGGCTGCTCGTGCCAAGCTACTAAGGGGGTGAGCAGGGCTATCTCAGAAGGTGTCCTTACTTAGCCTAACGTTGAAACGAGGGGTCCGGATCTCGCACCCGGCAACAGCGGTGTGGGACAGGGACTCCCGTCTCCAGCATTTGGTGGCGGCGGTGAAGGATAAGGACCCCCACTTTTAACACTGGGGAAGTATCATGAGTCTGTTGTAAGTACGTGCGTTAGACACACCATATATCTTTAGGTCGTGAGGTTGGAGGCTGAAGTGTGGCATAGATATCAGTTTGCAGGCTACAATAGGCTAAGCTGTGTGCCCATGCCGCTTTTGTGGGTCTAGTCTTGGCCCCCAATGTACTGCTATTTTTCTTTTTGCTAGCATCAAGGCAATGGCTACGAATCTTTGGTAACAAGGTTTAATGTGGTTGACCAAGCCTAACAGGCTGAGCCGAGGAGAGGGGATGAGAGGAGCAGCAATTATTTTCGCTATCGTTTGAAATACCTCCACCCAGTACGGTAAGACCTGGGTACAGGCCCAGGCCATGTGGGCAAAGTCTGCATCTTGCGCTCTGCATTTGGGGCAGCTGGATGACTTGGAGGGGTCAAACTTGGCCCGTTGACGCGGGGTAACATAGATCCTGTGAATGAATTTAAAATGTAGGAGCTTATGCCTATGGTTAGGGGAGATTTTCTGGATTTGGTCGAGACAGAAAGTCCATTCTTTATCTGTCAGTGAGTGCCCCAGATCCTCTTCCCAGCGTTGCCGGACCCCTCTGTCCCGTACCTGTTTGAGCGCTATACAAGCTTTGTATAATTTAGTAACTAAGTGAGTTCCCTCTTTATCTGTAATAAGCAGAGTAAGTGGGGTAAAATCTGTAGGAGGGGATGGGAAGGAAGCGACGGTAGAGCGAAGTGCACCAAGTAGTCTGGCGGCTATAAAATTGTCCATGTAAGTCGTCCCTGGAAGTGCAGATAATTCCATCAGCGTGCGTGCCCGACCTTCGGGAAATAAGGAGCCGAGAGTATCCAAGCCCAATTTAGTGAGGGTGTGCTGTACCACCATTTCGAAGGTAAGTGGGAGGAATGGGTTGTTAGATAAGGGAATGGCCGGAGAATAGAGAGGGCCGTCGCCTAGCATAATGTTAAGTTTACGCCACGCCCAAGAGGTGGTAGAAAGGGTTTGGATGTCCTGAGGATCCAGTGGTATGCCCTTGGGGAGTAGGGTGACCAACGGTGTGGGGGCTGCCAGTTCATGGTCGGGTTTTGTATATGTTATGCGATCGTCCGGATGGAACCAGTGATGCGCATATTGTGCCTGTGCCACTAAAAAATAAAGTTGGGGATCCGGGACCGCAAACCCGCCACGGTTATACGGAAGCATCAGAGTATCCCAGGAGACTCTCAGCCTATGTCCTGCCCATACAAGTTTTATAAGTAGTCCCCGTAGTTGGCGAAAGAATGTGTTGGTAAGCGGAATGGGTATGGTGCTAAATAGATATAAGAATCGAGGCAGTACCTTCATTAGAGCTATGCGGCCGGCCATAGATAGGGGCAATTGTATCCACCTCTCAACCTGTGTAGTAACCTGCTCAACTGCAGGCCCATAGTTTAGGCGTATGACCTGTTCTTTGTCTCAGTGGAGATGTACCCCAAGGTATTTAGTGGTGTCACCTGCTCTCCGAAGCGGATGCTCGGTCTCGTCCGCTAAGGCCGCGGCCGTGATGGGGAACAAGACTGACTTGTCCCAGTTCATCATCAGGCCGGACATGGCCCCAAATCGGCCAATCTCTTCTATGAGGGGTTGTAGATTATCGTTGGGGTGTCGCACAAAAAGCAGGATATCGTCCGCATACATGGACATTAGTAAGGGGCCAGCGGGAAACTGTAAGCCACGAAACAGGTGTTTTTCCTGCATGTAATGGACCAATGGGTCCAATGCTATTATAAATAATAATGGGGACAGCGGACATCCCTGTCGCGTCCCGCGTGTAATTGGGATGGGGTTGACAAAGAGCCATTTACTCGAAGTCGAGCAGTTGGGGACGAATAGAGCAGTACGATCAAGGCTATAAAATTGGATGGAATACCTAGTTTACGCAGCGTGGCCATGAGAAAAGGCCATTCGAGAGAGTCAAAGGCCTTTTCTGCGTCCAGTAACGCCACTGCCGCAGGAGTAGTAGGTTCGATACGGTTTATAACAGAAAAGACGGTTCTTAAATTTAGGGCCGTAGAACGGTGTGGAATAAAGCCCGACTGTACTGTGGAGATAATTTGCTCCAGCAACAACGACAATCTAGTGGATAACATTTTGGTAAGGATTTTATTGTCAAAATTTATTAGGGAGATGGGGCGATAGGATGAACAATTTTTGGGTTCTTTACCCGGTTTAAGTAATAAAGAGATGGCCGCCTCTCTCATAGAAGGTGGAAGGGTACCGAGTTCCAGGGCCTCTGCATAGACTTCCAGGAGTTGTGGCGCTAGGCTGTCTTTGAAAGTTTTATAAAAAACACCTGAGAGTCCATAGAGTCCTGGTGCTTTAGAGCCTGTGAGGGCATCAATAGCAAGTGTAATTTCCTCCAACGTGAAAGGGTCCGCCAGGAAATCGGCCTGTCCTCTAGTGAGCCACACCATGGCAACCTCCTCCAAATATGCTAAGTGTTGGGAAAAATCCTTGGGGAGAGTGGTAGAGTAGAGAGAGCGATAATATGTGACTAGTTCCGCTAATATGTCAGTATCGTCTGTAGCTACCGTATCATCCTCGCGGATTATCGCCGCTATGTGTCCAGCCCCCCTGAGAGGGCGCACCAAGCGCGCCAGTGTTTTCCCAGGGCGTTCTCCCTCCCCGTATCTACGGGCCTTGGAATGCTTCCGAAGCAGAGAAGCCTCCCTGTCAGCATGTTCATTAAACTCCAGAGTGAGGGCACTACGTTTACTCTGGGTTCGAGGTTCCGGTGATGCAGCATCCAATAACGCTAATTCAGCTTCGACTTTGGCGAGGCTTCCTCGGATCGCACGCAGTACCCCCGCCTGTTTGGAAATAACAACACCCTGAATGTAAGCCCTAAAGGCGTCCCACAAAGTTGAATAGTGATCCACTGTGCCCGTATTCAGGTAAAAATTTTCACTAATGGCCTCTTGTACCTCCGATTGGAAGACCTCGTCTAGTAAGGCAGAAGCTGGGAATGACCATCTACGTTCCCACCCAGCCGAGTGTGGGATACACAGGTGAAGAAGCACCGGTGCATGATCCGACAGAGTACGCGGTAGAGTGTTTATACCCTTCATCCAGCGGCATCCCAGCGTGTCCGTTAAAATATAGTCTATGCGAGTATGTGTGGAGTGAGGTGCAGAGTGAAAGGTGTAACCGGGGGTCAGAGGATGGTGTATGCGCCAGAGGTCGCGCAGGCCCAAAGAGTGTATGAGGTCTTTCATCACTCAAGGGATCGCGCCTTGGAGGTGGCGAGTGGATTAGAGGAGTCAAGCGTCTGTTCAAGCCAAAGATTCAAGTCCCCCCCTAAAAAAAATTACATCATATTCATAACGATTGAGCAGGACATGAAGTCCCTCAAAGAAACTAGGATCGTCCACATTGGGCGCGTATACATTAAGAAAAAGCAACGTCTTGCCCAGCAGTGTGCCCAGCACCAACAGATATCGTCCCTGTGCGTCTGATATGGTCTCCTTATGTGTAAACGGAAGGGAGCGGTGAATAAGAAGACAGACCCCCCGGGAGTAAGTGCTGTAACTTGCGAAGAACCGGTGGGGTCCCCAGGAGGACGCAAAGGGAGGGGTCCCCTGCCTGGGGAGATGAGTTTCCTGCCGAAACGCTATTTTTACATCATGCCGTCGGAGATACGCCAACACCAATTTACATTTTCTTTTATTATTGAGCCCCCGGACATTCCAGGTGACAAGATTAACATCTATCACAGGAGCCACAGCCATACCCATAGAGAAGGGAGTTTGTACCTGCCTAGCCAGACTCTGTAACACCAAGCGGGAGCAGCAAAAGAGGGGAACCTACAGAGGGCCATACATGAGGGAAAAGACACATGATGCCTATGCATCAAATCAAAAAACATTACATTCCACAGATATCGCAAAAACCATCCATCTCCCACACCTGGGCCCAAGGGCCCGAGAACACAATCCCTCCCCTGAAATCCAGAAAAAAGGGGGATAGAAAAAAAAACCAATAGAATTGGAATCGGAATCATCCTAAGGAGGCGGGCAATGCCTCGGACGCTCGATACCCATATCAGAAACCACGTAACTTTAGCATTATAAAAACTTCGAAACAGCATAAAAAATGTTTTTTCTGAGGATATAAATCCGCCATAAATAAGAAATATCAATTTGGCAGCAGATATAGACAATTTAGTCAACATATAGTTACTAGAAATAGGGTTCAGAGTCCTTAGTCCGCAGTGAAGAGGTCAGCGCTAGCGGCCAATTGTCTATCTGGGGCGGAGTGTCCTTAAGATTGTGCCGGGCTTCTGCGTGTCGTTCCTTGACGCCGCTTGCAAAAAGCCAGGGTGTCGGTAGCATTCTCAAAGAAGAGGGGCTTGCCATCCACTAACACTCTCAATTTCGCTGGGTATAGCATAGCGTATTTGAGACCCATGGCACGAAGTTGTCGCTTAGCTTCTAGGAATTTCCGTCGGGACTCCTGCACTGCGATGGTGTGGTCTGGGTAAAAGGAGAGCACAGTCCCTTGGTATTGCATGGGGGAGTTCTCCCGGGCCAGACGGAGAACCGTATCACGGCCCCTATAATTAAGCAGGCGCACTATAATGGAGCGTGGAGGGCCTCCGGGCGGTGGCCGTGGGCCAAGGGATTGATGTGCCCACTCCACCATTACGTTTCTGGAGAAGTTCTCGGCGCCAAACAATTCCATTAGCATGTTTTCAATGAAAGGTTCTGGGCGGCCCATGTTCGTGGATTCCGCCAGGGCCATTATGCGGATGTTATTTCTGCGCGATCTGGCCTAAAGGTCCTCGTTCTTTATTGCTACTCTTTTTAACAGTCTCTCCACCCATTCAAGCCTGCGCGTCGTATCACTAGCCCGATCTTCCTGAGCAGATATTCTTTGTTCGGCCTCGTCAAGCCTGGTGTTATGCCCATCCAGTCTTCCTCCCTCCTGTCAAGTCTGGAGGATAGAGTGTCAAGCCGTGTGTCTATGCCTCGGAATCCCGCGCAGAGCTCTGCCATCATAGCAGCAGCCCCGTCCATGGACTGTGGTGGGTCCGTACGTTATGGGCCCTCCTCCCTCTCGGGGTCGTGGTCAGTTCGCTCCGAGGAATCAATTTTGTCGAATGAAATCTTGCGCTGTTTTGGGTCTCCCCGACCCATCGTCACGATTTATAGCAGCGGGTGTCGCAGCCAGACGTGGGTCCGCACAATAGTCGGAGCAGGCGTAGGAATAGACCAGATTACCTGTACCAGTGTGTTGTTATGCCCCCCTAGTCCGATTCTCACTGGTGACTTCAATGGTGTGGTCAGCAGAGCAGGACAGCATTTCAGGCTCCCGGCAGACCCTTCCCCGGTATATCAGTCCCTGTGAGTTGCTGATGCTTTGCAAACGACAATCACCGGGCCCCTCTTCGATTAGCCGGGGTAGCACTGTTGTTGTCAGTGGGGAGGAGGGTCAATGCGGGCCACCCCCCAACGTCCGAACCCCACCGGGCCTCTGGAGTGTTCCGGTGTGCAAAGATGGCGGCGGTCCGGCCCAGCAGACCCCCGGGCCTTGAGCTGATCCCCTCAGCACACCCAGATGGGGCAGGATTAGGGAGGGTGCGGGTGGTTTCTACGGGAGGCGCGCTGGTCGCAGCGTGTCACTGGTGGTGGTGTAAATGGTCGCCCCAAAGGGATGCAGCCGAAGGTGGCCCCAGGACTATGGCTCGCAGTTGTAATGCGCAAAACCAGCCTCCGCAGAGCGCAGCCCTCCTGTGGCGTCTCAAGGTGCCCAGCAATGTCCAAGGGAGAGAGGAGGGGATCTAAGAGAGAGATCAGAGGGTCCCGGGAGACCGGCAGAGGCCCACCGTGGCAAGTGGCACCAGCGCCGGAGGAGGCCAGCGGCAGCCGGGCCCAGTCCTCCGCCCCACCTCACCCGACTCACCCGATCGCAAATACTGCGGCGTCTGCGGGACCAGTTCTCACGTCTGTGTGGAGCTCGTCACTCCAGCAATCCAGTCCAAGCTTCCTCAGAGGGGCAGTGGGACCCAGCGGAGTTCCGTAACTCCATCCTCAGGCGCACCCGAGGTCCCTGTCTCCACGCGGCCTCCGAGGCGGGCTGGGTCTCCACCGCGCACCTCCCTATGTCTTCGCTCTGAGCCCGGGGCTAAGGAGGTCTCCTTGTCATGTCTCTGGCTTCGGAAGGAGTCCTAACACACTCCGGGGGGTTCCTGCAGCGTTTTTGGTATGTGGCGGTAGAAGATTACTGCTGTTTCGGAGTTATTACGGGCATCAGGCGCCGGAGCTTCAACTCCGAGCGGCCATTGCGGTCTTTAGCTTGGCCACGCCCCCCAATAGCCCCATCTTTAACTGCAAGTTCGATCACTATCTCTTCACTGTTTTTGAATGATGCAAGGGCATCATGTTCATCCTTCGAGATATTATATTTCATATATTTGTTTGTACCTAATACCCTATCAAACTCTTTGGTTACTATGAGAAAGTGGATTATTAGTTGGGGTGGATGGCAGTACACCACAAATAATAATGTCACTATTCTTCTTAGGTCCAGGAACGATTTCAATAAATTAAACCTTAGCTCAGCTCCTGGTAGCCATGGCACAGAGCATGCAGGCTTAACTTAGGAAAATGAACAAAGAATTTAGAAGTACTAAAACAGTTCAAAGGCATAAAACACAGCGCAATAAATATCACACTCCAATTTACAAAAATATAGAATATTGTAATGAACAAAATTACACCATAACAACAAAATTCCACTAAGGGAAAGCCCAGATATAAGTTTTTAAAGTGTCAAATAAAAATAGTGCCAAAAAAGTAGAAAAGCGCCAACCACGGGTAACTGGCCTTGCTAGACCTGGAGAAAGGTAAGGCTTGAGGCCAACAGTGATGGAGCACTGGTTGGATGCGAGGACCAGGTTGGTTCTGGTCAAAGAGTTGCCTTCAGACTTAGACATTTTTCAGGAGAAAAGGTAGTCATTGGCGAGTCATCAGGAGGGAAGCTGCAAGCTGGATTTGAGTCAAGGCTTGATGACGGCAGGTTGCTCGAAGAGCGGGTCCCGGTGCAGTTATCAACGTAAGCAGAAAATCTCAGAGCAGGTGCAATCAGGTGTCTGTACTAAGGAATTCACAATGTTGATCAACTTAGGCTTGGCATCAATCCCAGTGAATCCATCTACATTCAGACAAAGAAACATTTCTGGAGGTCAGATCTCCTTCAGCGGGAGAAACCAGCAAGTTAGATCCAACCAGTGATTTGACATCGACGGCTTTGACTCGACAGTGGTCCTGGTTACCTGATGATTTTTCTGAGGAAAAGTCCCAGCTTTTGCATTTTGGGAAGGAGGAGTACATGCCAGACAAAGGTACCATGACCTCAGAGACAGCACTTGGGGTTCAGGACTCACTCCAGCAAAAGCAACCAGCAGGGTCCAGGGCAGATCTTGTTGCAACTGGTCAGCTGAAGTCTTAAGGAAAGTGGGTTTCTTGCAACGTTTGTGCCCCTGCAACTTAAATGAAGGTCAACAGACTGACCCTTGTAGTCAATTTCTCGGTCCTGGGTACAAGTGGGAGCAGGTCCCCCCCTTAGAGTTCTTTGCACAGGTCGCAATAGCAGGTTCAGTCCTGCTTCTGTCTTCCACAGGTACAGCAGTGTACTGAGAAGGGCAAGGGGGGTTACATTAATACTTAGTGCCAGCCTGTGGATGGGGACAAATCTTGGTCACTCACTAAATAATGGGGTCAAAGTTCCCAGAGGTGACTCTAGCCACCACTCACTTTTGTAGCACTTCCTGCATGCTTTACTGTAACTTTTCCTACACTGCGCCTCCCTACACAAAACTAAGGTGGCAGAACCCACCCTCCCATGTGCAGAGCTCCTCTGCCCACACTAGAGGTGTGACCAAGGAAATGAGCAGACCCTCCCTTCTGGTCACTCAAAAAGAGTTCTGGGGGGCAGCTCCTCTCCCACTGGGAGTGTTGCCAGGTTGGCTAAGAGGACAATAGAGGGCAGGGTACATCTGTAGGTGGCATTGTCGGAATCCTTTGAAGCTAGTTAAGTTCCTTGGCACTGCCCAGATTGCCATCCTGTCAGTGGCAGGTCAACCCCTCTGCCTTTGTTGCAGCCATGTCATACCTAATCAAGGAGCCTTTCAGCTCCTGGGTGACTCTGAAAACTGACTGAAAGGCACATTTGGCTTGAGCATAAAAAGGGCACCTTTAAAAAAGTGCCATTTTTAAAAATCGTAATATAAAATCAAACATAACCGTTAAGTTAGATTTTAAATCACTATTAAATTAGCATTTGAATCATTGTTCTAGCTACTCCCAAACAGAAGTTAAGCATTATAACGTGTTATAATTTGACCCAGTGCTTTTCTATTGGAAAACTAGGATTTGAACAGTGAAAAATGACTTAGGAGGTTTTTCACTGCCAGGACATGTAAAAGATAAGATACACATGTCCTATGTTTCAAACCCTGCCATGTGCATATATGGAGCCTATCTTAGGGGTTACTTATAAATATGAAAAAGAACTGCTTAGGCCTGGCAAAAGGTTAATTTTGCCAGGTTGAATTAGCAGTTTTAAAACTGCACACCTAGTCTGCAGGGCCAGGCCTAGAGACATGCTTTGCATTGTCACTTTAATGGTAGCATAGTGTGTGCTGCAGTCCACTATTGACATTTAACTTACAGGCTCTAGGTACACTTTTGTACCATATACTAGGAACATTTAGGTAAATTAAATATGCCAATCAATTTCACCTTGTTTGAATGGTCATGTCACATACAATGGGGCCTTTATAACAGAGTCCCAGTGCACAAAGTCAAAAAATCAGCAATGTCTGCTAAAAAAAGGGAGAGGGTTGACCATACAAAAAGAGGCATTTTCTTACACCTACCATCGGTTCAAAGGTGAGTATTTTGTTAGACCCTTTGGGCCTGATTCACGAATGTAACTTACACTTTTGAGTAAGTTTACACTTCTGTGTAACTTTGCTACTTTTCAGTATTCACAAACTCCAAGTGTAATTAGTGGTTAGTACAAAATACAGACCTTTATTAAGTGCTGATGTCTGAGTCTCTGTCAGTACATATTTACATTTGCTGTTGGATTGATTCACCAAAAGTACTAGGGTTGTCAAGTCTGTGTCTCTCCATGATTCTGCTGAGAATACTGGTTGTTTCCTCTCTTCCCCCGCCTCTCCCTCTGACTCTGCCCATATCCCGTCCTCTCCAGAGGCCTGTACCTCTCATGCCCCTCCCTGAAAAAGGAGAGAAATTAGTGTGGTCATCTCGAGAGGGACCACTTGGGTATGTGGAAATGCTTGTCCCTGTTGGTGATCCACTGGAAATGGAAGATTAAGAACACATCATAAAGCATTTTTGGGAAAATTGTCCTCTATTAGTGAATCTCACTTGGTACCATCCAATGTCTTGAGCAATTATTTGGTACAAAACTAAATCCTTCCACAAATTTGGGATCATCTGCAAATATAGCTGGTTCATTTTTTACCTGAAGACCAAGGGGGATTCCACCACCTGGACTACGGCAACACCCTTAACGTTGGGATCACCTCTCAGCTACAGAACATACTTCAGACCCTCCAGAACACAGCAGTCTGGCTTCTCCTCAACCTCCCAAGGTGAACCCACTTGACCCCTCACCTCAGAGCACTCCACTAAGGTGCCTGTTCAAAATGCTGACCCACGCCTACAAGGCCCTGCACAACAAAGGACCAGCCTACCTTAACCACAGACTGAACTTCCACCAACCCGTCAGACATCTGCACTTTGCATCCCTCTCCCTCGCCCACACTCTCCGTTTGTGCAGAAGCAGTGGCTCCTCCTTCTCCCACCTGGATGCCAAGACCTGCAATGTCCTCCCCCTCCACCTCTGGACCTCCCCATCCCTACAGGAGTTCAGAAGTGGGTTAAAACCCTGGCTGTTCAATTGACCAGACCCAGCAGCGGCTACACGCAGCGCCTAGATACCCTTACGGGTGATAAGCAGAGTTTACAAATCTGAATTGGGTGGTTGGTTGGTAATTGATTGCAAATGCTGCATAGTAAATGTCTATGCAATTGCATCCTAATCAATTTCTTCAGGAGCCTGGCAGGAACTTAAAAGACAAATGCTGCAAAGGTCATAAGAGAAGAATGAAAAGAGGCAATGGTACTGGTACTTTGTACACTTCAGTTCCTTGCTTTTACCATCAGTCACAGGAAGCCACTTTGTCACAATCTAAACTTATCTTACCAGATGTCCCAGGTACACTATGGGCACCCACAAAGGACACAGGAAAATGTCATTCTAATTTACCACACTCTCTCAGTTTTCCCCTGACAAGTTCCAGCAGGTCAAACCTGCCAAAATATATCAGGGATAAAGGCATGGAAAAAGGTAAAGCATGAAGAATTCAGTATGTTTAAAATCCATTACTGCATGTTTACGTAGGCCTGGGAGAAATTTTAATTTTGCTAAAGTAATCATGGTAATTTCATAATTACACATTATTCTTGCGATGTGACATTACTGAAATTACATGATTACGCCAGCTTGAGTAATTAAGAGTACTTTGGGGCAAAAATCTTTCTGCAGGAGCACAGGAACAACAAACTAAGAGAGAGCAAGCAGTTTCCGGCTACCACTGTTTGTGTCCTGTAGAATTTACTTCTATATTTATTAGTACAAAATACATCCGCAGGCCCATTTTGGACACGAGTGTGCATTTTGCACTAAGGAAATAGCCCTAAATTCTGGATTACACTTCACACACAATTACAGATAATTGTGCGTAATTTGGCGGTAACAACGAGTAATTGTGCTAGAGAGAATTACGCCAATTATGTCCACCTCTAATGTTAAAGACACACAATTGATGGACGGAATGCAGAACAAATCAAAACATTCACCCCCAGTCAAGAGATCTGGGTTAAATCCATCATTCTTTTGCTCACCATGCCACCCCAGTTTAGACCTGGCCATATGCAAATCAGACTTGACCCTGTGCCTCATGGGAACAGTCCAGCCCGAACTGCTAAGCCAGGTCCTCCCTGGACTGGAAACAAGCATCCTAGGACCGGTTTCGGGGTTTCCCCTTTGGTATCGCTTTGTTCGCACTAAGTTGGCAGGGTATGCCCAGACGTGGGTCCCTTGCTCACTTTGCCACTGGATTCAAGATAGCCTGGCTGATGAGGGTTTTGAACCCGAAACCGGTCCCAGGATGCTTGTTTCCGGTCCAGGGAAGACATGGCTTGGCAGTTCGGGCTGGACTGTTCCCATGAGGCACAGGGTCAGACTGATTTGCATATGGCCATGTCTGAACTGGGGTGGTGGAGTGAGCTAAAGAATGATGATGGATTAAACCCAGATCAGTTGACTGGGGGTGAGGGTTTGATTTGCTCTAACGCTCCGTCCATCATCCCCTTTGGTATCGCTTTGTTCGCCCTAAGTTGGCAGGGTATGCCCAGACGTGGGTCCCTTGCTCACTTTGCCACTGGATTCAAGATAGCCTGGCTGATGAGGGTTTTGAACCCGAAACCGGTCCCAGGATGCTTGTTTCCGGTCCAGGGAAGACATGGCTTGGCAGTTCGGGCTGGACTGTTCCCATGAGGCACAGGGTCAGACTGATTTGCATATGGCCATGTCTGAACTGGGGTGGTGGAGTGAGCTAAAGAATGATGATGGATTAAACCCAGATCAGTTGACTGGGGGTGAGTGTTTGATTTGCTCTAACGCTCCGTCCATCATCCCCTTTGGTATCGCTTTGTTCGCCCTAAGTTGGCAGGGTATGCCCAGACGTGGGTCCCTTGCTCACTTTGCCACTGGATTCAAGATAGCCTGGCTGATGAGGGTTTTGAACCCGAAACCGGTCCCAGGATGCTTGTTTCCGGTCCAGGGAAGACATGGCTTGGCAGTTCGGGCTGGACTGTTCCCATGAGGCACAGGGTCAGACTGATTTGCATATGGCCATGTCTGAACTGGGGTGGTGGAGTGAGCTAAAGAATGATGATGGATTAAACCCAGATCAGTTGCCTGGGGGTGAGTGTTTGATTTGCTCTAACGCTCCGCCCATCATCCCCTTTGGTATCGCTTTGTTCGCCCTAAGTTGGCAGGGTATGCCCAGACGTGGGTCCCTTGCTCACTTTGCCACTGGATTCAAGATAGCCTGGCTGATGAGGGTTTTGAACCCGAAAACGGTCACAGGATGCTTGTTTCCAGTCCAGGGAAGACATGGCTTGGCAGTTCGGGCTGGACTGTTCCCATGAGGCACAGGGTCAGACTGATTTGCATATGGCCATGTCTGAACTGGGGTGGTGGAGTGAGCTAAAGAATGATGATGGATTAAACCCAGATCAGTTGACTGGGGGTGAGTGTTTGATTTGCTCTAACGCTCCGTCCATCATCCCCTTTGGTATCGCTTTGTTCGCCCTAAGTTGGCAGGGTATGCCCAGACTTGGGTCCCTTGCTCACTTTGCCACTGGATTCAAGATAGCCTGGCTGAGGAGGGTTTTGAACCCGAAACCGGTCCCAGGATGCTTGTTTCCGGTCCAGGGAAGACATGGCTTGGCAGTTCGGGCTGGACTGTTCCCATGAGGCACAGGGTCAGACTGATTTGCATATGGCCATGTCTGAACTGGGGTGGTGGAGTGAGCTAAAGAATGATGATGGATTAAACCCAGATCAGTTGACTGGGGGTGAGTGTTTGATTTGCTCTAACGCTCCATTCATCATCCCCTTTGGTATCGCTTGTTCGCCCTAAGTTGGCAGGGTATGCCCAGACGTGGGTCCCTTGCTCACTTTGCCACTGGATTCAAGATAGCCTGGCTGATGAGGGTTTTGAACCCGAAACCGGTCCCAGGATGCTTGTTTCCCGGTCCAGGGAAGACATGGCTTGGCAGTTCGGGCTGGACTGTTCCCATGAGGCACAGGGTCAGACTGATTTGCATATGGCCATGTCTGAACTGGGGTGGTGGAGTGAGCTAAAGAATGATGATGGATTAAACCCAGATCAGTTGACTGGGGGTGAGTGTTTGATTTGCTCTAACGCTCCGTCCATCATCCCCTTTGGTATCGCTTTGTTCGCCCTAAGTTGGCAGGGTATGCCCAGACGTGGGTCCCTTGCTCACTTTGCCACTGGATTCAAGATAGCCTGGCTGATGAGGGTTTTGAACCCGAAACCGGTCCCAGGATGCTTGTTTCCGGTCCAGGGAAGACATGGCTTGGCAGTTCGGGCTGGACTGTTCCCATGAGGCACAGGGTCAGACTGATTTGCATATGGCCATGTCTGAACTGGGGTGGTGGAGTGAGCTAAAGAATGATGATGGATTAAACCCAGATCAGTTGACTGGGGGTGAGTGTTTGATTTGCTCTAACGCTCCGTCCATCATCCCCTTTGGTATCGCTTGTTCGCCCTAAGTTGGCAGGGTATGCCCAGACGTGGGTCCCTTGCTCACTTTGCCACTGGATTCAAGATAGCCTGGCTGATGAGGGTTTTGAACCCGAAACTGGTCCCAGGATGCTTGTTTCCGGTCCAGGGAAGACATGGCTTGGCAGTTCGGGCTGGACTGTTCCCATGAGGCACAGGGTCAGACTGATTTGCATATGGCCATGTCTGAACTGGGGTGGTGGAGTGAGCTAAAGAATGATGATGGATTAAACCCAGATCAGTTGACTGGGGGTGAGTGTTTGATTTGCTCTAACGCTCCGTCCATCATCCCCTTTGGTATCGCTTTGTTCGCCTAAGTTGGCAGGGTATGCCCAGGCGTGGGTCCCTTGCTCACTTTGCCACTGGATTCAAGATAGCCTGGCTGAAGAGGGTTTTGAACCCGAAACCGGTCCCAGGATGCTTGTTTCCGGTCCAGGGAAGACATGGCTTGGCAGTTCGGGCTGGACTGTTCCCATGAGGCACAGGGTCAGACTGATTTGCATATGGCCATGTCTGAACTGGGGTGGTGGAGTGAGCTAAAGAATGATGATGGATTAAACCCAGATCAGTTGACTGGGGGTGAGTGTTTGATTTGCTCTAACGCTCCGTCCATCATCCCCTTTGGTATCGCTTTGTTCGCCCTAAGTTGGCAGGGTATGCCCAGACGTGGGTCCCTTGCTCACTTTGCCACTGGATTCAAGATAGCCTGGCTGATGAGGGTTTTGAACCCGAAACCGGTCCCAGGATGCTTGTTTCCGGTCCAGGGAAGACATGGCTTGGCAGTTCGGGCTGGACTGTTCCCATGAGGCACAGGGTCAGACTGATTTGCATATGGCCATGTCTGAACTGGGGTGGTGGAGTGAGCTAAAGAATGATGATGGATTAAACCCAGATCAGTTGACTGGGGGTGAGTGTTTGATTTGCTCTAACGCTCCGTCCATCATCCCCTTTGGTATCGCTTTGTTCGCCCTAAGTTGGCAGGGTATGCCCAGACGTGGGTCCCTTGCTCACTTTGCCACTGGATTCAAGATAGCCTGGCTGATGAGGGTTTTGAACCCGAACCGGTCCCAGGATGCTTATTTCCGGTCCAGGGAAGACATGGCTTGGCAGTTCGGGCTGGACTGTTCCCATGAGGCACAGGGTCAGACTGATTTGCATATGGCCATGTCTGAACTGGGGTGGTGGAGTGAGCTAAAGAATGATGATGGATTAAACCCAGATCAGTTGACTGGGGGTGAGTGTTTGATTTGCTCTAACGCTCCGTCCATCATCCCCTTTGGTATCGCTTTGTTCGCCCCTAAGTTGGCAGGGTATGCCCAGACGTGGGTCCCTTGCTCACTTTGCCACTGGATTCAAGATAGCCTGGCTGATGAGGGTTTTGAACCTGAAACCGGTCCCAGGATGCTTGTTTCCGGTCCAGGGAAGACATGGCTTGGCAGTTCGGGCTGGACTGTTCCCATGAGGCACAGGGTCAGACTGATTTACATATGGCCATGTCTGAACTGGGAGTGGTGGAGTGAGCTAAAGAATGATGATGGATTAAACCCAGATCAGTTGACTGGGGGTGAGTGTTTGATTTGCTCTAACGCTCCGTCCATCATCCCCTTTGGTATCGCTTTGTTCGCCCTAAGTTGGCAGGGTATGCCCAAACGTGGGTCCCTTGCTCACTTTGCCACTGGATTCAAGATAGCCTGGCTGATGAGGGTTTTGAACCCGAAACCGGTCCCAGGATGCTTGTTTCCGGTCCAGGGAAGACATGGCTTGGCAGTTCGGGCTGGACTGTTCCCATGAGGCACAGGGTCAGACTGATTTGCATATGGCCATGTCTGAACTGGGGTGGTGGAGTGAGCTAAAGAATGATGATGGATTAAACCCAGATCAGTTGACTGGGGGTGAGTGTTTGATTTGCTCTAACGCTCCGTCCATCATCCCCTTTGGTATCGCTTTGTTCGCCCTAAGTTGGCAGGGTATGCCCAGACGTGGGTCCCTTGCTCACTTTGCCACTGGATTCAAGATAGCCTGGCTGATGAGGGTTTTGAACCCGAAACCGGTCCCAGGATGCTTGTTTCCGGTCCAGGGAAGACATGGCTTGGCAGTTCGGGCTGGACTGTTCCCATGAGGCACAGGGTCAGACTGATTTGCATATGGCCATGTCTGAACTGGGGTGGTGGAGTGAGCTAAAGAATGATGATGGATTAAACCCAGATCAGTTGACTGGGGGTGAGTGTTTGATTTGCTCTAACGCTCCGTCCATCATCCCCTTTGGTATCGCTTTGTTCACCCTAAGTTGGCAGGGTATGCCCAGACGTGGGTCCCTTGCTCACTTTGCCACTGGATTCAAGATAGCCTGGCTGATGAGGGTTTTGAACCCGAAACCGGTCCCAGGATGCTTGTTTCCGGTCCAGGGAAGACATGGCTTGGCAGTTCGGGCTGGACTGTTCCCATGAGGCACAGGGTCAGACTGATTTGCATATGGCCATGTCTGAACTGGGGTGGTGGAGTGAGCTAAAGAATGATGATGGATTAAACCCAGATCAGTTGACTGGGGGTGAGTGTTTGATTTGCTCTAACGCTCCGTCCATCCATCAATCAATCAATCAATCAATCATGTCACTTATAAAGCGCACTACATACCCGCGAGGGTCTCAAGGCGCTGGGGGAAGAGGGGGGTGGTGCTGCTACTGATCGAAGAGCCAGGTCTTGAGGAGTCTTCTGAAGGCCAGTAGGTCTTGGGTCTGTCGGAGGTTGGTGGGGAGGGTGTTCCAGGTCTTGGCGGCAAGGTGGGAGAAGGATCTGCCGCCGGCGGTCGTTTTCCGGATGCGGGGGACTGTGGCGAGGGCGAGGCTGGTCGAGCGGAGCTGGCGGGTGGGGGTGTAGAAGCTGAGTCGTCTGTTGAGGTAGGCTGGTCCGGAGTTGTGGAGTGCTTTGTGTGCGTGGGTGAGGAGCTTGAAGGTTATCCTCTTGTTGACAGGGAGCCAGTGCAGGTCTCTCAGGTGGGGTGTGATGTGGCTGCGTCGGGGGATGTCAAGGATAAGACGTGCAAAGGCGTTCTGGATGCGTTGCAGCCGTCTCAGGAGCTTAGCCGTCGTTCCTGCGTAGAGGGCGTTTCCGTAGTCCAGCCTGCTGGTGACGAGGGCCTGGGTGACTGTTTTTCTCGTTTCGGTGGGGATCCACTTGAAGATCCTGCGGAGCATTCGGAGGATGTTGAAGCAGGATGAGGAAACGGCGTTGACCTGCTTAGTCATGGAGAGGGTGGGGTCGAGGATGACCCCTAGGTTGCGTACCTGGTCGGTGGGTGGCGGGGCTGTTCCCAGTGATGTTGGCCACCAGGAGTCGTCCCAGGCTGAAGGGTTGGAACCAAGGATGAGGACCTCCGTCTTGTCCGAGTTCAGCTTCAGGCGGCTGGTCCTCATCCATTCGGCGACGGCCTTCATTCCTTCGTGGAGGTGGGCTTTGGCGGTGTGAGGGTCTTTGGTGAGGGAGAGGATCAGCTGGGTGTCGTCGGCGTAGGAGATGATGTTGAGGTTGTGCTGTCGGGCGACGTGGGCGAGGGGTGCCATGTAGATGTTGAACAGCGTTGGGCTGAGGGAGGAGCCTTGGGGTACGCCGCAGATGATCTTGGTGGCCTTGGATCGGAAGGGGGCGAGGCGGACGCTTTGTGTTCTGCCGGAAAGGAAGGATGTGGTCCAGTCCAGGGCCTTCTCTTGGATCCCGGCGTCGTGAAGGCGTGTTCGTAGTGTGTGGTGGCAGACCGTGTCGAAGGCGGCTGATAGGTCCAGGAGGATGAGGGCTGCTGTTTCTCCGTTGTCTAGCAGGGTCCTGATGTCATCGGTGGCGGCGATGAGGGCGGTTTCGGTGCTGTGGTTGCTGCGGAAGCCGGACTGGGAAGGGTCCAGGATGTTGTTCTCCTCGAGGTAGCGGGTCAGTTGTTTGTTTACGATTTTCTCGGTGAGCTTCGCGGGGAACGGGAGCAGAGAGATGGGTCGGAAGTTCTTGAGGTCCTTGGGGTCTGCCTTGGGTTTCTTGAGTAAGGCGTGATCTCGGCGTGCTTCCAGCTTTCCGGGAAGGTTGCTGTCTCGAAGGAGATGTTGATTATTTTCCGGAGATGGGGCGCGATGGCTGTACTGGCTTTGTTGAAGATGTGGTGAGGGCACGGGTCTAGCGGTGAACCGGAGTGGATGGTGTTCATGATCTCGCTGGTGTCCTCGTCGTTGATGTTGGTCCAGGAGAGCAGGCGGTTGGTGGTTGTGGGGGCAGTGGTCTCGGTGGTTGCCGGGGCGGTCGTGGTGTTGAAGCTGTCGTGGATGTCGACGATTTTGCGGTGGAAGAAGGTGGCCAGTGAGTCGCACAGGTCTCGCGACGGCTGGATGTCGTTGGTGTTGGAGCTGGGGTTGGAGAGTTCCTTCACGATGTTGAAGAGCTCTTTGCTGTTGTGTGCGTTGTTGTCTAGGCGGTCTTTGAGTGAGGCCCTTTTGGCGGATCTGATGAGGTGATGGTGACTGCGGGTGGCGCTCTTGTGGGCGGCGTAGCTGTCCGCTGTCCGTTCGTGGAGCCAGATCTTCTCCAGTTTTCGGCATGTTCGTTTGGAGGCCTGGAGGTCTTCGGTGAACCAGGTGGCTTTCTTGCTGGTGTGGCTGTTGGGCGGATTCTTGAGCGGGTCGAGGGTGTTGGCGCAGTCGTCGATCCACTGTCTGAGGTTGCGGGCGGCGGTGTCGGGGTCGGAGGGTTCGGCGGGTGGGCTCAGGGCGAGGGTTGTGGTTAGCTGGTCTTCCGTGACTCTGCTCCAGCAGCGGCGAGGCATTTGTTCGGTGCGGTGGTGCGTGGTGGGCTTCCTGTAGGTGAAGTGGATGCATTGGTGGTCAGTCCAGTGGGGTTCGGAGGTGTGGTTGAAGGAGACGTGTGGGCTTGCGGAAAAGATGGAGTCGAGCGTGTGGCCGGCGGCGTGGGTGGGTGTAGTCACGAGCTGTCTGAGTCCGAGGGTGGCGAGGTTGTCGATCAGGGTGGTGGAGTTGGTGTCCTTGTTGTTCTCGAGGTGGAAGTTCAGGTCCCCGAGGAGGATGTAGTCCGTGGAGGCGATGGCGTGTGTGCTGACGAAGTCAGCGATGGGAACTCGCTGAACTGTGGTCGGGGTCCGGGGGTCTGTAGATGAGGGTTCCTCTGAGGGTGGTGTTGGGATCGGCGTGGATCTGGAAGTGCATGTGTTCGGCGGTGCTGAGGGTGTCGTCGGTGTTGGTTGAGACTCTGAGGGTGTTCCTGTGGACGATGGCGATGCCTCCTCCGACTACGTTGGTGCGGTCCCTGCGGGTGATCTTGTATCCGTCCGGGATGGCAATGGCGATGTCGGGGGCTGAAGCGGGATTCATCCCCTTTGGTATCGCTTTGTTCGCCCTAAGTTGGCAGGGTATGCCCAGACGTGGGTCCCTTGCTCACTTTGCCACTGGATTCAAGATAGCCTGGCTGATGAGGGTTTTGAACCCGAAACCGGTCCCAGGATGATTGTTTCCGGTCCAGGGAAGACATGGCTTGGCAGTTCGGGCTGGACTGTTCCCATGAGGCACAGGGTCAGACTGATTTGCATATGGTGGTGGAGTGAGCTAAAGAATGATGATGGATTAAACCCAGATCAGTTGACTGGGGGTGAGTGTTTGATTTGCTCTAACGCTCCGTCCATCATCCCCTTTGGTATCGCTTTGTTCGCCCTAAGTTGGCAGGGTATGCCCAGACGTGGGTCCCTTGCTCCCTTTGCCACTGGATTCAAGATAGCCTGGCTGATGAGGGTTTTAAACCCGAAACCGGTCCGAGGATGCTTGTTTCCGGTCCAGGGAAGACATGGCTTGGCAGTTCGGGCTGGACTGTTCCCATGAGGCACAGGGTCAGACTGATTTGCATATGGCCATGTCTGAACTGGGGTGGTGGAGTGAGCTAAAGAATGATGATGGATTAAACCCAGATCAGTTGACTGGGGGTGAGTGTTTGATTTGCTCTAACGCTCCGTCCATCATCCCCTTTGGTATCGCTTTGTTCGCCCTAAGTTGGCAGGGTATGCCCAGACGTGGGTCCCTTGCTCACTTTGCCACTGGATTCAAGATAGCCTGGCTGATGAGGGTTTTGAACCCGAAACCGGTCCCAGGATGCTTGTTTCCGGTCCAGGGAAGACATGGCTTGGCAGTTCGGGCTGGACTGTTCCCATGAGGCACAGGGTCAGACTGATTTGCATATGGCCATGTCTGAACTGGGGTGGTGGAGTGAGCTAAAGAATGATGATGGATTAAACCCAGATCAGTTGACTAGGGGTGAGTGTTTGATTTGCTCTAACGCTCCGTCCATCATCCCCTTTGGTATCGCTTTGTTCGCCCTAAGTTGGCAGGGTATGCCCAGACGTGGGTCCCTTGCCTCACTTTGCCACTGGATTCAAGATAGCCTGGCTGATGAGGGTTTTGAACCCGAAACCGGTCCCAGGATGCTTGTTTCCGGTCCAGGGAAGACATGGCTTGGCAGTTCGGGCTGGACTGTTCCCATGAGGCACAGGGTCAGACTGATTTGCATATGGCCATGTCTGAACTGGAGTGGTGGAGTGAGCTAAAGAATGATGATGGATTAAACCCAGATCAGTTGTCTGGGGGTGAGTGTTTGATTTGCTCTAACGCTCCGTCCATCATCCCCTTTGGTATCGCTTTGTTCGCCCTAAGTTGGCAGGGTATGCCCAGACGTGGGTCCCTTGCTCACTTTGCCACTGCATTCAAGATAGCCTGGCTGATGAGGGTTTTGAACCCGAAACCGGTCCCAGGATGCTTGTTTCCGGTCCAGGGAAGACATGGCTTGGCAGTTCGGGCTGGACTGTTCCCATGAGGCACAGGGTCAGACTGATTTGCATATGGCCATGTCTGAACTGGGGTGGTGGAGTGAGCTAAAGAATGATGATGGATTAAACCCAGATCAGTTGACTGGGGGTGAGTGTTTGATTTGCTCTAACGCTCCGTCCATCATCCCCTTTGGTATCGCTTTGTTCGCCCTAAGTTGGCAGGGTATGCCCAGACGTGGGTCCCTTGCTCACTTTGCCACTGGATTCAAGATAGCCTGGCTGATGAAGGTTTTGAACCCGAAACCGGTCCCAGGATGCTTGTTTCCGGTCCAGGGAAGACATGGCTTGGCAGTTCAGGCTGGACTGTTCCCATGAGGCACAGGGTCAGACTGATTTGCATATGGCCATGTCTGAACTGGGGTGGTGAAGTGAGCTAAAGAATGATGATGGATTAAACCCAGATCAGTTGACTGGGGGTGAGTGTTTGATTTGCTCTAACGCTCCGTCCATCATCCCCTTTGGTATCGCTTTGTTCGCCCTAAGTTGGCAGGGTATGCCCAGACGTGGGTCCCTTGCTCACTTTGCCACTGGATTCAAGATAGCCTGGCTGATGAGGGTTTTGAACCCGAAACCGGTCCCAGGATGCTTGTTTCTGGTCCAGGGAAGACATGGCTTGGCAGTTCGGGCTGGACTGTTCCCATGAGGCACAGGGTCAGACTGATTTGCATATGGCCATGTCTGAACTGGGGTGGTGGAGTGAGCTAAAGAATGATGATGGATTAAACCCAGATCAGTTGACTGGGGGTGAGTGTTTGATTTGCTCTAACGCTCCGTCCATCATCCCCTTTGGTATCGCTTTGTTCGCCTCTAAGTTGGCAGGGTATGCCCAGACGTGGGTCCCTTGCTCACTTTGCCACTGGATTCAAGATAGCCTGGCTGATGAGGGTTTTGAACCCGAAACCGGTCCCAGGATGCTTGTTTCCGGTCCAGGGAAGACATGGCTTGGCAGTTCGGGCTGGACTGTTCCCATGAGGCACAGGGTCAGACTGATTAGCATATGGCCATGTCTGAACTGGGGTGGTGGAGTGAGCTAAAGAATGATGATGGATTAAACCCAGATCAGTTGACTGGGGGTGAGTGTTTGATTTGCTCTAACGCTCCGTCCATCATCCCCTTTGGTATCGCTTTGTTCGCCCTAAGTTGGCAGGGTATGCCCAGACGTGGGTCCCTTGCTCACTTTGCCACTGGATTCAAGATAGCCTGGCTGATGAGGGTTTTGAACCCGAAACCGGTCCCAGGATGCTTGTTTCCGGTCCAGGGAAGACATGGCTTGGCAGTTCGGGCTGGACTGTTCCCATGAGGCACAGGGTCAGACTGATTTGCATATGGCCATGTCTGAACTGGGGTGGTGGAGTGAGCTAAAGAATGATGATGGATTAAACCCAGATCAGTTGACTGGGGGTGAGTGTTTGATTTGCTCTAACGCTCCGTCCATCATCCCCTTTGGTATCGCTTTGTTCGCCCTAAGTTGGCAGGGTATGCCCAGACGTGGGTCCCTTGCTCACTTTGCCACTGGATTCAAGATAGCCTGGCTGATGAGGGTTTTGAACCCGAAACGGTCCCAGGATGCTTGTTTCCGGTCCAGGGAAGACATGGCTTGGCAGTTCGGGCTGGACTGTTCCCATGAGGCACAGGGTCAGACTGATTTGCATATGGCCATGTCTGAACTGGGGTGGTGGGAGTGAGCTAAAGAATGATGATGGATTAAACCCAGATCAGTTGACTGGGGGTGAGTGTTTGATTTGCTCTAACGCTCCGTCCATCATCCCCTTTGGTATCGCTTTGTTCGCCCTAAGTTGGCAGGGTATGCCCAGACGTGGGTCCCTTGCTCACTTTGCCACTGGATTCAAGATAGCCTGGCTGATGAGGGTTTGAACCCGAAACCGGTCCCAGGATGCTTGTTTCCGGTCCAGGGAAGACATGGCTTGGCAGTTCGGGCTGGACTGTTCCCATGAGGCACAGGGTCAGACTGATTTGCATATGGCCATGTCTGAACTGGGGTGGTGGAGTGAGCTAAAGAATGATGATGGATTAAACCCAGATCAGTTGACTGGGGTGAGTGTTTGATTTGCTCTAACGCTCCGTCCATCATCCCCTTTGGTATCGCTTTGTTCGCCCTAAGTTGGCAGGGTATGCCCAGACGTGGGTCCCTTGCTCACTTTGCCACTGGATTCAAGATAGCCTGGCTGATGAGGGTTTTGAACCCGAAACCGGTCCCAGGATGCTTGTTTCCGGTCCAGGGAAGACATGGCTTGGCAGTTCTGGCTGGACTGTTCCCATGAGGCACAGGGTCAGACTGATTTGCATATGGCCATGTCTGAACTGGGGTGGTGGAGTGAGCTAAAGAATGATGATGGATTAAACCCAGATCAGTTGACTGGGGGTGAGTGTTTGATTTGCTCTAACGCTCCGTCCATCATCCCCTTTGGTATCGCTTTGTTCGCCCTAAGTTGGCAGGGTATGCCCAGACGTGAGTCCCTTGCTCACTTTGCCACTGGATTCAAGATAGCCTAGCTGATGAGGGTTTTGAACCTGAAACCGGTCCCAGGATGCTTGTTTCTGGTCCAGGGAAGACATGGCTTGGCAGTTCGGGCTGGACTGTTCCCATGAGGCACAGGGTCAGACTGATTTGCATATGGCCATGTCTGAACTGGGGTGGTGGAGTGAGCTAAAGAATGATGATGGATTAAACCCAGATCAGTTGACTGGGGGTGAGTGTTTGATTTGCTCTAACGCTCCGTCCATCATCCCCTTTGGTATCGCTTTGTTCGCCCTAGGTTGGCAGGGTATGCCCAGACGTGGGTCCCTTGCTCACTTTGCCACTGGATTCAAGATAGCCTGGCTGATGAGGGTTTTGAACCCGAAACCGGTCCCAGGATGCTTGTTTCCGGTCCAGGGAAGACATGGCTTGGCAGTTCGGGCTGGACTGTTCCCATGAGGCACAGGGTCAGACTGATTTGCATATGGCCATGTCTGAACTGGGGTGGTGGAGTGAGCTAAAGAATGATGATGGATTAAACCCAGATCAGTTGACTGGGGGTGAGTGTTTGATTTGCTCTAACGCTCCGTCCATCATCCCCTTTGGTATCACCTCTAATGTTAAGCCTCATTTTCCTGGGAATAGTAAGTATTTCCCACATGTGGTAAATAACCCCAAACCCTTATTCCAACAAATTTGCAATAAGGGCCTTAGAGTATGCAAAACAGTGTTAACTAGCACATTTTTGCAAATTAGCAACACCAGTGCTATTTGTATCACTTGGATGCCTTAGCTTTTAATTACCATGTACACACACTTAGAATTTGACCTCTGGTCATCTAATTTCATATATTTGTTATTGGTCGAGAGTTGATTGTATTCCCGTATGGAGGGGGCCTGCCATGGCAATTCAGGCTGGACTGTTCCTTTTAGATACTGGTTTTCATATGGCTGGTCGCTGTCTAGCACAGTGTGCAAAAACAATGACCAGAAAGCAACCTCAGCAATTGCCAGGGGTGAGATTAATTCAAGCATTCCTCCCATAACCTTGTTGTGTATTTCAATAGAAATCCTTAGTGTGTAAGGTTTGCATAGATGTTTATCATGTGCTCACTGTACCACAGAACTCAAGCTATACCTCACTGATGAGACCTAAGCATGCTGATCTGGGTTGCTAGATGTTTTCCCATCTGGATAGGACTTGGCATGGCACTTTGGGCTAAACAGTTCTTATTGGAGCAGCACCAAGACTAATTTGTTTATGGATGGTCTCTGTCTAAATTGGCATAGTGGATGCAAAATGATAGACTGGAATACAGCCAGAGCAATCAGATGTGGCTGAGATTAATTTAAGCATTCATTCTATCATTTTGTTTGTTGCAGTAGATGCCCTAAGTACAAGGGGTATGCCCAGACGTGGATCGCATGCTCATTGTGTCACAGAACTTAATATATAACTCACTGATGGGCCTAAGTAGGCCAAAACAAGTCTCAGTTGCTTGGGCTTCTATCTGGATGGGACCTGACTTTGCATGCGGGCTGGACTACTTCTACTGGAGCAGGACCAAAAACGATTTGCATACGGCTGGTTCTGTCTAGAATGACTTAGTGAGTGAAAAACGACGGACTGGAATGCAATTGTCTGTGGCTGAGATTAATTCAAGGATTCCTCCCATTGCCTTCTTCGTTGTATATTTTCCATTATCATTCTCTGTTTGATCAGTTTGATGAGTCAAAACTGTTGTGCTAGTTTAATCTGCAATGTTTATTGGACTGCAAGGTTATTGTGTTTTATATTCAGCACCATAGAACCGTACACTATTTTAGTAAACATGTTTACTAGTAGTGTTATCGGTAATACATAAACAAAGAGAGATAATATAAAAGTGGTTTGACATTTAATTATCCAGTCCTTCAACTTCTCTGAATAACAATGATGTCTCTGAAAAACACAATCGAGAACCAAATTATGCACATTCTAGCCTGACAGGCAAAGATCATTCTATTTTTTGAAGAGAAGCCGTTTGCAATGAGCTTCTGAAATTTCCTGACTGAAGACCTTGGGGCAGGGAAGAAATAGGGTGCACCCTTGTCACATCCTCTACAAACTATATAATGAGTCTGCTGATGTATCTGCTGTTAGTATTATAAAACTTTAGAGCTGTGTCTAAAATAAGCCTGACTGGTAGCCTTTATCATTTCTGCATGTAGGCTTGGACACAATGGTTACAATATGCATGGTCTCTTCTTTCTGTCACTACCTTTCTTGATGTCTTTTTCAAAGATCTAGTTGTAACTAGAAATCTGGAAGGCAGCACAAACGCACCCTTTCATTAGTCGAAGCTGATTAACAAAATAAATCAAATTTCTTCACTATTAATATATATTTGAAGCGAAGAGAAATTACTTTTTATCCAACCATTATTCAAAGCTATGATCTGGAAATTTCAAAGCAAAACGTACACCCTGTTGCCTGTCGGTAAGTGAGACATGAACTGTAGGAAAGTGCATCTTTGTGTGGTAACTTCATTTTTTTTTTACTGTATATATTGGCATATTTGAATCTGAGCAATGGGAGGCTGCTAAACTCCTCCCAGTGGAGGTTCTCTTTCCCTCAAAACATGGAAAGTGGCACTTCTATCATGCATTTGATCTGCAGTGTGCCCTTGCACCACCGACAAATGTGACTTTGAAAGCATGGATTTAGGACTGGCATTGCAGGTTTGAACAGCTGTAGCCCAGCGCTGTAGTTAGTACATAGGAAATTAAACCACTTTTGACACGTGGAAAAGTTTAGTTTTTACATTACCTCAGTCACCCATAAGACCTGCATGAGAACCAGTGGCGAATTCTACTTAACGGCAGTTGGGGGGAGAGGGCTAATGGGGGAGGGGATTTTTTTTTTTTTTTAAATCACTGACCTGCCTGCCAGCCGCAGCATTTCATTCATCTTGGCCCGCTTCCAGGACTCCAGGGGTAGGACTCAGGAAGCACAGAGGCTCCCAGGCTCCCCTAGCCAATCACGACGCTGTGTTACAGCAGTGTTGTGATTGGTCTGAGGGTTCGGCGCTCAGAGAGGGACTGGGAGACTGCGCATGTTATCCACCCAGTTGTACAGTCCAGCCTGGTGGAGAACACACAAAATGCGCATGACTGTTTGGCCGGCCCAAGACGGCCAGCCAAACCGTCATGCACACTTATGACAGTGCTCACCACTCCTCCCCTTGCTCCTATGTGACAGCCCTGGCCCGCCCCACTCCTAACCAGCTGAGTAACAACGGAAAAATAAAATGATTATAACAATGCGTTATTATCATTTTATTTTTTTCCTTTTTGACCTGCTCACAGAGCAGTAGGGTGATGCTTCTCCACCTTAGCAGAGGAGCCGCCCCTGCTGAGAACCCATGTGGTCTGGGTGCATAATGTGTAAAAGTGAGGCAGGTTTAATAGGAAATTAGAATGCCTCAACCATGACAATATTCAAAATGATGTTCCACTGCTAGCCTGCAGTAGCCCTTTCCCATTTAACAGCGTGCTTAGAAATAAAGCTATATTTTTCATAAGTTAACTTTAACAAGAAACAGGAAAGCCATTGGTGCACTGCTGTAATATATATAAAAATTCCAATTTAAGGGTGAAATTTCATTTTTAAGTTATAGCACCTCTTTGCCTGAACACAGCTCTGGTTCATAGGTGTCATATTAATTTATGTGTATAACAAAGGATCTTTGGGAGCAATTGGCCTGCTGACAGAACTCTGGTAGTTAGTCAGGAGGGAGGTTATGTACAGGAAGAAAACGAATCCCTTGTTGTCCAACAATGTGAAATGAGGGGAAGACGCAGATGGGTACAAAGAAAGAAACAGGCACCATTATATTGGCTAATCTACACTAATTAGATTAGATATGAGATGACATTTGGACTGCAGGAGATGGCTTAGACATAGAATCTGTTTGAGTGCATCTCTTTTTTTTAAATAAAATCATCTATTGGTATTGGCAATAATATGTAACAGAAAAACGATATCCAACCATCATCAGGTTATTCCTGGCAGAGAAGCATAAATAAGCATATTAGGGATGGATGACAAATACATACATTCCTACAGTGTGTACATTTATACAATTTAGTATAAAGGACAATTGTTATTTAAAGGTGCAACCCTCTGGAACATTTCAGCTGAAAACCATCTTTCAAGTGTCCGAGACCACTCTGTGTAGGTCTTTTAAGACATATGAATTTGCCAATTCACTCAAAGTAGGGTGAGGACAGTCTTTTTTAAATTTTGAGCTATACCCCGCTAAGCAATCACCAATACTAAGAGGTGCAAGCCATTACATAGCTCTTTACAACAATATAATTGAATAGGTGAAAGAGAATTAACTCTGGAATGGACTGACTTGGCCCATCTCAGACCCATTCCAATGTGTCAAAGACTCCGTTCCAGAAGACCTAGATAGTTGGACACTCGCAAGTGGTGTGGATAAAAGTAGCTGTTGCATCATGACATAACATGTTGGGGAAGTTCCAGTCCTAAATTGCAATATTTATATAGAGCTTACTACCCCTACATGGGGTGCTGAAGCACTTGTCTACATGAGTAGCAGGCTGCACTGTTTAGGGTGTGTGTTTAGAAGGGTTGTCTTTGTTTTGATCCTATGTGGGAAGTGTTTCCATGTCATGGCCGAGGACTACAGAGGTGTGGTTATCATGTTATGGCACGCAGTTCTGTTGAGATGGACTTTGTTACTATCATCCCATATCCGATTGCCATTGGAGATGTCAAAAGGCTGTTCTAGCACGTAACCAGTTGGGCGTGCAGTTGTGAACTAAATTAAAGTCCTCTGCTGGCCAGCGGCATGTGAAGGATCTCTTCAGTTAATACATGCCTGGTATTTTTGCTGCGGAAGCCGGACTGGGAAGGGTCCAGGATGTTGTTCTCCTCGAGGTAGCGGGTCAGTTGTTTGTTGACGATTTTCTCGGTGACCTTCGCGGGGAACGGGAGCAGAGAGATGGGTCGGAAGTTCTTGAGGTCCTTGGGGACTGCCTTGGGTTTCTTGAGTAAGGCGGTGATCTCGGCGTGCTTCCAGCTTTCCGGGAAGGTTGCTGTCTCGAAGGAGATGTTGATTATTTTCCGGAGATGGGGCGCGATGGCTGTACTGGCTTTGTTGAAGATGTGGTGGGGGCACGGGTCTAGCGGTGAACCGGAGTGGATGGTGTTCATGATCTCGCTGGTGTCCTCGTCGTTGATGTTGGTCCAGGAGAGCAGGCGGTTGGTGGTTGTGGGGGCAGTGGTCTTGGTGGTTGCCGGGGCGGTCGTGGTTAGCTGGTCTTCCGTGACTCTGCTCCAGCAGCGGCGAGGCATTTGTTCGGTGCGGTGGTGCGTGGTGGGCTTCCTGTAGGTGAAGTGGATGCAGTGGTGGTCAGTCCAGTGGGGTTCGGAGGTGTGGTTGAAGGAGACGTGTGGGCTTGCGGAAAAGATGGAGTCTAGCTGTCTGGCCGGCGGCGTGGGTGGGTGTAGTCACAAGCTGTCTGAGTCCCGAGGGTGGCGAGGTTGTCGATCAGGGTGGTGGAGTTGGTGTCCTTGTTGTTCTCGAGGTGGAAGTTCAGGTCCCCGAGGAGGATGTAGTCCGTGGAGGCGATGGCGTGTGTGCTGACGAAGTCCAGCGATGGAATCGCTGAACTGTGGTAGGGGTCCGGGGGGTCTGTAGATGAGGGTTCCTCTGAGGGTGGTGTTGGGATCGGTGTGGATCTGGAAGTGCATGTGTTCGGCGGTGCTGAGGGTGTCGTCGGTGTTGGTTGAGACTCTGAGGGTGTTCCTGTGGACGATGGCGATGCCTCCTCCGACTCCGTTGGTGCGGTCCCTGCGGGTGATCTTGTATCCGTCCGGGATGGCAATGGCGATGTCGGGGGCTGAAGCGGGATTCACCCCCTTTGGTATCGCTTTGTTCGCCCTAAGTTGGCAGGGTATGCCCAGACGTGGGTCCCTTGCTCACTTTGCCACTGGATTCAAGATAGCCTGGCTGATGAGGGTTTTGAACCCGAAACCGGTCCCAGGATGCTTGTTTCCGGTCCAGGGAAGACATGGCTTGGCAGTTCGGGCTGGACTGTTCCCATGAGGCACAGGGTCAGACTGATTTGCATATGGCCATGTCTGAACTGGGGTGGTGGAGTGAGCTAAAGAATGATGATGGATTAAACCCAGATCAGTTGACTGGGGGTGAGTGTTTGATTTGCTCTAACGCTCCGTCCATCATCCCCTTTGGTATCGCTTTGTTCGCCCTAAGTTGGCAGGGTATGCCCAGACGTGGGTCCCTTGCTCCCTTTGCCACTGGATTCAAGATAGCCTGGCTGATGAGGGTTTTAAACCCGAAACCGGTCCGAGGATGCTTGTTTCCGGTCCAGGGAAGACATGGCTTGGCAGTTCGGGCTGGACTGTTCCCATGAGGCACAGGGTCAGACTGATTTGCATATGGCCATGTCTGAACTGGGGTGGTGGAGTGAGCTAAAGAATGATGATGGATTAAACCCAGATCAGTTGACTGGGGGTGAGTGTTTGATTTGCTCTAACGCTCCGTCCATCATCCCCTTTGGTATCGCTTTGTTCGCCCTAAGTTGGCAGGGTATGCCCAGACGTGGGTCCCTTGCTCACTTTGCCACTGGATTCAAGATAGCCTGGCTGATGAGGGTTTTGAACCCGAAACCGGTCCCAGTGCATGTGTTCGGCGGTGCTGAGGGTGTCGTCGGTGTTGGTTGAGACTCTGAGGGTGTTCCTGTGGACGATGGCGATGCCTCTTCCGACTCCGTTGGGTCGGTCCCTGCGGGTGATCTTGTATCCATCCGGGATGGCAATGGCGATGTCGGGGGCTGAAGCGGGATTCAGCCAGGTCTCCATCAGGAATGCGACATCTGGGGAGGTTGAGTCGAGAAGGTCCCAGAGTTCGATGGCGTGTTTGCGGGCGGAGCGGGTGTTGAGGAGGATGCATCTGAGGTAGTTGGGTTCTTTCCTGGGCGGTGGTTTGGCGGGGCGGGTGCTGGCGAAGCTGCAGTTCCGGCAGGTGAAGGGCCCTTGGGTGCGCTTCGGGGTGGCCTGGTAGCAGGCGTGATCTTCTCCGGGGTTGAGTGCGTGGAGGGTGCTGGCGTCGTATCGGCGTCTGTTGATGTGGCGGGCGCGGGGGATGCCCGGACCAGGGGGTCTGGCGCTGGGCGCGGCCACGGCGCGGACGGGCGCAGACGGGCTTGCCTTAGGCACGCCTTTGGCGCGCCAGCGGCGCGCCCGCTGTGCACGTCCGCGCGGCCGCCATAATTGGGGAGGTGGGAGGGAGGAGCAGGGAATGGGACAGCGAATGGGCAGTGAGGGGGCGGGGCCGCAGGGGCGCAGCGGCGGGAAACAGGCACAGAAAGGAAAACGATCACAATCAGGGGCAGCAAGGGGGCACAGAAAGGAAAAACGAGCACAATCAGGGGCAGCAAGGGGGCACAGAAAGGAAAAACGAGCACAATCAGGGGCAGCAAGGGGGCACAGAAAGGAAAAAGCGAGCACAATCAGGGGCAGCAAGGGGGCACAGAAAGGAAAAAACGAGCACAATCAGGGGCAGCAAGGGGGCACAGAAAGGAAAAAACGAGCACAATCAGGGGCAGCAAGGGGGCACAGAAAGGAAAAACGATCACAATCAGGGGCAGCAAGGGGGCACAGAAAGGAAAAAGCGAGCACAATCAGGGGCAGCAAGGGGGCACAGAAAGGAAAAAACGAGCACAATCAGGGGCAGCAAGGGGGCACAGAAAGGAAAAAACGAGCACAATCAGGGGCAGCAAGGGGGCACAGAAAGGAAAAAACGAGCACAATCAGGGGCAGCAAGGGGGCACAGAAAGGAAAAACGATCACAATCAGGGGCAGCAAGGGGGCACAGAAAGGAAAAAACGATCACAATCAGGGGCAGCAAGGGGGCACAGAAAGAAAAAACGACCACAATCAGGGGCAGCAAGGGGGCACAGAAAGGAAAAAACGATCACAATCAGGGGCAGCAAGGGGGCACAGAAAGGAAAAAACGAGCACAATCAGGGGCAGCAGCAGGGCACACAGACGGAGCTGTGTGGTGGGGGAGCGACCTACCAGTCAAGGTCAGGGGTCGCTCTCTTCACCACAGCGGCCGCCATAAATGGGGAGGGTGGGAGGGAGGAGCAGGGAATGGAGCAGCGAATGGGCAGTGAGGGGGCGGGGCCGCAGGCGCAGCGGCGGGAAACAGGCACAGAAAGGAAAAACGATCACAATCAGGGGCAGCAAGGGGGCACAGAAAGGAAAAAACGATCACAATCAGGGGCAGCAAGGGGGCACAGAAAGGAAAAAACGATCACAATCAGGGGCAGCAAGGGGGCACAGAAAGGAAAAACGATCACAATCAGGGGCAGCAAGGGGGCACAGAAAGGAAAAAACGATCACAATCTTGGGCAGCAAGGGGGCACAGAAAGGAAAAACGAGCACAATCAGGGGCAGCAAGGGGGCACAGAAAGGAAAACACGATCACAATCAGGGGCAGCAAGGGGGCACAGAAAGGAAAAAACGATCACAATCAGGGGCAGCAAGGGGGCACAGAAAGGAAAAAACGATCACAATCAGGGGCAGCAAGGGGGCACAGAAAGGAAAAACGATCACAATCAGGGGCAGCAAGGGGGCACAGAAAGGAAAAAACTATCACAATCAGGGGCAGCAAGGGGGCACAGAAAGGAAAAAACGATCACAATCAGGGGCAGCAAGGGGGCACAGAAAGGAAAAAACGATCACAATCAGGGGCAGCAAGGGGGCACAGAAAGGAAAAAACGATCACAATCAGGGGCAGCAAGGGGGCACAGAAAGGAAAAAAACGAGCACAATCAGGGGCAGCAGCAGGGCACACAGACGGAGCTGTGTGGTGGGGGAGCGACCTACCAGTCAAGGAAAAAACGATCACAATCAGGGGCAGCAAGGGGGCACAGAAAGGAAAAAAACGAGCACAATCAGGGGCAGCAGCAGGGCACACAGACGGAGCTGTGTGGTGGGGGAGCGACCTACCAGTCAAGGTCAGGACCTGTAAAGAGAGGAAAGCTCTAAAAAATCTAATGGAGAACAAAACACTGATAATCAAGCCTGTGGATAAAGGTGGAAATAGAAGCATACAGGACATAGAAGCATACAAAAATGAGGCATACAGGCAATTAAATGACACTTCTAAATATACTAAACTCCAAAGAAACCCCATCAATGACATGACAATGCAGTTGAATGTGAAATTAAAAGCCTGGCACCAAGCAAACCTATTGAACTTGGAAGAATTGCAATTTTTGACTAATGATTTGCCAACAATACCAACAATTTATTTTCTACCGAAAATCCATAAGTCACTAAAACAACCACCAGGGAGACCAATCGTATCATCTTGCAACTCCCTTTATGAGAAAATATCGGAATATGTTGACCATTTTCTAGCCCCCATCGCACAAAGCTTAAATTCCTACATACGCGATACGGGGGACTTCTTGAGAATCCTTACTGGAACAAGCTGGAGCCCGGAGTACATCATGGCAACAATAGATGTGGTCTCGCTCTATACGTCAATTGAGCATAACATAGGATTGAAGGCATGTGCATATTTTTTACAACAGCAAAATATATCTGAATTGGAGCACACGAAAATTTTATTGACAATGATAGAACTGTGCTTGACAAATAACGTTTTCCTCTTTAATCATGACCTATATCGGCAAGAGTGTGGAACTGCCATGGGCATTTCCTTTTCGCCAAACTACGCGAACATCGTGATGGGGTGGTGGGAAAAGGAAGTAGCCTGGAATACACAAAATGAGAATCAGATGAACAACATAATTTTATGGGTCAGATTTATTGACAACTTGTTTATAGATTGGAACGGTTCTGAGGAAAACTTTTTGGAATATTTTGAAATATTGAATGAAAATACCTTAGACCTAAGGTTCACATGCGCAACAAGCAAAATAGGTATTGCTTTCCTCGACACCTGGATATATACAAAGGGGGATCACATTAATTCCACCTTATACCGAAAGGAAACAGCAACGAATAGCATATTACATGGTAGAAGCTTTCACCCCAAACCTCTTTTAGAAAGTAACCCTTACGGTGAATTTACCAGAATGAAACGAAATTGCTCAAAAGAAGACGACACAAGAGAGAGAATAAAGGAAACATCAAAAAGATTAAGATCAAGAGGATACAATGAAACCACATTACGCAAAGGCAGACAAAAAATACAAAAGAAAACAAGAACAGAAACTCTGATCATTAAAAAGGAGAAAATGACAACAGAAAATGATCAACAAAATACACCAAGATGCATTCTGACGTACAGTAAAGAAAGTGGATTAATCACAAAAAATATCCAAAAATACTGGCACCTGATATCCAATGACTCGGACATTGGATCCGTACTGGGACCTAGACCTATGATAACGTACAGAAAAACTAAATCAATAAAGGACTTAATTGTAAGAAGCCACTTTCAAGAAGAAACACCAACGAATTGGTTGCGCCAACAGCAAAAGTGATTTGTGAAATGCACCACGTGCAAGGCATGTAAAATTGGAGTGAATCGCAAAAACATGCAGGACTTCCAAGGCAAGACGATTGAAATCAAACAAACTATCACTTGCACAACAAAGTTTGTAATCTATGTCATCCAATGTAAATGCGGCATGCAATACATAGGAAGTACAATATGCATGCTCAAAAAAAGAATCCTTGAGCACATTCGAGCCGTAAAAAATAAAGATACTTCCTACGCCACAGCTAAACACATGATGGTGTGTCAAAACAGTGACTGGAGAGCCATGAGCTTCTTTGGAATCCACACCATAGAAAACCACGAAAGAGGGGGTGATAGAATCAGGAAACTACGCCAAACAGAGTCAAGATATATAATCAGGCTAAGAACCAAGACCCCTCATGGGATCAATAATGATGAGGAACTTTTTGTACACCTGGATTGAGACTATTTTGACTTAAAATAAAAACTCAGAAAAAAGAGAAAAATGAAAAAAACAAAGAGGGAACTACTCCCAAAAATTAGAACTGTAACAAGAAACATGGATCAACTGAAAAAAGAACACTACACAGTAATAAAAATCAAAAATAAATACAAAAAGTGGAAAGGAATGGACATTAAAAACAAGACACTTAGGTTAAAATAGAGAGACTTATTTAATGTACTAAACGTTTAATTAAGGCAACTCTGAATGTGATGAAATGCTTGCAATGATTGATTACTGTAATGTAAAGTAATGAATTGCCACCTGAAAACTGGAAAACTTTGTAAATAGTGTAAATATTCATGTATAATATAAACTAGCACTACGTTTCCCACAATGCTGCATTAAAGGCAATAGGTGATTGGTATAAATAGTGACACAAAAGAGGGACTCACTGACCGTGATAAAGGCCTCGCTGGGCTGAAACGCGTTGGTTGGAGCCAGTTAAGCTAACAATAAAAGCTTTAAAACTGGAAATTGGAGTGCGTTGCATCTTTGCAGAATAATATATATATATAAATATATATATTTATATTTATTGCTGTTTACATTATTTATTTGGGTTCTCTATTCAAGTTGATGTCGTTGATTATGATATTATGCCAATCCAGTGACATGGCCCCACATATGAATATTTGAGATTGGGGGTTTCTCTCTTATTTAATGGGAAGTTTGATCAAAGCTTATAGTTGGAACATCCGTTTTCAGTAAGGATTTGCACATCGGCTACTGCACTCTGCACTTTATGAAAAAAATGTAAAAAAAATGTTTTTGTATACATAAATTGTTACACAGTAGTACGTTTTTGGGTGATTTTTGAGTAGTAGGTTTTATATACTGCACTAGCACTTTAGACGTATGCACTTTGTACACTCAGCACGTTTGATCTAGAGGCGTGGCTCGCAATGACTCTATTTGTCCTGACACTTAATCATTCTGACCGCCATTTGAGCCTGCTCAGCATAAAATATAATTCAGAGATTTACCCCACTTGATGCATACAATGCGGGTTCATAACATCCGTTGCTTTCGTTTAAAGTACAGTATGAATTTCATTTTAACAAGTTTTAGATCTTAACTTTGTATTATATTTAATACATGTCTTTATATATGCAATACAAATTACCAGTTTCTCATTAGTGGTTTTTCTAGTGCACTGTGCAGCAATAATTTTGGAAAACGATGATAGAATATTATTTCATACTGTGTTTAATATCTAGCAACAGAAATAAATGTTCAATAATTTTTTCTATTTTTGTGTCTGTGATGACCATGCAGTCTTTTTTTCTGTGTTTATAGCCTTTGTGTCACAAGGTCAAAATCACGCGATTAAGTTGTAAACGAATGCACACTGCGTACAAAAATGTAAAAAATGTAGATAAATAGACGTGAGAGCAACGTAGCGCACATGTGATGAAGGTCACAAAACGGCGGCAGACACGCGTCATATGGACTTTAAAAACCTAAGAATAAAGAAGCACGTCATAACGGAGTCTGTGCCCGACCTGTTTTGTTCATCACAAAATCGGGATTTTCGTATATATATATATATACATATATATATATTATCTACTGGCGGTCGCCAGTAGATAGTTATAGTTAGGACCTATTTTCCATAGGAAATTCGCAACATTCTATTTCCAATAACTTTGGCGCCGGTTGATGAATCTTCGCGACATTTTCAAAACTCGTGAGGCGCTCCGGTCTGCTCCTATCCTGAAAGTTTCGGGGTGATTCGGCAAGCGGGGCCCGAGAAAAAAGGGGGGTCCCAAAACGTGTTTTCTCCATGTTAATTCCCATAGGAAATTTTAGACACGGCTACAGCTCGAACTGCTGAACGGAATTACACCAAATTTGGCAAAAAGATAGCGCTTGGTTCAGAAAGCGACCTTTTTAAAATGGTGTAAATCCGTTCAGTAGTTGCAGAGAAATTCAAAAAATAAGAGTCAAAAATCAATTTCCCATAGGAAACATTATGCAAGGCTACAGCCCGAACTGCTGAACGGAATTACACCAAATTTGGCAAAGAGGTAGTTCTTGGTTCAGAAAGAACCCTTTTTGTTAAATGGTGTAAATCCGTTCAGTAGTTCCTGAGAAAATCAAAAGTAAAAACACATATATATCTGGGCGGAGCCTAACCACACATGTCATCGTGAGATCTGATTGGCTGTCAGCACTTCATCCTGGAATTGCTGGCAGCCCTCTTGGGACCAATATAAATGATAGTACCCCATTGAAATGCATTGTAGTGAATCGAAGATTTTGAGGGTTACCAAAAGGAGAACTATAAAGGGTGATAACAGACTTTAGTTACATTAGAATTCATTTGTTGATGGTACCATACTAATTTCAGGAATTGTGGTGTGTTCTAAGGTGATTTTACCCTGTGAAAAACCTTCTGCTGGGATATCATGAATCATGTTTGAGAGAAAACTATTTTCACATGCTTGTCCCAAACAGTTTTGGAAGGTGCTCCAGAAGCTAAAATGAGAGCATATTTTCTGTAAATTCACATTATCTTTCTCAGTCATGTGAGAATGAAGTCTGACATTCTCAGTTAAACATGTACATCCAACAAGGGCAGAGACTGTCAGTTGATTCCTTTGTGTTCTACTGCAGCTTCCCAGAGTGTTCTAAAGAACAACTAGAGTGCTAACAGCCTTACTTATGACAAAAGTATGGCACACCTGAAGCCATCTTGATTGGAATAAACTGGTAACACTTAAAACATTTAATTTAAAAAGGAACAAAATGATGGGGTTCATTTTGTCATAGAAATTATGGTTAGTGCTGTAGAAAGAAAAATTAGGACATGTTTCAAGTGTGATCTCAAATATCTTCCTGTTATATTTCAACAGGAGCAGCCTGTCAGTTGATGCCTTTGTGTTCTACTGCAGCTTCCCAGAGTGTTCTAAAGACCAACAAGAGCGCTAACAGTCTTACTTATGACAAAAGTATGGCACACCTGAAGCCATCTTGATTGGAATAAACTGGTAACACTTAAAACATTTAATTTAAAAAGGAACAAAATGAGGGGGTTCATTTTGCCATAGAAATTATGGTTAGTGCTGTAGAAAGAAAAATTAGGACATGTTTTAAGTGAGATCTCAAATATCTATCTGTTATATTTCAACAGGAGCAGCCTGTCAGTTGATGCCTTTGTGTTCTACTGCAGCTTCCCAGAGTGTTCTAAAGAACAACTAGAGTGCTAACAGCCTTACTTGTGACAAAAGTATGGCACACCTGAAGCCATCTTGATTGGAATAAACTGGTAACACTTAAAACATTTAATTTAAAAAGGAACAAAATGAGGGGGTTCATTTTGCCATAGAAATTATGGTTAGTGCTGCAGAAAGAAAATTTAGGGCATGTTTTAAGTGAGATCTCAAAGCTTCTTCTATTTCATTAGAAAATTCTGACATGCAGACTGAAACAATCACTTTCAATACCAGCAGTAGACTTCCAGTTAACTCCCTGGTGAGCAGTAGCTTTACTACAGTGATCTAATGAACAACTAGAGTGATAACATTCTGAATTTATGGCAAATGTGTGACACATCTGAATGCCTTCTTGATGGAATCAAAGTAAAAAACTGAAAGCATTTCCTACTGAGGAGACTGCAGTAAATGACGAAATTAGGAAACTTCATAACAAATAAGTCTCCCAAGATGGCCACCAGAGAAAAAAGAGCCCAAATGTAGCACAAATATCACCCAGATGTAGCCCACATATAGCCCAATGACAGAAGTGTGCAAAACACTTTTTATTTTTAGTTTTTCTGCAGTTTTATATAGTGCAAACTGGTCAGGTATTGGAGCGTTACATCTTACTTGGACCCCTTATTGCGTATTTTGCACGAAGTACATGAGATTGATCTTGCGAAACATTGACCTTTACGATTCTGTTAACCTGAAGTTGCCCTGAACCGGGCTTTGTAACACCCGTTTTTACCTACTGGTTTTAATTAATTCTCACTGTATTGTATTAGGAAAGAGGATTTACTGTTTTTATGTACACTTTTATGATCTATGTTTCTAAATCAGATCAAATAAAGTTTAATGAATTCTATGGAAGGACGGAGGCGAGGATTATGCATATCTTTCCTCACTTTATTTGTATAGCAGTTCAAAGAAAACGTAACACAACAATCATTAAACAAAAGACTACACAACCCATGAACCATTAGGGGGTAGTCTCCAAGACAACTATAGTGCAATCATATCACAGTCCATCGTATATAATATCGTGACGTCCCTTCCGCTTCCTCTTTCTTCACTGCTCGTCAGTTAAGTGCATTCCTTACATTCTTGGCTTAATCTGACGTTGTTGCTGTTTGTATAGCGGTTTCTTGTGCACGTTATTAGCATTATTGCCTTGGTATTGTTTCATATTCCCTGCGCAGCAGGCTCTTGCCCGAGCACGTTCTCCCCCTCGCAGTTTCTCCCGCTGTGTGCTCTGCGCGCGGTGAGATCCTGTCAGGCGCGTCTGGTCCGAGCGAGGCAGCTCCGTCGAGCGCTCCCGCTGGTCTTTACACGCGTTTGGGAATCCGGTCACTCCTTTAGTGTCCGCTTGATTCCTGACCAACCCTCGCCTAATTTTGACACCGCTAAGTGGTGATTTCCCCACATGGCCACGTTAGTGACCAGCGCCACCTGGTGGTGGTAATTGATATTGCGCCTCAGTCTATTCTTATAACAGCTTCGGGGAAAGCCCAGCTGTTGGAGCACCGGCGAGGGGGCTGCCTTAAGGATTTTAAGGGCATTTGTTCTGTGCTCACACCCTCTGCTATCATGTCTTCTCCAGAAGACCATTTTTACTCCTCCTACCAGCAAGTGGAGGAGGAATGGCCCCCAACTTCTCCCTCCAGCAGTGGACCAAGCCCTCTCTCTGGCTATTTCTAGGGCGCTGGCTCCTCTTAGGGATCAGGTTGATAAGCTGGCGAAAAGCATCCCTGGGGTGTTCAGTGACCCAGATCTGGTGGTGGCAGGTCCTAGTAGCTCCCAGATGGGGAATAAAAGGGCCGTTAAGCATAACGCGGGGCACTTGGAAGGATTTGATAAACTTACGGAGACCTTCCTCAAGAGTGCACGTACGCTAAAACATGCACCCTGCCGGGAGGAGGAGGGGTCCGGAGAAAATTGCGACACTGTCACCACTATTGTAGACCCCGACTGCGGGTTTCCCTTAAAGGGAGAGGGTGTATCGGAGGACGATTTCTCCTCCGATGAGGATAAGGACTCGGGGCGTCCCTGGCGTCCAGAGTCCCACTCCTCTCAGTCCCCGGTTGGGGACGGGGTCCACTCGGACATGTTCGAGCCTACCCAAATTTACCATCCTAGGTCAGCGGAGTGGACACCTGACGCCAAAGTGGCAGAGTATGTGGTGGGGAAAATCCATCAACCCCTTGAAAGGGAGGTCAGGAATAGGATGAGGGGAGAATGCCCCAGGCCCTCACTGAAGGGGAAGGTGGCACACACACCTGAAATTGATGAGAAACTATGTACCTTTTTCTCCAAGTATATGAGGGATCCCAAAGAAAGGAATTGATAGGTCTTGGACGTGGTAGGGCCCTTGACCCAAATTATTCAATTGGCGGAGCGTTCCAAAGAGTCAGGATCCCCTTTGTCCACGGATATTGTGGCTGGTTGGGTGCACTACCCTAAACCCTAAAACACTACCCCTCGACTACCCAAACACCACTGCACTACCCTAAACCCTAAAACACTACCCCCAGCACAACACCCTACACTACCCAAACATAACTGCACTACCCTAAACCCTAAAACACTACCACCAGCACGACTCCCTACACTACCCAAACACCACTGCACTACCCTAAACCCTAAATCTACCCACAGCACAACCCCTACACTACACAAACACCACTGCACTACCCTAAACCCTAAAACACTACCCCCAGCACGACCCCTTCACTACACAAACACCACTGCACTGCCTTAAACCCTAAAACACTACCCCCAGCACGACCCCCTACACTACACAAACACCACTGCACTACCCTAAACCCTAAAACACTACCCCCAGCACGACCCCCTACACTACCCAAACACCACTGGACTACCCTAAACCCTAAAACACTACCCCCAGCACGACTCCCTACACTACCCAAACACCACTGCACTACACTAAACCCTAAATATACCCCCAGCATGACCTCCCACACTACACAAACACCACTGCACTACCCTAAACCCTAAAACACTACCCCCAGCACGACCCCCTACACTACCCAAACACCACTGCACTACCCTAAACCCTAAAACACTAACCCCAGCATGACCCCCTACACTACCCAAACACCACTGCACTACCCTATACCCTAAAACACGACCCCCTACACTACACAAACACAACTGCACTACCCTAAACCCTAAAACACTACCCACAGCATGACCCCCTACACTACACAAACACCACTGCACTACCCTAAACCCTAAAACACTACCCCCTACACTACACAAACACCACTGCACTACCCTAAACCCTAAAACACTACCCCCAGCATGACCCCCTACACTACACAAACACCACTGCACTACCCTAAACCCCCTACACTATACAAACACCACTGCATTACTCTAAACCCTAAAACACTACCCCCAGCATGACCCCCTCACAACACAAAGACCACTGCACTACCCTAAACCCTAAAACACTACCCCCTACACTACACAAACACCACTGCATTACCCTAAACCCTAAAACACTACCCCCAGCATGACCCCCTACACTACACAAACACCACTGTACTACCCTAAACCCCCTACACTATACAAACACCACTGCATTACTCTAAACCCTAAAACACTACCCCCAGCACGACCCCCTCATAACACAAACACCACTGCACTACCCTAAACCCTAAATCGACCCCCAGCATGACCCCCTACACTACCCAAACACCACTGCCATACCCTAAACCCTAAAACACTATCCCCAGCATGAACCCCTACACTACCCAAACACCACTGCACTACCCTAAACCCTAAAACACTACCCCAGCACTACCCCCTACACTACACAAACACCACTGCACTCCCTAAACACTAAACCACTACCCCAGCACTACCCCCTACACTACCCAAACACCACTGCACTACCCTAAACCCTAAATCTACCCACAGCACAACCCCCTACACTACACAAACACCACTGCACTACCATAAACCCTAAAACACTACCCCCAGCACGACCCCTTCACTACACAAACACCACTGCACTGCCTTAAACCCTAAAACACTACCCCCAGCACGACCCCCTACACTACCCAAACACCACTGTACTACCCTAAACCCTAAAACACTACCCCCAGCACAACCCCCTACACTACCCAAACACCACTGGACTACCCTAAACCCTAAAACACTACCCCAAGCACGACACCCTACACTACCCAAACACCACTGCACTACACTAAACCCTAAAACACTACCCCCAGCACGACCCCCTACACTACACAAACACCACTGTACTACCCTAAACCCTAAAACACTACCCCCAGCACGACCCCCTACACTACCCAAACACCACTGGACTACCCTAAACCCTAAAACACTACCCCCAGCACGACACCCTACACTACCCAAACACCACTGCACTACACTAAACCCTAAAACACTACCCCCAGCACGACTCCCACACTACACAAACACCACTACACTACCCTAAACCCTAAAACATTACCCCCAGCACGACCCCCTACACTACCCAAACACCACTGCACTACCCTAAACCCTAAAACACTAACCCCAGCATGACCCCCTACACTACCCAAACACCACTGCACTACCCTATACCCTAAAACATGACCCCCTACAGTACACAAACACAACTGCACTACCCTAAACCCTAAAACACTACCCACAGCATGACCCCCTACACTACACAAACACCACTGCACTACCCTAAACCCTAAAACACTACCCCCTACACTACACAAACACCACTGCACTACCCTAAACCCTAAAACACTACCCCCAGCATGACCCCCTACACTACACAAACACCACTGCACTACCCTAAACCCCCCTACACAATACAAACACCACTGCATTACTCTAAACCCTAAAACACTACCACCAGCACGACCCCCTCACAACACAAACACCACTGCACTACCCTAAACCCTAAATCGACCCCCAGCATGACCCCCTACACTACCCAAACACCACTGCCATACCCTAAACCCTAAAACACTACCCCCAGCATGAACCCCTACACTACCCAAACACCACTGCACTACCCTAAACCCTAAAACACTACCCCCAGCACTACCCCCTACACTACACAAACACCACTGCACTCCCTAAACCCTAAAACACTACCCCAGCACTACCCCCTACACTACCCAAACACCACTGCACTAACATAAACCCTAAAACACTACCCCCAGCACAACCCCATACACTACACAAACACCACTGCACTACCCTAAACCCTAAAACACTACCCCCAGCACGACTCTCTACACTACCCAAACACCACTGCACTACCCTAAACCCTAAATCTACCCCCAGCACGACCCCCTACACTACCCAAACACCACTGCACTACCCTAAACCATAAAACACTACCCCAGCATGACCCCCTACACTACACAAACACCACTGCACTACCCTAAACCCTAAAACACTACCACCAGCATGACCCCCTACACTACTCAAACACCACTGCACTACCCTAAACCCTAAAACACTACCCCAGCACGACCCCCTACACTACCCATACACCACTGCACTACCCTAAACCCTAAAACACTACCCCCAGCACGACCCCCTACACTACTGCACTACCCTAAACCCTAAAACACTACCCCCAGCATGACCCCCTACACTACCCAAACACCACTGCACTACCCTAAACCCTAAAACACTACCCCCAGCACAACCCCCTACATCACCCAAACACCACTGCACTACCCTAAACCCTAGAAAAGAAACCCCCACCCCATGCCCAATCCCCCTTACCTCTCACTCCTGGTGGTTCCTCTCTCCTCGTGGTTCCTGCTTCACGTCGTCTCTGAGGGGCGGTGCACGTTGTTGTGAGGAAACGGAACAGCCTCTGTTTCCTTACAACGGCATGGATCATCTACATGTTTTTTAGAACGCATGGTCATTTACCATACTTTCCTTTACAACAAAATTCGTTGTAAAGGCATGCGTGGTAAATGACCATGCGTTCTAAAAAAATGCGTAGTAATGACTTCGTGATGTACAACGCATGCGTGGTAATGCATGCGTTGTAATGGTATCGCAAAGTAAAAGTCGTTGTAACGGCTGTTTACCGATCGAAGCTGTCCCCTGTTCTTCAGTGAGACGTTTATTTGATTAATTAGGAGGAAGGAATGTGGTTTTTTTACCGACAAGTGCATTCCCGGCTGTTGTATTGTGAAAGTGTCCGCGTGGCCTGGTTTCACTTCCGGTGAGAGAGTGGAAGAGTCTGTTTGGATCTAAAGGAGTTCTGTTGTTGGACGGGGCCGGCGCGACATGTCATCAGAAAACATAGCTAATGGAAAGCGTCCTCCCTGAAGTGTGGAGCAGTGCCATGAGAGGTCAACGAGTGTGCGTCCCACCGCAGTATGGCCGTACCGCGTGACCCATGTGCCACCTCCAGGGTACGGGAGGCAGAAACGGCATCGCAGGTCCTCTTGAAGACCGTTGTAGCACTAATTCTACATTTTGGTACTAGGGCATTTTAACTTCGTTGTTCCTGCCAGATACAAAGAGAAGATCATGTGTTATTCAGTGCCCTCGTTACCTTTTTTGTGGGTTGTGGTGCTTGTCACTTCGCTGCCCCGCCGGTGCACACGACTGGGCACCCCACCTCGTGTGCCATCTGCAGGGCCTCTGCCCTCGGATCACTGGTTTCGGTTTCTGGAGTGGCAACATAAACAGTTGCTCCCAAAGGACTAGCCTGAACACTTAGGTGAATATCCCCTGCACCAGCATTCCACGGAAATTCTTTCCTAGCTCTCCCACGTCAACGAGGACGTCATAATAGCACGGCTCCCCTCGCGACACCGTATGACGTCATCGGAGCCATAAGAGGACCTCGTCGGCGTGCTGACGTCAGTTCCACCCATTTTGTCCGTGCCACCGAGGCAAACAGGGGACCGAGACATTTTCACATGTATACATAGTATAATAAATATATATATATTCACTGAAAAAACCATAGGTTTCAGGCACGTTATAGTTAGAAATTAGCATTTAAAAAACCTTAGAAATTCACTGAAAAAACCATAGGTTTCAGGCACGTTATAGTTAGAAATTAGCATTTAAAAAACCTTAGAAATTCACTGAAAAAACCATAGGTTTCAGGGGCGTTATAGTTAGTTGGACATTTCACTCATACAAAACCATAGAAATTCCCCGTTATAGTTAGTTCAGCTAACTATAACTCGCGCGCACCGCAATGCACTGCTGATGACGTCACATATTACATCACTCATGACATGGTCAGTGACATCACTCATGACATCACTCATGACATCTCAAATGACATCACTGATGACATCACTGATGACATCATCCAGTGAATGTGTGTTTTTCTGAAAATTAAATATGTTTTATATATGTATATCTCAAGGTCGATGGAAGAATAAATGGGTATATAAGTGTCTAAATGGATGATTTTTTTGTAAAATTGATTGTATAACTGACTAAGTGTATCTTAGTGAATACATGGGTTAGTGAGTAATGTTTAAATATGAAAATATCTGTATCAGTCTCTCACTTTGTGTATAAGTGGCTGCATGGGTTGGTGAGTAGCTACATGAGTGTCTATATGGGTTATTAGTTGGTTTTTGAGTATCAGTATGAGTGTCTGAGTGTCTGTATGGTTCGGTGGGGGGTATTACTTAGTGCATAGATGCATGAATGAGTGACTCACTGTTTGTATGTGTTGAAGACAGCATGTGTGCAGGACTGTATAGGTGGATGAGTATGTGTATGGGTGTGTTAGTGAGTGAATGACTGTCTCAATAGTCAATAGTGTCTTTATGAGTAACTACATATGTTTTAAACTAGTATATGTGAGTATTGGTGTATATAAGTGAGTATATGTGAGAGTGAGAGATTGGAAGAGTTCCTGTACAAATAAGTAGGTGTTTCTATAAGTGATTGTTTAAGAGATTAAGTATGTGTAAGTTTCTGTAGAAGTAAGTGTGGTAGTGTGTGTATAACTGTATATGTAAGTAAATGGATGTTTGATACTTTGTTTGCATATGTGACTATGTGTGTGAGTAACTCTATGGATGAGTGGCGGTGTGTAACAGGATGTATAGGTGTATGAGTACATATGATGAGTGAGTACATATATGAGTGACTGTATAGGGACTGTTGGTGAATGAGTGGATGTGTGTGTAGATCTTGGAATTACTGAATAGGTGTGTTGTAACTGGTATTGGTATGTCCATTGTTTTGAAAATGTTAGTTTGTATTTTTGAGTGTGTGTATCAAAGGTTATGTTAGGGTGAGAGGAGGTCTGGCACTCTATCACAAGGATGATGTCATCAGTGATGTCATCAGTGATGTCATTTGAGATGCCATGAGTGATGTCATGAGTGATGTCACTGACCATGTCATGAGTGATGTAATATGTGACGTCATCAGCAGTGCATTGCGGGCGCTTGTGAGTTATAGTTAGCTGAACTAACTATAACGGGGGAATTTCTATGGTTTTGTACGAGTGAAATGTCCAACTAACTATAACGCCCCTGAAACCTATGGTTTTTTCAGTGAATATATATATATATATATATATATATATATGCAAAGTAAATCCCTGCAATCCGCGCAGGAAAAAAACGAGCCACTCCAGTTCCAAAGTTCAAAGGTATTCCAGGTTTATTTTACAGCAACAAAAGACGACGCGTTTCGATCTCTAGCGAGATCTTGGTCACATATATATATCTCAAAACAATACCCTTGCAGGCATAGAGTGATGCATAAATTATGCAAAAAAGAAGCAGAGAACTCTGGGTAGTTCCCAATGTGAGAAGTTGGCCTGGCATATGCTGTCCACTAATTATAGTGGGCACCTTGCACCAGTCCAAATCGACTCTTATGGTAGATAGGTTAAAGACAACCTTATTGAAAGCTATCCTAGTGGTAGCTATGGAGAGCAGCCTTCAGGCTAAGTCTTGAAGGAATGTAAAGCAGCTTGTTTTACCAGTCTATAATCTCTTGAGTGACCAAATGAAAGAGCACCACACCAGGTATATATTCAAAATATATGTATTTATTACTAAACACACCCCTCTAGTCTCTTTATGAGGCTAGAGTTCGAAGTACATAAGTTATAAGATATTTAAACACAGTAATAGCACAAATACACGTTTGGGCCCTAGGGGCGTACCAAACCATATACCAATAAAGTGGTATAAGAACCACGACTGAACTAGACACTAGGCCTAGAGCCTCTAGAAGTGCTTGGACCACAAGGAACCACCCAAGGTAGTGACACAGGGGACCCACGGGAGACGCGTGCAGTGTAAATACACAACCGCGATACGCCGTTTACTTCTATGGAGAAAGTTGCGGTCAGGAAATTAAAGGAAAGGGACACTTAGAGGAGGACTAGGAACAAACCCTTTGAGATCTAGGACTTTGAAGAGTCTCGACCCACGGGAGCACCGGAGTACTCGTGTTACCTCACCCAGGGAAGCCGGGTGCATAGGTGCCGTTCGGGGTCGGGTTTCGCTGTCGATTCCTATGAAGATCTGCTGCAAAGTGCTGCTGGCGACCAGGAGGAAAGTGTCCGGGTGGATCCAAGAGTGGATCGAGGATCTGAAGTACCTGAAAGCAGAGGGGACAGAGTCTGGGTCACTAGCCAGTGACCAGGAAGGCGATGAGCAGATGCCCACCGATGTTGGGTGCTTCAGGTGCGTCGTCGGTCGTCTTGACTCCACAGTCACGAGGTCCAGGAGGCGTTGTCGGCGTCCAGGAGCAGGATTCGGACTGTACCACGACGTCTGCTGCTTGCTGAGGTGTCGGCGACCGGATTGGACCCAACAAGCCTTGGCAACAGCAAATCTTGTGGAAGTGAAGAAAAGTTGATGGCGCAGACCAACAAGGTCTGGGGAACTCACCCAGCGAGGGTAAGTCAGGGCAGGCCTGGAGCAACCAGGGGAGCTCTTTGGTTTCTTTAGAAAGTCTTCTGGGGACCCCCGAGCCAGCTGGCAAGGGATTGTGAAGACACCTCGGGCGGAATCACTCAACAGGGGCCCACGGTCACTCGGGACAGTGTAGGCCTCTGATCTTCGGAGGGATTCCTGCTGGAGGCCGGGACCACACGTGATCCAAAGCACAAGTTCGTAGAACGTTGAGAAGGGGTTGCACTCGACAATAGTGCACGGTACCCAGGGGTCGCGGTTCCTCGTCACTCGTGGGGTCCACTTGCCTCAGCTTCGCTGGGGACTCACGATGGTCTTGGAGAAGTCAGGAAATCCACTTCTTGGGCTGCAGGGACTTCGGACTCCGGCGGGAGCGGCGTAGTTTGCGACCGTCGTTGTCGTTTTTGGTGCCTGCCAAGCAGGGGAGTCACTCCTTGACTCCAAGGGAGATTCTTCAGTGCTCTAATCGTGATGTAGAGCGTCGAAGGTCCAGGATTCAGTTTCAAAGTTTAGTCCAGGGATATCTGCCTTGCAATGGCAAGGTTCCCCCTCTTATCCTAAAAAGAGGGGATGGACTAGCTCTATGACCCCACCTATGGGAGGGTCAAGGGAGGGGGTGGCTACACCCACTTCCCTTTGTCCAGTTTCGCGCCAGAGCAGGGGCAGGTAGCCCCTGAGCTGGTTTGAACTGGCATATGCACAGAGGAGCCTTTTGCTCCCCCAGTGCAGGACTTCAAAGCACTCTAAGAGTGCACCCACCCAGCCCCAATACACATTATCCTGTCTGGGGAGGTGGTCACACCTCCCTGCAACAGGAAACCTATTGTCCAGGCCTCCCCTGCCGGAGTTTCGTCCAGCAGCAGGAGGCCAGACTTGTGTCTGTGGCAGCAGCATCCATTTTGTGATGCCAGGGCTTCAGAAAGAAGTTACCGGGTAAGCCAGAGTTAACATGTCTTTCCCTCTAGAAGGGTGGAATGCTACCCCCGCCGCCAGGATTGGCGGGGGGTAGTATTCCAAGATGTTTGACACCAAACACGACATGTTTAGGTGCAGCCATTCCAAAGTTAGCATTTTACCGCGAGGATATAATGCGCTTAAGAGTATATGGTCAGGCTGCACTACAAACAGCATCAGAGATGGTCTCCGAACGCTGCAGAGGGGCCCTGCTCATGCAGGGGCACCCTCTCACATAGGAACCATGCACTCTGCCTTTAGGATTGATAAGGCCTGCCTTAGGAGTGACTTATAGGTTTATATGTGTGTATGTATTTAGTGATATAGGTAACCTATATCACAGTAAGGGGTGCATGCACCACCCTACCCAGGCTGCAGTAGCAGACCTGTGGTGTCAGTTTGGATGGCCTTCCAGGGGTGGCATAATACATGCTGCAGCCCCTGGTAGGCCTCTGAGGTACCTATGCCCTTGGTACATAGTATACCATATACTAGGGACTTATAAGGGCACTCCAGATTCCAATCAGAGATGTGCCTAAGGCACATGGAAACCTTTTTACAGAGAAAGCAGATAGACTGGGGCCCTGAATAGCAGGATCCCAGTCCAACTAAGTCATAAACCAGCAAAACACCATAAAAAAAGTGGGGGCAACCATATAGTCAGATTCCACCTTCCTACATAACCCCCCCCAAACGAAAGGAGATAAGGCTAACCTTGGCCAGTTGAGCCTTCATTGACTAAGTGGTCATATAAGGAAGCACCTGCACTAGCATGGTTGCCCCCTGTCTTATGGTCCACTAAGCAATCCCTCACCCTAAGGGTATGAGAGGGTCTCCACCATGGGGAATCACTACCTGTGGTGTGCTTAGGTAAAGTACAAGGCTGGTGAGGTGTCTGAGTAGGGAAGTGAGGCCCTAGGAATGTTGGCCTCAGCTTCCTCAGATCACTGGTCACCATGTATGCCTGTCTTTCCATGACTGAGTTGCACTTTGCTCTAAGGGTCAACCTTTGGCTGCCTACAGCTGTGGGTTGGGTCCCTTTGGATGGACTACTGGAGGGACATGGCAGGTTTGGAACCTTCTGGTCCCAGGTTTGCCCTTGCCTACCAGAGTCCTTCTGGGGGAGGTCCCTACATAAAGGTATGGGGGATCCCTCAGTGTGTAGAGGAATTTTCACCTGGCTAGGGCTACTAGACTGGGTGCCCCTAATCTGCTGATGGGGGGCTTCCTCTGGACAGGGGGCCCTGGGGGGTCCACTGACCTCCCTGACCTCTGCAGCCCTGGGCTGACTGAGGCAGGGTAGAGAGGGGCAGGTTACCTGCTCCAGACGGGGTACCACCTTGGAAGGGTCCTCTGCCATCAGGGGTGTGGCCAGGCCAGGCCTGACTACCTCTGTGGCAGTTCCTTCTCTAGGGGTAGGGTCAGTTCCCTGAGGAGGCTGACCCTTACCTACTGTCTGGGGGGAAGAAGACTTTTCTTCAACACTTGTGCTCTCTTTTGGGGGAGAGTGGGCCATTCTTTCAGGCTCCATCTCTCCAAATTCTTGGGCTGGGGCTGTGGCCATCACAGCCCCACTAACCTTTACAGGGACGCCCAACATCCTAAGATGGGTTTGGTGTTCCACTTCAGCCCAGGCTGAAATTTCCAGATCATTGCCCATCAGGCAATCTACAGGTAGGGTTGGGGACACTGCCACTCTTTTTGGGCCTGTGACCCCCTCCCAGCTGAGATTGACTATGGCCATGGGGTGATCTGTTCTGACACCATCAATGTTGGTCACCTGGTATTTAAACTCAGGTAAAAGCTGGTGAGGGGGACTAGTTTCCCTGCCACCATGGTGACACTAGCCCCTGTGTCCCTAAATGCCACAGCTTTCTGACCATTAATTATTGGCTCCAATCTGTACCTGCCCAATGCTATGGGACCCATGGTAAAGGTGGCAAATCCTATACCACCATCAGAGTCAGAGGAGTCTGTTGAGGGGTCCCTGTCTAAACTAGGGCCCACCTCTGTTCCTCTTGCAAAAGCACCTAACTTTTTGGGTGCACTACTCCCAACTGGAGGATTACTACTGGTAGTACCAGGAGGGGTGGTAGTAGTTGTGGGAGGAACATTTTCTTTATTGCCAATCCTGGGGCAACTGGGATCAGTTTTCCAGTGCCCAGGCTTTTTACAGACATGGCAATAGGGTTTCTTTTCAGGAGAGGAAGGAGTTTGGGACCCACCCCCAGAAGAGGAATTTTGGGGCCCTGTAGGGGACTTATCCTTAGATTTATCCCCACCTTTCTCTTGGGACTTAGTAGAATCTTTCTTCTGGTCACCACCCTGATTTCTAGTTTTTACTCTGGTTCTGACCCACTTGTCTGCCTTCTTTCCCAATTCTTGGGGAGAGGTCAGATCAGAGTCCACCAGATACTGGTGCAAAAGCTGGTTTTGACAATTATTAAGGATCTGCTCCCTCATAATCAAATTGTACAATCCTAAAAAGTCCTGCACTTTGTTGCCATGTATCCAACCTTCCAGAGCCTTTGTAGCACAATCTACAAAATCAACCCAGTCTTGAGTCTGAGCTTTTTGGGTGTCTCTGAACTTCAACCTATACTGTTCAGTGGTTAGGCCAAACCCATCTATCAGAGCACTCTTCAAGACTGTGTAATTGTCAGCATCCTCTTCTCTTACAGTGAGGAGCTTGTCTCTACCTTTGTCTGCAAAGGAGAGCCACAAGATTGCTGCCCACTGCCTCTGGGGGACCTTCTGAACTTTACAGGCCCTCTCCAGTGCAGTTATCCATTTGTGGATGTCATCCCCACTCTGGTAGGGAGGGACAATCTTGTTTAGGTTTCTATGGTCATAAGACCTGTCCCTATCTCTAGGGATATTGCTGCCACCATGGGACTCTAGTCCCAACTTTCTTCTCTCTCTAAGGAGATCTAGGGATTCTCTATCTAAAGCCAATTGCTTCTTCCTGATCTCTAGTTGAGTTTCCTCATACTGGACCAGTCTCTTTCTTCTCTCATGAGAGGATTCCCTCCTGTGAGAAGAAACAGAGCTCCCTATGGAGGTGCCAGAGTGGTTAGACTCCTGAGAAGGAGACCTAGACTTTCTGAGCACACTCATAATCCTTCCTGGGGGGACAAAGGTGTGGTTTTCTAGATCCTCATCTTCATCTTCCCCAGAAGGGATTGGGTTTTCCAGGTCAGGGTCATTGTCACCCTCCTGGTCAGTTTCAGAGGGGGGCTGGGGGTAGTGGTACCCCTGGCCCCTTCCTCATCTGCTGGCCCACCCTCTGCTCCTACCCCTTCAGTCTCTGAGGACTTACTAAGATCATAAGCCACCAACAACTCCTTGAGGTGTTGGGTGGTGGGACTTTGGCCTGTCCTTAATTTCCTCACGTTACATAAAGCTCTCAATTCCAAGAATTGGAGTGTATCATACTTGGAGGGTGGAAGCTCAATGGCTTCCTGCAAGGAATCTTTGGATCCTGCTTTCAAAGACATTACTAGTGTGGTGTGGTGTATGCACTACCTACTCTAGTGTGGCCTACTAAACTCTCTTGAGTTGTAGAAAGGGTTGTGCTATCCCTTAACACACAACTCTAAGTTCAGTAGAACTTACTGTTATTCTAAGCTTAAATTATATGTACCTTAGGTACCTTTAGTGGTTTTCAGTTGATCAATTCAATTGAGATTATCTGGTAAAACAATAGCAAGCTGGAATCCCACACGCTGCACACCAATGTGAGAAGTTGGCCTGGCATATGCTGTCCACTAATTATAGTGGGCACCTTGCACCAGTCCAAATCGACTCTTATGGTAGATAGGTTAAAGACAACCTTATTGAAAGCTATCCTAGTGGTAGCTATGGAGAGCAGCCTTCAGGCTAAGTCTTGAAGGAATGTAAAGCAGCTTGTTTTACCAGTCTATAATCTCTTGAGTGACCAAATGAAAGAGCACCACACCAGGTATATATTCAAAATATATGTATTTATTACTAAACACACCCCTCTAGTCTCTTTATGAGGCTAGAGTTCGAAATACATAAGTTATAAGATATTTAAACACAGTAATAGCACAAATACACGTTTGGGCCCTAGGGGCGTACCAAACCATATACCAATAAAGTGGTATAAGAACCACGACTGAACTAGACACTAGGCCTAGAGCCTCTAGAAGTGCTTGGACCACAAGGAACCACCCAAGGTAGTGACACAGGGGACCCACGGGAGACGCGTGCAGTGTAAATACACAACCGCGATACGCCGTTTACTTCTATGGAGAAAGTCGCGGTCAGGAAATTAAAGGAAAGGGACACTTAGAGGAGGACTAGGAACAAACCCTTTGAGATCTAGGACTTTGAAGAGTCTCTACCCACGGGAGCACCGGAGTACTCGTGTTACCTCACCCAGGGAAGCCGGGTGCATAGGTGCCGTTCGGGGTCGGGTTTCGCTGTCGATTCCTATGAAGATCTGCTGCAAAGTGCTGCTGGCGACCAGGAGGAAAGTGTCCGGGTGGATCCAAGAGTGGATCGAGGATCTGAAGTACCTGAAAGCAGAGGGGACAGAGTCTGGGTCACTAGCCAGTGACCAGGAAGGCGATGAGCAGATGCCCACCGATGTCGGGTGCTTCAGGTGCGTCGTCGGTCGTCTTGACTCCACAGTCACGAGGTCCAGGAGGCGTTGTCGGCGTCCAGGAGCAGGATTCGGACTGTACCACGACGTCTGCTGCTTGCTGAGGTGTCGGCGACCGGATTGGACCCAACAAGCCTTGGCAACAGCAAATCTCGTGGAAGTGAAGAAAAGTCGATGGCGCAGACCAGCAAGGTCTGGGGAACTCACCCAGCGAGGGTAAGTCAGGGCAGGCCTGGAGCAACCAGGGGAGCCCTTTGGTTTCTTTAGAAAGTCTTCTGGGGACCCCCGAGCCAGCTGGCAAGGGATCGCGAAGACACCTCGGGCGGAATCACTCAACAGGGGCCCACGGTCACTCGGGACAGTGTAGGCCTCTGATCTTCGGAGGGATTCCTGCTGGAGGCCGGGACCACACGTGATCCAAAGCACAAGTTCGTAGAACGTTGAGAAGGGGTTGCACTCGACAATAGTGCACGGTACCCAGGGGTCGCGGTTCCTCGTCACTCGTGGGGTCCACTTGCCTCAGCTTCGCTGGGGACTCACGATGGCCTTGGAGAAGTCAGGAAATCCACTTCTTGGGCTGCAGGGACTTCGGACTCCGGCGGGAGCGGCGTAGTTTGCGACCGTCGTTGTCGTTTTTGGTGCCTGCCAAGCAGGGGAGTCACTCCTTGACTCCAAGGGAGATTCTTCAGTCCTCTAATCGTGATGTAGAGCGTCGAAGGTCCAGGATTCAGTTTCAAAGTTTAGTCCAGGGATATCTGCCTTGCAATGGCAAGGTTCCCCCTCTTATCCTAAAAAGAGGGGATGGACTAGCTCTATGACCCCACCTATGGGAGGGTCAAGGGAGGGGTGGCTACACCCACTTCCCTTTGTCCAGTTTCGCGCCAGAGCAGGGGCAGGTAGCCCCTGAGCTGGTTTGAACTGGCATATGCACAGAGGAGCCTTTTGCTCCCCCAGTGCAGGACTTCAAAGCACTCTAAGAGTGCACCCACCCAGCCCCAATACACATTATCCTGTCTGGGGAGGTGGTCACACCTCCCTGCAACAGGAAACCTATTGTCCAGGCCTCCCCTGCCGGAGTTTCGTCCAGCAGCAGGAGGCCAGACTTGTGTCTGTGGCAGCAGCATCCATTTTGTGATGCCAGGGCTTCAGAAAGAAGTTACCGGGTAAGCCAGAGTTAACATGTCTTTCCCTCTAGAAGGGTGGAATGCTACCCCCGCCGCCAGGATTGGCGGGGGGTAGTATTCCAAGATGTTTGACACCAAACACGACATGTTTAGGTGCAGCCATTCCAAAGTTAGCATTTTACCGCGAGGATATAATGCGCTTAAGAGTATATGGTCAGGCTGCACTACAAACAGCATCAGAGATGGTCTCCGAACGCTGCAGAGGGGCCCTGCTCATGCAGGGGCACCCTCTCACATAGGAACCATGCACTCTGCCTTTAGGATTGATAAGGCCTGCCTTAGGAGTGACTTATAGGTTTATATGTGTGTATGTATTTAGTGATATAGGTAACCTATATCACAGTAAGGGGTGCATGCACCACCCTACCCAGGCTGCAGTAGCAGACCTGTGGTGTCAGTTTGGATGGCCTTCCAGGGGTGGCATAATACATGCTGCAGCCCCTGGTAGGCCTCTGAGGTACCTATGCCCTTGGTACATAGTATACCATATACTAGGGACTTATAAGGGCACTCCAGATTCCAATCAGAGATGTGCCTAAGGCACATGGAAACCTTTTTACAGAGAAAGCAGATAGACTGGGGCCCTGAATAGCAGGATCCCAGTCCAACTAAGTCATAAACCAGCAAAACACCATAAAAAAAGTGGGGGCAACCATATAGTCAGATTCCACCTTCCTACATAACCCCCCCCAAACGAAAGGAGATAAGGCTAACCTTGGCCAGTTGAGCCTTCATTGACTAAGTGGTCATATAAGGAAGCACCTGCACTAGCATGGTTGCCCCCTGTCTTATGGTCCACTAAGCAATCCCTCACCCTAAGGGTATGAGAGGGTCTCCACCATGGGGAATCACTACCTGTGGTGTGCTTAGGTAAAGTACAAGGCTGGTGAGGTGTCTGAGTAGGGAAGTGAGGCCCTAGGAATGTTGGCCTCAGCTTCCTCAGATCACTGGTCACCATGTATGCCTGTCTTTCCATGACTGAGTTGCACTTTGCTCTAAGGGTCAACCTTTGGCTGCCTACAGCTGTGGGTTGGGTCCCTTTGGATGGACTACTGGAGGGACATGGCAGGTTTGGAACCTTCTGGTCCCAGGTTTGCCCTTGCCTACCAGAGTCCTTCTGGGGGAGGTCCCTACATAAAGGTATGGGGGATCCCTCAGTGTGTAGAGGAATTTTCACCTGGCTAGGGCTACTAGACTGGGTGCCCCTAATCTGCTGATGGGGGCTTCCTCTGGACAGGGGGCCCTGGGGGTCCACTGACCTCCCTGACCTCTGCAGCCCTGGGCTGACTGAGGCAGGGTAGAGAGGGGCAGGTTACCTGCTCCAGACGGGGTACCACCTTGGAAGGGTCCTCTGCCATCAGGGGTGTGGCCAGGCCAGGCCTGACTACCTCTGTGGCAGTTCCTTCACTAGGGGTAGGGTCAGTTCCCTGAGGAGGCTGACCCTTACCTACTGTCTGGGGGGAAGAAGACTTTTCTTCAACCCTTGTGCTCTCTTTTGGGGGAGAGTGGGCCATTCTTTCAGGCTCCATCTCTCCAAATTCTTGGGCTGGGGCTGTGGCCATCACAGCCCCACTAACCTTTACAGGGACGCCCAACATCCTAAGATGGGTTTGGTGTTCCACTTCAGCCCAGGCTGAAATTTCCAGATCATTGCCCATCAGGCAATCTACAGGTAGGGTTGGGGACACTGCCACTCTTTTTGGGCCTGTGACCCCCTCCCAGCTGAGATTGACTATGGCCATGGGGTGATCTGTTCTGACACCATCAATGTTGGTCACCTGGTATTTAAACTCAGGTAAAAGCTGGTGAGGGGGGACTAGTTTCCCTGCCACCATGGTGACACTAGCCCCTGTGTCCCTAAATGCCACAGCTTTCTGACCATTAATTATTGGCTCCAATCTGTACCTGCCCAATGCTATGGGACCCATGGTAAAGGTGGCAAATCCTATACCACCATCAGAGTCAGAGGAGTCTGTTGAGGGGTCCCTGTCTAAACTAGGGCCCACCTCTGTTCCTCTTGCAAAAGCACCTAACTTTTTGGGTGCACTACTCCCAACTGGAGGATTACTACTGGTAGTACCAGGAGGGGTGGTAGTAGTTGTGGGAGGAACATTTTCTTTATTGCCAATCCTGGGGCAACTGGGATCAGTTTTCCAGTGCCCAGGCTTTTTACAGACATGGCAATAGGGTTTCTTTTCAGGAGAGGAAGGAGTTTGGGACCCACCCCCAGAAGAGGAATTTTGGGGCCCTGTAGGGGACTTATCCTTAGATTTATCCCCACCTTTCTCTTGGGACTTAGTAGAATCTTTCTTCTGGTCACCACCCTGATTTCTAGTTTTTACTCTGGTTCTGACCCACTTGTCTGCCTTCTTTCCCAATTCTTGGGGAGAGGTCAGATCAGAGTCCACCAGATACTGGTGCAAAAGCTGGTTTTGACAATTATTAAGGATCTGCTCCCTCATAATCAAATTGTACAATCCTAAAAAGTCCTGCACTTTGTTGCCATGTATCCAACCTTCCAGAGCCTTTGTAGCACAATCTACAAAATCAACCCAGTCTTGAGTCTGAGCTTTTTGGGTGTCTCTGAACTTCAACCTATACTGTTCAGTGGTTAGGCCAAACCCATCTATCAGAGCACTCTTCAAGACTGTGTAATTGTCAGCATCCTCTTCTCTTACAGTGAGGAGCTTGTCTCTACCTTTGTCTGCAAAGGAGAGCCACAAGATTGCTGCCCACTGCCTCTGGGGGACCTTCTGAACTTTACAGGCCCTCTCCAGTGCAGTTATCCATTTGTGGATGTCATCCCCACTCTGGTAGGGAGGGACAATCTTGTTTAGGTTTCTATGGTCATAAGACCTGTCCCTATCTCTAGGGATATTGCTGCCACCATGGGACTCTAGTCCCAACTTTCTTCTCTCTCTAAGGAGATCTAGGGATTCTCTATCTAAAGCCAATTGCTTCTTCCTGATCTCTAGTTGAGTTTCCTCATACTGGACCAGTCTCTTTCTTCTCTCATGAGAGGATTCCCTCCTGTGAGAAGAAACAGAGCTCCCTATGGAGGTGCCAGAGTGGTTAGACTCCTGAGAAGGAGACCTAGACTTTCTGAGCACACTCATAATCCTTCCTGGGGGGACAAAGGTGTGGTTCTCTAGATCCTCATCTTCATCTTCCCCAGAAGGGATTGGGTTTTCCAGGTCAGGGTCATTGTCACCCTCCTGGTCAGTTTCAGAGGGGGGCTGGGGGTAGTGGTACCCCTGGCCCCTTCCTCATCTGCTGGCCCACCCTCTGCTCCTACCCCTTCAGTCTCTGAGGACTTACTAAGATCATAAGCCACCAACAACTCCTTGAGGTGTTGGGTGGTGGGACTTTGGCCTGTCCTTAATTTCCTCACGTTACATAAAGCTCTCAATTCCAAGAATTGGAGTGTATCATACTTGGAGGGTGGAAGCTCAATGGCTTCCTGCAAGGAATCTTTGGATCCTGCTTTCAAAGACATTACTAGTGTGGTGTGGTGTATGCACTACCTACTCTAGTGTGGCCTACTAAACTCTCTTGAGTTGTAGAAAGGGTTGTGCTATCCCTTAACACACAACTCTAAGTTCAGTAGAACTTACTGTTATTCTAAGCTTAAATTATATGTACCTTAGGTACCTTTAGTGGTTTTCAGTTGATCAATTCAATTGAGATTATCTGGTAAAACAATAGCAAGCTGGAATCCCACACGCTGCACACCAATGTGAGAAGTTGGCCTGGCATATGCTGTCCACTAATTATAGTGGGCACCTTGCACCAGTCCAAATCGACTCTTATGGTAGATAGGTTAAAGACAACCTTATTGAAAGCTATCCTAGTGGTAGCTATGGAGAGCAGCCTTCAGGCTAAGTCTTGAAGGAATGTAAAGCAGCTTGTTTTACCAGTCTATAATCTCTTGAGTGACCAAATGAAAGAGCACCACACCAGGTATATATTCAAAATATATGTATTTATTACTAAACACACCCCTCTAGTCTCTTTATGAGGCTAGAGTTCGAAATACATAAGTTATAAGATATTTAAACACAGTAATAGCACAAATACACGTTTGGGCCCTAGGGGCGTACCAAACCATATACCAATAAAGTGGTATAAGAACCACGACTGAACTAGACACTAGGCCTAGAGCCTCTAGAAGTGCTTGGACCACAAGGAACCACCCAAGGTAGTGACACAGGGGACCCACGGGAGACGCGTGCAGTGTAAATACACAACCGCGATACGCCGTTTACTTCTATGGAGAAAGTCGCGGTCAGGAAATTAAAGGAAAGGGACACTTAGAGGAGGACTAGGAACAAACCCTTTGAGATCTAGGACTTTGAAGAGTCTCTACCCACGGGAGCACCGGAGTACTCGTGTTACCTCACCCAGGGAAGCCGGGTGCATAGGTGCCGTTCGGGGTCGGGTTTCGCTGTCGATTCCTATGAAGATCTGCTGCAAAGTGCTGCTGGCGACCAGGAGGAAAGTGTCCGGGTGGATCCAAGAGTGGATCGAGGATCTGAAGTACCTGAAAGCAGAGGGGACAGAGTCTGGGTCACTAGCCAGTGACCAGGAAGGCGATGAGCAGATGCCCACCGATGTCGGGTGCTTCAGGTGCGTCGTCGGTCGTCTTGACTCCGCAGTCACGAGGTCCAGGAGGCGTTGTCGGCGTCCAGGAGCAGGATTCGGACTGTACCACGACGTCTGCTGCTTGCTGAGGTGTCGGCGACCGGATTGGACCCAACAAGCCTTGGCAACAGCAAATCTTGTGGAAGTGAAGAAAAGTCGATGGCGCAGACCAGCAAGGTCTGGGGAACTCACCCAGCGAGGGTAAGTCAGGGCAGGCCTGGAGCAACCAGGGGAGCCCTTTGGTTTCTTTAGAAAGTCTTCTGGGGACCCCCGAGCCAGCTGGCAAGGGATCGCGAAGACACCTCGGGCGGAATCACTCAACAGGGGCCCACGGTCACTCGGGACGGTGTAGGCCTCTGATCTTCGGAGGGATTCCTGCTGGAGGCCGGGACCACACGTGATCCAAAGCACAAGTTCGTAGAACGTTGAGAAGGGGTTGCACTCGACAATAGTGCACGGTACCCAGGGGTCGCGGTTCCTCGTCACTCGTGGGGTCCACTTGCCTCAGCTTCGCTGGGGACTCACGATGGCCTTGGAGAAGTCAGGAAATCCACTTCTTGGGCTGCAGGGACTTCGGACTCCGGCGGGAGCGGCGTAGTTTGCGACCGTCGTTGTCGTTTTTGGTGCCTGCCAAGCAGGGGAGTCACTCCTTGACTCCAAGGGAGATTCTTCAGTCCTCTAATCGTGATGTAGAGCGTCGAAGGTCCAGGATTCAGTTTCAAAGTTTAGTCCAGGGATATCTGCCTTGCAATGGCAAGGTTCCCCCTCTTATCCTAAAAAGAGGGGATGGACTAGCTCTATGACCCCACCTATGGGAGGGTCAAGGGAGGGGTGGCTACACCCACTTCCCTTTGTCCAGTTTCGCGCCAGAGCAGGGGCAGGTAGCCCCTGAGCTGGTTTGAACTGGCATATGCACAGAGGAGCCTTTTGCTCCCCCAGTGCAGGACTTCAAAGCACTCTAAGAGTGCACCCACCCAGCCCCAATACACATTATCCTGTCTGGGGAGGTGGTCACACCTCCCTGCAACAGGAAACCTATTGTCCAGGCCTCCCCTGCCGGAGTTTCGTCCAGCAGCAGGAGGCCAGACTTGTGTCTGTGGCAGCAGCATCCATTTTGTGATGCCAGGGCTTCAGAAAGAAGTTACCGGGTAAGCCAGAGTTAACATGTCTTTCCCTCTAGAAGGGTGGAATGCTACCCCCGCCGCCAGGATTGGCGGGGGGTAGTATTCCAAGATGTTTGACACCAAACACGACATGTTTAGGTGCAGCCATTCCAAAGTTAGCATTTTACCGCGAGGATATAATGCGCTTAAGAGTATATGGTCAGGCTGCACTACAAACAGCATCAGAGATGGTCTCCGAACGCTGCAGAGGGGCCCTGCTCATGCAGGGGCACCCTCTCACATAGGAACCATGCACTCTGCCTTTAGGATTGATAAGGCCTGCCTTAGGAGTGACTTATAGGTTTATATGTGTGTATGTATTTAGTGATATAGGTAACCTATATCACAGTAAGGGGTGCATGCACCACCCTACCCAGGCTGCAGTAGCAGACCTGTGGTGTCAGTTTGGATGGCCTTCCAGGGGTGGCATAATACATGCTGCAGCCCCTGGTAGGCCTCTGAGGTACCTATGCCCTTGGTACATAGTATACCATATACTAGGGACTTATAAGGGCACTCCAGATTCCAATCAGAGATGTGCCTAAGGCACATGGAAACCTTTTACAGAGAAAGCAGATAGACTGGGGCCCTGAATAGCAGGATCCCAGTCCAACTAAGTCATAAACCAGCAAAACACCATAAAAAAAGTGGGGGCAACCATATAGTCAGATTCCACCTTCCTACATAACCCCCCCCAAACGAAAGGAGATAAGGCTAACCTTGGCCAGTTGAGCCTTCATTGACTAAGTGGTCATATAAGGAAGCACCTGCACTAGCATGGTTGCCCCCTGTCTTATGGTCCACTAAGCAATCCCTCACCCTAAGGGTATGAGAGGGTCTCCACCATGGGGAATCACTACCTGTGGTGTGCTTAGGTAAAGTACAAGGCTGGTGAGGTGTCTGAGTAGGGAAGTGAGGCCCTAGGAATGTTGGCCTCAGCTTCCTCAGATCACTGGTCACCATGTATGCCTGTCTTTCCATGACTGAGTTGCACTTTGCTCTAAGGGTCAACCTTTGGCTGCCTACAGCTGTGGGTTGGGTCCCTTTGGATGGACTACTGGAGGGACATGGCAGGTTTGGAACCTTCTGGTCCCAGGTTTGCCCTTGCCTACCAGAGTCCTTCTGGGGGAGGTCCCTACATAAAGGTATGGGGGATCCCTCAGTGTGTAGAGGAATTTTCACCTGGCTAGGGCTACTAGACTGGGTGCCCCTAATCTGCTGATGGGGGCTTCCTCTGGACAGGGGGCCCTGGGGGGTCCACTGACCTCCCTGACCTCTGCAGCCCTGGGCTGACTGAGGCAGGGTAGAGAGGGGCAGGTTACCTGCTCCAGACGGGGTACCACCTTGGAAGGGTCCTCTGCCATCAGGGGTGTGGCCAGGCCAGGCCTGACTACCTCTGTGGCAGTTCCTTCACTAGGGGTAGGGTCAGTTCCCTGAGGAGGCTGACCCTTACCTACTGTCTGGGGGAAGAAGACTTTTCTTCAACCCTTGTGCTCTCTTTTGGGGGAGAGTGGGCCATTCTTTCAGGCTCCATCTCTCCAAATTCTTGGGCTGGGGCTGTGGCCATCACAGCCCCACTAACCTTTACAGGGACGCCCAACATCCTAAGATGGGTTTGGTGTTCCACTTCAGCCCAGGCTGAAATTTCCAGATCATTGCCCATCAGGCAATCTACAGGTAGGGTTGGGGACACTGCCACTCTTTTTGGGCCTGTGACCCCCTCCCAGCTGAGATTGACTATGGCCATGGGGTGATCTGTTCTGACACCATCAATGTTGGTCACCTGGTATTTAAACTCAGGTAAAAGCTGGTGAGGGGGACTAGTTTCCCTGCCACCATGGTGACACTAGCCCCTGTGTCCCTAAATGCCACAGCTTTCTGACCATTAATTATTGGCTCCAATCTGTACCTGCCCAATGCTATGGGACCCATGGTAAAGGTGGCAAATCCTATACCACCATCAGAGTCAGAGGAGTCTGTTGAGGGGTCCCTGTCTAAACTAGGGCCCACCTCTGTTCCTCTTGCAAAAGCACCTAACTTTTTGGGTGCACTACTCCCAACTGGAGGATTACTACTGGTAGTACCAGGAGGGGTGGTAGTAGTTGTGGGAGGAACATTTTCTTTATTGCCAATCCTGGGGCAACTGGGATCAGTTTTCCAGTGCCCAGGCTTTTTACAGACATGGCAATAGGGTTTCTTTTCAGGAGAGGAAGGAGTTTGGGACCCACCCCCAGAAGAGGAATTTTGGGGCCCTGTAGGGGACTTATCCTTAGATTTATCCCCACCTTTCTCTTGGGACTTAGTAGAATCTTTCTTCTGGTCACCACCCTGATTTCTAGTTTTTACTCTGGTTCTGACCCACTTGTCTGCCTTCTTTCCCAATTCTTGGGGAGAGGTCAGATCAGAGTCCACCAGATACTGGTGCAAAAGCTGGTTTTGACAATTATTAAGGATCTGCTCCCTCATAATCAAATTGTACAATCCTAAAAAGTCCTGCACTTTGTTGCCATGTATCCAACCTTCCAGAGCCTTTGTAGCACAATCTACAAAATCAACCCAGTCTTGAGTCTGAGCTTTTTGGGTGTCTCTGAACTTCAACCTATACTGTTCAGTGGTTAGGCCAAACCCATCTATCAGAGCACTCTTCAAGACTGTGTAATTGTCAGCATCCTCTTCTCTTACAGTGAGGAGCTTGTCTCTACCTTTGTCTGCAAAGGAGAGCCACAAGATTGCTGCCCACTGCCTCTGGGGGACCTTCTGAACTTTACAGGCCCTCTCCAGTGCAGTTATCCATTTGTGGATGTCATCCCCACTCTGGTAGGGAGGGACAATCTTGTTTAGGTTTCTATGGTCATAAGACCTGTCCCTATCTCTAGGGATATTGCTGCCACCATGGGACTCTAGTCCCAACTTTCTTCTCTCTCTAAGGAGATCTAGGGATTCTCTATCTAAAGCCAATTGCTTCTTCCTGATCTCTAGTTGAGTTTCCTCATACTGGACCAGTCTCTTTCTTCTCTCATGAGAGGATTCCCTCCTGTGAGAAGAAACAGAGCTCCCTATGGAGGTGCCAGAGTGGTTAGACTCCTGAGAAGGAGACCTAGACTTTCTGAGCACACTCATAATCCTTCCTGGGGGGACAAAGGTGTGGTTTTCTAGATCCTCATCTTCATCTTCCCCAGAAGGGATTGGGTTTTCCAGGTCAGGGTCATTGTCACCCTCCTGGTCAGTTTCAGAGGGGGCTGGGGGTAGTGGTACCCCTGGCCCCTTCCTCATCTGCTGGCCCACCCTCTGCTCCTACCCCTTCAGTCTCTGAGGACTTACTAAGATCATAAGCCACCAACAACTCCTTGAGGTGTTGGGTGGTGGGACTTTGGCCTGTCCTTAATTTCCTCACGTTACATAAAGCTCTCAATTCCAAGAATTGGAGTGTATCATACTTGGAGGGTGGAAGCTCAATGGCTTCCTGCAAGGAATCTTTGGATCCTGCTTTCAAAGACATTACTAGTGTGGTGTGGTGTATGCACTACCTACTCTAGTGTGGCCTACTAAACTCTCTTGAGTTGTAGAAAGGGTTGTGCTATCCCTTAACACACAACTCTAAGTTCAGTAGAACTTACTGTTATTCTAAGCTTAAATTATATGTACCTTAGGTACCTTTAGTGGTTTTCAGTTGATCAATTCAATTGAGATTATCTGGTAAAACAATAGCAAGCTGGAATCCCACACGCTGCACACCAATGTGAGAAGTTGGCCTGGCATATGCTGTCCACTAATTATAGTGGGCACCTTGCACCAGTCCAAATCGACTCTTATGGTAGATAGGTTAAAGACAACCTTATTGAAAGCTATCCTAGTGGTAGCTATGGAGAGCAGCCTTCAGGCTAAGTCTTGAAGGAATGTAAAGCAGCTTGTTTTACCAGTCTATAATCTCTTGAGTGACCAAATGAAAGAGCACCACACCAGGTATATATTCAAAATATATGTATTTATTACTAAACACACCCCTCTAGTCTCTTTATGAGGCTAGAGTTCGAAGTACATAAGTTATAAGATATTTAAACACAGTAATAGCACAAATACACGTTTGGGCCCTAGGGGCGTACCAAACCATATACCAATAAAGTGGTATAAGAACCACGACTGAACTAGACACTAGGCCTAGAGCCTCTAGAAGTGCTTGGACCACAAGGAACCACCCAAGGTAGTGACACAGGGGACCCACGGGAGACGCGTGCAGTGTAAATACACAACCGCGATACGCCGTTTACTTCTATGGAGAAAGTCGCGGTCAGGAAATTAAAGGAAAGGGACACTTAGAGGAGGACTAGGAACAAACCCTTTGAGATCTAGGACTTTGAAGAGTCTCTACCCACGGGAGCACCGGAGTACTCGTGTTACCTCACCCAGGGAAGCCGGGTGCATAGGTGCCGTTCGGGGTCGGGTTTCGCTGTCGATTCCTATGAAGATCTGCTGCAAAGTGCTGCTGGCGACCAGGAGGAAAGTGTCCGGGTGGATCCAAGAGTGGATCGAGGATCTGAAGTACCTGAAAGCAGAGGGGACAGAGTCTGGGTCACTAGCCAGTGACCAGGAAGGCGATGAGCAGATGCCCACCGATGTCGGGTGCTTCAGGTGCGTCGTCGGTCGTCTTGACTCCGCAGTCACGAGGTCCAGGAGGCGTTGTCGGCGTCCAGGAGCAGGATTCGGACTGTACCACGACGTCTGCTGCTTGCTGAGGTGTCGGCGACCGGATTGGACCCAACAAGCCTTGGCAACAGCAAATCTCGTGGAAGTGAAGAAAAGTCGATGGCGCAGACCAGCAAGGTCTGGGGAACTCACCCAGCGAGGGTAAGTCAGGGCAGGCCTGGAGCAACCAGGGGAGCCCTTTGGTTTCTTTAGAAAGTCTTCTGGGGACCCCCGAGCCAGCTGGCAAGGGATCGCGAAGACACCTCGGGCGGAATCACTCAACAGGGGCCCACGGTCACTCGGGACGGTGTAGGCCTCTGATCTTCGGAGGGATTCCTGCTGGAGGCCGGGACCACACGTGAGTCCAAAGCACAAGTTCGTAGAACGTTGAGAAGGGGTTGCACTCGACAATAGTGCACGGTACCCAGG